>SJYV01003368.1:1970186-2021621 GCA_006410875.1 Neotragus pygmaeus
AGGAGGGCGCTGGGAGGGATTGGGGGCAGGAGGAGAAGGGGACGACAGAGGATGAGATGGCTGGATGGCATCACGGACTCGATGGACATCAGCCTGAGTGAACTCCGGGAGTTGGTGATGGAGTTGGTGCCGTGCTGCGATTCATGGGGTCGCAAAGAGTCTGACACGACTGAGTAACTGAACAGTGGAAGGAGGGCTTCCCAGGTAGCTCAGCTGGTAAAGAATCCACCTGCAATGCAGGAGACCCCGGTTCGATCCCTGGGTCGGGAAGTTCCCCTGGAGAAGGGATAGGCTACCCACTCCAGTATTCTTGGGCTTCCCTGGTGACTCAGACAGTAAAGAATCTGCTGGCAATGAAAGAGACCTGGGTTTGATCCCTGGGTTGGTAAGATTCCCCAGAGGACATGGCAACCCACTCCAGTATTCTTGCCTGGAGAATCCCCACAGACAGAGGAGCCTGGCGGGCTACAGACATGACCGAGCAACTAAGCACAGCACAACAGAGGAAGGAGCATCCCCCATATACTAAGAAGTGAGCCTCCAGGGCACCAGCGGTCAGGTCATCTCCCAGAAACTACAAATTAGAAAATCAATCTCTAAAAGAACTCAGTCCTTAGAGCTAGTATCACACTTAACGTGGAATGCTTTTGCCCTAAGATCAGGAATAAGGCACAGATATTGACTCTACTATTTCTATTCAAAACTGTACTAGAGGCTCTTGCCAGAGAAATAAGGCAAGAAAAAGGAATGAAATTCATAAGGTCCTTTGGACAGAGAGAAATACAAATGCCTTTTTTTAAAAACAGATTGTCTAAACAGAAAACACCAAACAGTTTACAAAAAGGTTGTAAGATTCAAGGATACAAGGTCAAAATAGACAAATCACCTATATTTTTTGTGTCAGTAGTGAATGACGAGAAATTGAACCTTAAAATGTATGACTTACAAAAAAAATATGACTTACAGTAACATCAAAAAGTAAAATACTTAAGGACAACTCTAATAAAACATATGTAAAATCTGCATGCTGAAAACTACAATACGGTGATGTGAGAAATCAAAGTAAACCTAAGTGAAAATATACACTGTGTTCACAGGTAAGAAGACTCAATATAGTTAAGCTGTTAACTCTCCCCAAAATGATTTTATATTAATAGATTCAACAAAATCCCAATCAAAGTTCTAGCAGACTTTTTATAGAAATCAACAAATTGACTCTAAACTTTCTGTGCAAAAGCAAAGAACTTGGAATAAGCATCATTTTATTAAAGAAGAAAATGGTTGAAGGATCTACTATCTGATTTCAAGGCTCACTATAAAGCTGCAGCATAAATCAAGACACTGTAGCACTGGCATAAGGAAAGACACAGATCAATGGAATACAACAGAGTCTAGAAATAGACCACATGCATATGGCCAACTGGTTTTTGACAAAGGAATCAAAGGTAATTCAATAAACGACAGCATTCTCAAAAAATGGTGCCAGAACAAATGGACATCTATATGCAAAAAATGAAACTATATTCATAACTCATTCTGTACATAAAAATCAACTGGAAATAGATCATATGCCTAAACATAAAACTATAAAACTTACAGGAGAAAAAAGAAAGAAAATCCTTATGACCCGGGTTTAGGCAAAGATTTCTTATGTACATTGGAAAAAGCACAAGCCTGAAGAAAAGCATGAGTCTCAGAGAAAAGATATGTAATTACAAAGCCAGCTTCTCACCTCACCACTCTACAAGGAGAAACCATCAGTAAGTTCTGCCTCCAAGAACTTCTCATCCCTTTTCAGTTCTTTCTTAAACAATATTGAAAGTGAAAGTGTTAGTCGCTCAGTCATCTCTGACTCTTTGTAATCCTATGGACTGTAGCCCACGGGGCTCCTCTATCCATGGGATTCTCCAGGTAAAAATACTGGAGTGGTCTGACACGCCCTTCTCCAAGGTGATCTTCCCAACCCACATCCCTTACATCTCCTACACTGGCAGGCGGTTTCTTTCCCACTAGTGCCACAATACTGGATGGCCAAAAATAGTCAAGCCTTTGAAGAAAGTCTTTGAGAGACAAAACCCAAAACACACCAGGATTCAGAGAAAAAACTGAGGAAACAATGTAGGGAGCTGAGGGAAACCTAACGTGACTGGGTAAGACTACTGTGTTTGGAAGTCGATGGACACAGAAAAATGAAGACAAAGCAATAAGCATATTACTTGGATATCACTTGGAAATGAGGTAAATTAACAAATGAAAACAGTTGAAAGTGATTGCCTCTGAGGGACAGAATGGGCGTGACAGGGGACTGCTGCTTTTTACTACAATTTTTAAAAATATTATTTGGCTTCAAAATAACAATGCTTACATATTTTGTTGACAGTATTTTAAAAGAAAAACAAGTGCCAAGGACTTCACAAAGTGAAGCTGGTATGTGAAAAATCACCATACCAACAGTAAATTGCTACTTGTCTGTCTTAAATTGCCCATTAAGTAAGAGTAAGCTCTCTTCATTGGCTTCATGACCACGAGTAAGAGATGGCTTCTCTGACTCCCCACTTCTCCTCTCTAACACAGTGGAGGGTGTACAAGATCTCCTCCAAGTCCCCTCCAGCGTCCACAAGTATGTGGCTTTATCAAGCAAGACTTCTGTTCATATGGTTATAGGCACTGCTGTAATAAAATAAAGAAGAATTTTTATATATATAGCATTTGTAAGTAGAAACGACACATAAGAAAAAGTTCAAAGCCAGTTACCTATAATACAACAAATTATAGCATGAGTATCTTAATCTTATACATTTTT
This sequence comes from Neotragus pygmaeus, assembly GCA_006410875.1. Classification (NCBI taxonomy): domain Eukaryota; kingdom Metazoa; phylum Chordata; class Mammalia; order Artiodactyla; family Bovidae; genus Neotragus; species Neotragus pygmaeus. The sequence continues at coordinate 1,972,990 of SJYV01003368.1, forward strand.
GAAGACATTTAATTTCTTTGGAAATTGTCAGTTTTGGTTTTTGGTTGTCATTTTTGGTTATTTTTCTCACAAACCCAGTAAACCCAACCTGAAAAGGAATAAACCCCATTAATGTCAACTGAACAGGCTCAAATGTGGAGGTATACTACCGTTTCACAAATGACGACAAAGGAAAGGGAAAGGTGGGGCTTTTTCATACTCATGGAAGGCTCCAACTCCTTCTCTCTGCTTGGACACCCATCTTTATCCAACGCCCACTGAAGCCAAATGATCTGAGCTGACAGAGACAGAGAAACTGGGAATGAAAGAGGAGGATAGAAAGAAAGCTAGCGACCACATGGACAAGGCTACTGTAAATTCTAACAGTATTATTATATTCATGAATTTAGCTATCCTAATATCCTAAATGGACATTCACATTACAGAGTTACCAAATTAATGATGAGATGACTAATTAAAGCCAAGACCCAAATCAAGACCTCCGAATTTAAACCTTTCAAATAGAAAGAATCAAAGAATACAGCTATGTTTCTAAAGTAGCATCATTAAACTATTATTCTCATGAGTATTAATGGACTATGCTGAAACAAGGTAAAATAGAGTACTCTTATTTGGTGCTTACTTTGTGAAATATTGCCACTGAAATACATTCCAGATGTTTAGCCTGACAGATGCTTCTATGAGGGTTTGTGGACTCAAATACTGATAATTGTTATTCAAAATTAAACTTACAGAACACCTCAAAACAAGATGAATTGGAATGTGTGGACAGTTTTATAATATTCATTTTAAAGAAGGCTACTGTTTTAATGCAAATGAGTAGTTTAAAAACTGTCTCCATTTAGTGCTTTAGCACTAACAAACAGTTTGATCTGACGAATCAATAGAGTAGGATGGCTTTAGCAGAAGAGAACAAGGTAAGTACCTGGACATGCTTCAGCTCCCTGAGAACAGAGAACCAGTAACCAGAAGAGGTTCCGACACCAGGAAACCACATGCTTCTTTCATCCTGGCTTGGCTTTTGAAGACCCTTCTGGGGATAATTTGTGACTTCAGCAAACTAAGAAACTAATCTCTTCCAAGAACGTAGACTCACTCATTTAAGAAGATAAACTAATATACTTCATGGTCCTTCCCAAGAATTCCCCAATTCATCAACTATTTGACAAATGATGTTAACACTCAAAAACTGGTGGTCTGAATACTGATTCCTGCAGCATCACGAGTTTGATTTCCTTTTAAATTACTTTCCTTTAAAATATGTGATTAGCCAAGGGTGAAAGGTCTTCAGACTTGAGATATTCCAAGGCTTTCACAGTTAATCTCCTCCCACCTTCATATGTCTCTTTCAGATGAAACAGCCGTAAATAAGCTGGATGCTGGTATGATTATAGAAAAAAATGTCATTCCATCTTGTCTAACCTTTAGCAAAGCATGTGTATCGAAGCACGGCCTCATATTGTTCAAAAGGAAAAAAGCAGACTGCATGGCCTTCTCCAATCAGAAGCTGGGTGGGAACATGTGTTCCTAATGTCTTATGGGTTCACTTGTTTATTTAAACCTTTCTCTGACTGACCACAAGGCATAATTTATCAGGTGCTGGAGTGAGCACTAATATGAATAAACAATAACCCCAACTTTATCTTTTCACTTCCTATAAGAGTCCCCAAGGCAAAGAATTCTCAAGGATTCCAGGTGGCAGGGAAGGCATGTCAGAGGGCATTTCTAGGGGTGTGGAGAGATCACAGATAGATGTGGAGGAGACAGGAGGCATCCCGGAAAGAGTGTGAATGGGATCTGGGATGAAAGAGTGATGAGCACTTGAATCTGGGTGCTGTCATTTACTGGTTTTGTGACTTTTGGCGAAAAACAGCAAGTCTCAGCTCCTCAATTATAAGAACAGATTATTGTGAGGGTGTAAGAGGCACACAGCAGATACTGAAATGCCAGTGCCTCCTCTGTTTCCACTCTGGACTGTGGTGAGCAAAAGGTTCACATTTTCTAGAGATGAGGTTGATCAAAGTCTTCAGAGGCAGTGGCCCCAAGCTCTGCAAAGCATCAAGAAAGGAGGGGAGACAGAGAGAAAGAAGAGCAGAAGGAAGGTGCTGAGTGGCTCGAGCAGGTTGCAGAGCCTGGTCTGCACGGCTGGAAGGGAGAGAGGCGAGTGTTCCCAGCTTCCCTGGGGGGCAGGGAAACCGCCACCCAGACACCCATTCGTTAACTCACAGGTGCCTGGAACCTGCAGATTATCAGGAACCAAACCGCCCACCCCTGTTTCTAGAAGGCCCAGTTCCACTTCCTGCCAATATTTTATTAGGAAAACTTTCAATACACAGGAAAGTTTGAAGAGTTATACAATAAACATCCATTTAGGCATCACTTAAGACTGTATAATTAGTTCTATTTTGGAAGTGGAGATTTGAACATATACAGCAGATTTTAGTTCTTCCTGCATTTGGGAAAAGTGGGTACAAAAGGAAGGATCTGAAGGCTTCTATCTGGCAAAGGTCTGGTTTCTGTACTACCAGCGATGCAGTGGGATGAAATGAAACCCTTCAGTGACCCCTGAACGAAGAAAGGGACTCACACACCTTAAACCTGTAGACGGTATTGAAACATGGAGCCCTATCAGTACAAGGACAAACCTGGTATTTGATCACAGCAGTCATTCTGCATCCTCACAACTCCCACCCCCCTCAAATAACACAAGGACGCCGTGGCTTCTGCCGGCTTCCAGTGTAGTAGCAGACAATTGAAAAACCATAAGGTGTCAAAAAAAAAAAAAGACTGCCAGAAAAGTGAACTGTCAGATTTCTACACCTGGCAATTAAAATACAGGATTTATATAATTCATACTTTATTTCAATGAAAACTATACTACAAACAGGAATAATCTTAACTGCACACGACCTGAGTACCTCAAACAGGAAATCTGTTTGGNAAAAGTGAACTGTCAGATTTCTACACCTGGCAATTAAAATACAGGATTTATATAATTCATACTTTATTTCAATGAAAACTATACTACAAACAGGAATAATCTTAACTGCACACGACCTGAGTACCTCAAACAGGAAATCTGTTTGGTATTTCAACATGAAAAACAGCATTTCAACTTCCCTATCATCTAAGTGTGTTGAGGGCAATTTCAATGGTTAGCAGCATTAGAAGAAAAATTATACTCTTATATGAAGACAAGCATGAACATATAGAACTCATTATTAGAAACACAGATAATTACTGTCAATTACGGTTAATCAAATAAACAGCATGAAGATTAGGAAAGAAAACAGTAATTTTCAAACATTACTGCTATCATGAAACATGATAGCGTCTATGATGGCACCAGCTCTGTGATCTGGAGCAAGACGCTTCTCTGAGTTGTCTTATCAGCGAGACAGGTCTACCAATGTAACTTAGGCCTCCTTGGGGGTTCTTCCTCTGTCCTCTGCCTGGAGAAAGGACCACTGCTCTTTTTTTTTAATCTGTGTATAATTCTATTGATTTAGTTATGATTTCTGGCTGTGCTGGGTCTCCGTTGCAGTGAGGGCTTTTCTCTAGTTGTGACCAGTGGGGGTTACCCTCCAGTTTTGGAGCAAGGGCTTCTCATTGCTGTGGCTTCTCTTGTTGCAGAGCATGGGCTCAGGCTTAATTGCTCTGCGGCGTGTGGAATCTTCCCAGATCAGGGATCGAAGCTGTGTCGGCAGGTGGATTCTTTTGCACTGAGCCCCCAGGGCAGCCCCTAGGGCTCTTCTGATGAGGACGTTTGATAATCCTGCCCACAGTTCCTATTGCCCTTTCCCTCCAGTTACTGTGCCAGTCCGGTTACTCGACATCTCCCCTTCATCACCAGTCACTTTCCTCTCGCTGTGCTGCAGTTTCTCTACTTAAAATCAGATGAGCAGCCCACCAAAGGCCACTACGAAGGGGAAGACCAGTGCCGAGCATCCTAGAAGGATGACACCCCAGTGCTTCTGATATTGGCTTGTACATCCCAGAGTCACTTCTCTTTCTTTGGGGGAAAAAAAAAAAAGCCAAAAATTACATACTAAGAGTTTTACACTGATAATCTGTGGGACTAGATATCTAAAGCCTCTCCCCAAAGAAATAAGTTTGAAATTCAGATGCTTTAACCTTAGGGGTTCTTTAACACAGGATTTTTTTTTTAAAGCAGGGGTCTCCAACCTCTGGGATCTAATGGCCGATGATCTGAGGTGGGGCTGATATAATAATAATAGAAATAAAGTGAGCAATAAATGTAATGTGCTTGAATCATCCAGAAACCATCTCTTCGCCCCCCTCATTAACCCTGGCCCTGCTCCTGGTCTTCCTCAAAACTGGTCCCTGGTGCCAAAAAGGTTGGGGACCATTCTTTTAAAGAAGACATGATTTACTAAAATGAGACCTCTTTCTCAAATATGCACACTCTTAGGTGTATATGTGTCATCTTCCTGAGAGGCAACAAAATGCACTTGCCATGGCTCCCAAAGGCCTGTAAGTTAGAATCCTGCATAACTTTAGCTAAATTATTTACCTTCTCTGAGACTCAGCTTTCTCACAGATAAATCAGGAGTATTCCAAGGGATCACTGAGTTGTTAGAGTTTTGAAATGATATAAAGCACCTAGCACAGTGCCTGCAATGAAGAATCTGCTTAATAAATGAGCTTTCTCATTTTTCACATCGTTCGGCAGAGATTCCAAAAACCATGCTGTGTGTCAGTGAGCGTTACATCGCTATACTGATGGGGACAAAGAAAGAGATAAGAAAGGTAAAAGAAGAATGCTTTATCCGAATGATTTATGACTTATCTGGATAAATGATTAATGGATTTATCCAGGGCTCTACTGGTTGTGAATTAATTTTTCACAAAGCAACTTAATACAACATTCATGAATTTTGCTACATGGTTGATCATTTAAACTAGGATGAAACATTGAGGTTTAGTTGGTTAGTATGTTTTATTAAGGAGACTGAAGAACACGAAAACCATCTGCAGCATAAAGAATCACTTTTTAAGAGACACAGTAAAAGTGATTTCCAAGATACACAGCTAAATGAGAAAAGGAAGGTGGGGAAAAGTATGTGTGGTCCATTACCAACTAACAAGAAGGTTTTATAAGTAAGTAAGTCCTGGAGTCTAACTGGATTGGAAATATCACTATAAATTTATCTTAAAAGCAAAAAAAGGAAAGAAAGGAGGGAAAACTGTTTACATTTAAGAAGTTTATAAACAATGATAAATCTAATATCAATAAACACCCTTAGAAATCAAATTATGGTTTTTAAATATAATTGCCAATCAAAAGGAACAGGGCCTCTGAGAAATGGCTAACTCTACTGCTTGCAATGCAAGATACCTGGGTTCAATCCTTGCATTGGGAAGATCTCCTAGAGGAAGAAATGGCTACTCTCTCCAGTATTCTTGCCTGGAAAATTCCATGGACGGAGGGCCCTAGCGGGCTACAGTCTATAGGGTCTCCATAGACTTGGATACAACAGAGTGACTAATACTTTCACTTTTTCACTTTCAAATACCTTGCAAAAAAAGAACCGCTTTGTATTGGCTGGACTATGGCCATGAATTTGGTAGCTTTTTTTTTTTTTCAGTGGCAGCTGTGATTCAAACCCCAGGACACTCACCCAGCCAAAGAGCCAAAGAATAGTTCCTATGACATACCACCTTCCTCCATATAGTCCCGTTTGGAAACCTACCACCAAACTTGTGGATTTCAGTTCAGTTCAGTCGCTCAGTCGTGTCCGACTCTTTGCGACCCCATGAATCGCAGCACGCCAGGCCTCCCTGTCCATCACCATCTCCCAGAGTTCACTCAGACTCATGTCCATCGAGTCTGTGATGCCATCCAGCCATCTCATCCTCGGTCGTCCCTTTCTCCNCGTACTCCTTTTCCTATTTGGAACCAGTCTGCTGTTCCATGTCCAGTTCTAACTGTTGCTTCCTGACCCTCATACAGGTTTCTCAAGAGGCAGGTCGGGTGGTCTGGATTTCCTATCTCTTTCAGAATTTAAGGTTTTGGTATAGTCAGTTGCCAGAGTCTTGCCCCAGTGGATCCAAAGTGATTCAAAGGGGAGACAAATAGGGGAGGAAAAACTTATTTATTTATTTAATTAGAAATATAAGATTAGATTAGAAAGAAATAGTATAGTAGGAAAATTAAGTGGAGAAAAGATGCTGAATAACGTGGTTTACATGGAAAACCAATAAAACTTTGAGACAAGAAGTTTGCACCATCTACGTTGGGCCACCGGCGCCCGTTTGAATATCAGAGAGTGCCCCGCCTTGGGCTCTCTCTCTCATGGAACTTAGAATCTGGGGCAAGTAAGTAGACATGGAGAGCCTCCATGTCCCAGATGGGAATTCGGCCTGAAATTAGAGTAAAGAGAAGACACGGGGGAAACCAGTCCTTCCAATGACTGGCCCAGCCTCTATTGTCTAGAAAGGCCTTTTATACCTNTGAGATGGGGGTGGGGTGGGGTGGGTTTCCCAGGTGGCGTTAGTGGTAAAGAACCCACCTGCCAATGCAGGAGACACGGGTTCAATCCCCGGGTCGGGAAGATCCCCTGGAGGAGGGCATGGCAGCCCACTCCAGCATTCTTGCCTGGAGAATCCCATGGACAGAGGAGCGTGGCAGGATACAGCCCACAGGGTCGCAAAGAGTTGGACATAACTGGAGTGACTTAGCACGCAGCATGGGGTGGGGTGGCAGGGGTGAGGTCTGGAAGTGAGAGGCAACAGCTCTGTCATAGAAGCTGGAAAGCAACAAATGTGCAAAATGAGAACCAAGACATAGAGGACAAAAAGGGTTGAGTACAAGTTTCTTCTGCTCCAGACAAGTGCTGTCTAACTGTCTTCGTGAAACCACGGGGAGAAGGAGGGTCAAAGAAATTCTAGTACATAGATAATAGGCGGAATTTGAAAACAGGCAGTACCCAGCGACAGGGTCAACCGTCTTTTCTCTGTTGGGTGCTTGTCTTTATTATTTCAGTGTGCACTGCTGTGCTTAGTCGGTCAGTCATGTCTGGCTCTTTGTGACCCCATGGATTCTAGCCCGCCAGGTGCCTTTGTCCATAGGATTCTCCAGGCAAGAATACTAGAGTGGGTTGCCATCCCTTCTCCAGGGGATCTTCCCATCCCAGGGATCGAACCCAGGACTCTCACATTACAAGCGGACTCTTTATGGTCTGAGCCACCAAGAAAGTCACATTTATACATTTCAGTATGGTAAAGGGATTTCACAGGCTCACTTAAGATACTGGTTCATTCAATCTTATTTTTATTATATACCTCTTAACCAAAACTTCTCCTACTACAGGGATTTTCAAAAATCTAACTCTTTGGGTTGAGAAGAAGCTACCTGCTATTTGAGGAGATTCTCAAAGGGTCTTGAGAGTTTGTATCAGTTTCCTCTTCATGCCCTACCTACACTGGACACAATGTAAAAACACTTGGGATTTAAGATCTAGAAGGGACTTTGGCCTTTTTTCCAATAAGATGCCTCATTTAAGACGAGAAAACACAAATCCTGGGCTCTTGCTGGTATTCAGTGAAGGGAAGAATGCACATAGTCTTTCCCAAGGTACCAGTAGAGCGCAAGCTAGAACACTTCTTGTCCAGCTGCCTTATGTCAGTTCCCTTTTCACTCTGTGGGCTCTGCTGTCTCTGTGGCATTTTTTTTCAGTCAGAGGAGAGAAAACACTTGCTCCACAGACCCATTTATGAATAAACATGTTAGCAGTCTGACAGAGCAATAGGTCCTGGGACCCAGTCTGCTTCATCTGAATCTTCTGTGTCTCTAAAGGGCTTTCCCTCCATTTCCTAATGAAATACGTACATTCAGTTACTTGCAGAAACTGCTAACTTCAGATGAAAATGATAAGAAATCTGAAAACCATAGCTTTGATGTATGCTTTAGCGTTTCCTACATCAGGAGGAATTCCCAGGAGCTACAGAGGAATGAGATGGTTGGATGGCCATCATCGACTCAATGAACATGAGTTTGGCCAAACTCCGGGAGATGGTGAAGGACAGGGAGGCCTGGCGTACTGCAGTCCCTGAGGTCGCAGAGTCAGTCACAACTGAGCAACTGAACAACAACAACTACATTTTCAAGGAAGGCTGAAATTTAGTCTCACAGAAAGGAAAGGCTAGAAGGAAGACAAGCCAAAGGGTTTTTACCTAATAGTTGAAATAAGCCAAAAAGAGCAAATAACCCGCAGATATGATGGACTAAACCTCTGTAAGGGCAAAGTGGCTTTGGAAAACCATTTTCTTTAATTACAGAACATCCTTAGTAAAATGAGAAGGGAAAGAGCATCTGTTTTTTTAAGACTGTTTCAGAAATAAGTGTCTGCTTATGGGGACTAAGTATCTATTAGTGAGATCTTAGATGTTTCAGCATCCACTGCAAAGGAGGATTCTTCAAACACTATGTCAACCTGTACTTACTCACTCAGATCTCTTGCCACCAAACCAAATCTCCTTTTTCCCTTCTCAAGCAAATTCAGTACAGTTTCCCAGAACTGAAGCCCTATCTTTTGTCCAGTTATCAACTATAAACTCTGTGAATATTTTCAATCTATTACAGAAAAGACTTCCGCCACAACATCAATGTAAACAGAAGAAGAAATGGACAACCACCTCCAGGGAAAGTGCTGACAGCCAACCCTGGAAGCTCAGCAGTCATGAGGTGTCTCTCAAGGTCTCAGGTCAATTCTCTAAAGCCAACAGGAGCAAGTCACAGAGCCAACCATAAGGGCCCTGACAATCTTAACTGGACTTTTCTAATTATGCCTGAATTTTTGTTTATACTTATGCTATTTTCCCCAGACTTCAGTCCCCTCTACTTTTTTTTAAGACTATTAACTGTTTTAAAGAAAAAGAGAGAGAAAAGGAACAACAGCAACAACATAATCAAGTTTACAGAATGTATAAGTAAAATGTGAGACAAAAGTTCACAAAGGATGAGAGAGGCAGACGGAAATACACTCTTGTAATAATCTTACACTGTTCATGAAGCAATGTAACTTTCACTTGAAGATAAACTGTGATTCATGAAAGAGGCGTACTGTAATCTCAGAGGAGTACTTGGGCAACAGAAATATATTGTGAGCCAGATACACAATTCTAAATTTTCTAGGAGTCACCATTAAAAAATAAACAAATAAAATGAATTTTAATATCTTTATTTAGCCCAATATATAAAAAATGTTATCATTTCAACATGTCATCAATCATTCAAAATCATGAATATTTCAAATTTGTAACATCTCAGTTTGGACTAGACATATCTGAAGGACTCATTAGCCATATGTGGTCAGTGGCTACCATACTGGGCAGCTCTAGAGCAGGAGTCAGGAAACTTTTCTGTAAAGGAATAGATAGTAAAGATTTTGAGTTGTGTGGGCTACATAGTCTCTGTCATAACTACTGAAATCTGTTATCATACTGCAAAGCAATCAGAGGCAAAATGTAAATTAATAGGCATGGCTGTGTTCCAATAAAACTTTATAAAAACATGTCAGCCAGATTTGGAAGGAAATGGCAACCCACTCCAGTATTCTTGCCTGCAGAATTCCATGGACAGAGAAGCCTGGCGGGCTAAAGTCCAGGTGGCCGCAAAGAGTAGGACATGACTGAAGCAACTAACACAATACAGTTTGCCAACCATTACTTTGGAGCAATGACAAAAAATAACAAAGAAATGTAAGCAAAAAGTTGATAGGGAAGATAAAAATGGGAGGCTATAGTATCAGTAAACACTAAATAACACACAATTCATCCAAAAAAACACAGAAAAGAGGTACAGAGGGACACAGAACAATCAAGACAAATAAGAAAAACCAAGATAGAAGACAGGTTCATCTGCATCATTAATTAGGTTAAGAATAAATTAGGCAGGGATTGCCAGAATGGATAAAAAAGCAGGATCCAACCATAAGTTGTTCATAAGAAACCTACTTTATTTTTTTTTTTTTTTTTAGAAACCTACTTTAATTATAAAGACAAATAAGTTGACAGTAAAAGACAACCATATAGGATAAGAAACAAGAGTGGCTGTATTAATACCAGATAAAATAAACATCAAAAAAGTTATTTCCAGAATGGAGAAGAAGTATTCCACAATGATAAAACAGGAAATTCATTAAGAAGACATAACAATCTATAAGACAGGCATACATTTATCAAAAGAGCTTCAAAATACATGAAGAAAAAACTGATAAAATTAAATGGAGAAATAAATCTACAACCACAGTTGGCGATTTCAATACCACTCTCAGTAGCTCAAAGAAAAAGTATACAACCCTCCCAACCACCACCCCCCAAAAAACCCAACAACAACAATTTAAAAATCCTAACTCACAATCAGTAAAGATATAGAAGAGTTGAGCAAAACCATGAACCAACGTAACTTAAAATGATGTGAATGGAATATCACACTCACTCGAGTGCACACAGATGATGTACCAAGACGGAACACATGTCTGGCCATAAAACAAGTCTCAATAATTATCACAGAAGTCCTAAATAATTCATGTGTTAAGGAAGAAAGCACAAGAGAAATTAGAAAATATTTGTAATAGATAATAGTGAAAAGACAACATGTCAAAATATGTGGAATACAGCTAACAAAAACTAAAGGAAAATTCACAGCTTTAAATACTTCTACAGAAAAGAAGAAACATAACTTCAATGAGTTAAGCTCCTACCTTACAATGGGAGAATAACATATGAAATCCAAAGAATCCAAAGAATAACTATTAAATTCAAAATAAGCAGAAGAAATGATAATAAGAAGAGTATAAATAAATGAAAAAGAAGACACAAATGCAATACTAGATAAATGCTGGTATTGAGAATTAACACCTAGCAAGGAAAAAAGGGAGACAACACAAATTACTAATATTAGAAGTTTTTAAAGGGATATAACTATAGATCCTACAGATACTAAAATTATAAGGGAATATTTTCAGCTAATAATTTTATGCTAATAAATTTGACAACTTAAATAAAACAGTATTCCTTGGAAAACACAAATTCTTAAAGCGATGTAAGAAATGACAGACCCGTATCTATTAAAGAAATTCATTTCACCATCAGAAACCATTTTCACAAGAAACTCTTATGACCGGATGTCTTCACTGGTATAAGTAAGTAAGTGTTAGTCGCTCAGTCATGCCTGACCCTTTGTGACACCGTGGGCTGCAGCCCACCAGGCTCCTCTGTCCATGAGATTTTCCAGGCAAGGATACTGGAGTGGGTTGCCATTTCCTTCTCCAGGGGATCTTCCCAACCCAGGGAGCGAACCTGGGTCTCCTGCACTGCAGGCAGATTTTTACCGACTGAGCTAAAAGGTAAACTTGACCAATAATTTAACCAATGCTCCCTCCCCTCAAATCATATACACACTGTCACCAAATAACAGAAGAGGAACTTCTAAACTATATGAGGTCAGCATTATCCTGATACCAAAACTTGATGAAGATATAAAAAAAGAGCAAACTACAATCTAATATTCCTCATGAACAAAGATATAGAATTATCAATATATTAAAATCTGGCAACATGTAAAAAGGAGTGTTGATACATCATAACCCAGTGGATGTATTGGGTCCATGACCGATGGACCCAATCCATGACACAGCTGGATTTCTCTCAGGAACTCAAATCTGATTAAGCATTCAAAAGCCAACCAATGTCATTCAAAATATTAACAAAGGGCAAAACCATATGACAATTTTGAAAGACAGGACTTCCCTGGTGGTACATGGGCTTCATCCCCCTCCAGGAAAATTCCACATACCATACAGCAACTAAGCCTGTGTGCCACGACTACTGAGCCCAAGCTCTAGAGCCCATGAGCCATGACTACTGAGCCCTCGGGCTCTACAGCCTGTGCTCTGCGACAACAGAAGCCACCAGAATGAGAAGCCTGCACGTGGCAATGAAGAGGAGCCCTCGCTCACTGCAACTAGAGAAAAAGCCTAAATGCGGCAACAAAGACCCAGTGCAGTCAAAATAAATAATTAAATAAATGTAAAAAAATTAAAGAGGCAAAAAGATACACAAAGAGTATCTGAAAATATCCAACATCTATTCATGATACAAAAGTCTTAGCAAACTGGAAATGGAGGGTAACTTTTTCAACCTGAAAAAAGACTTTTATGAACAACCTATCAAGGGAAAACACTGAACTAACACTGTAAGCAAGGAAAGGATATCTATTCTTCCCACTTTGACAATATATTAAAGGTGCAAGTTGGTGCAATAAAGCAAGAAAAAGATAAAAGACATAAAGATTGGAAAAGAGATAAAACTGTTATTAGTATGCCAACATGACTGCATAAATGAAAAACCCTGCAGAATATTAAGAAAAAACCCAACCTATCAGAATAAGCAAATTTTAAAAGGCTGAAGCGATATAAGATCAATATATGTATAGACTTCACTATATATATATTGAAGAATTAATTATATATCCATATAGAAGCAGCAGACAATTTGAAAATGAAACAAAGAGTTCTACTTTTGATTACATAAATAATATAAATATTTAGGGGGAAATGAACATAACTACTGAGCCCAGAGGCTCTAGAGCACGTGCTCCACAAGAGAAGCCCACACACTGCAACTAGAGAAAGCCTGCATGCCCCAACGAAGATCCAGCACAGAAAAAAAATTTTTTTTAATTATTTTTTGTGGAATACAAAGGATCTAGAAGAGTCAAAACAATACAAAAAAGAAGAACAATTGGTGGGTTTATGCTACCTGATTTTGAAAGTGAAAGTCACTTGGTTGTGTCCAACTCTTTGCAACCCCATGGACTATACAGTCCATGGAATTCCCCAGGCCAGAATACTGGAGTGGGAAGCCCTTCCCTTCTCCAGGGGATCTACCCAACCCAGGGATTGAACCCAGGTCTCCCACATTGCAGGCAGATTCTTTAGCAGGTGAGCCACAAGGGAATCCCAAGAATACTGGAGTGGGTAGCCTATCCCTTCTCCAGTGGATTTTCCCAATCCAGGAATCAAACTGGGGTCTCCTGCACTGCAGGTAGATTCTTTACCAACTGAGTTATCAGGAAAGCTTACTATAAAGTCAGAAATAAGAAAGCGTGGTATTGGCATAAGAACAGGTATAAATATGAGTGGAACAGAAGGATCCAGAAATAGACCTAGACATACATGGTCAATTTATTTTTGACAAAAGTGCCAAGTCAATTTAAAAGGAAAGAAAAAGTCTTTGTAACAAATGTTGCTGAACAACTAGATGTCCATATGGAAAAAAATAAACCCTGACTCCTATCTCATACAAAATTCATCTGAAATGGCTCAAGGTTAAATGTAAAAGCTAAAACTATAAACCTTCCAGAAGTCAGGTTTCTAGAAAATTTTTGCGACCTTAGGTAGACAGACTTTAGGGACAGGGAAAAATCCACCAACCATTAAAAAAAATTATTAACAGGACTTCATCAGCATTAAAAAATCTGCTCATCAAAGTACATCACTAAAAAAACGAATACACTACCCCAAACTCAAATAAAATGTACTTGCAGCACAAATATTTGACAGAGGATGTGTGGATCCAGAATATATAAAAGAACTTCTACAATCTACAGTAAAAAGAGGCAAGAAACTTATATATCTGCCTTACACAGAAGATATCTGAATGGTTAGGAAGCACACAAAAAGTCGGTTACAGAGAAACGCAAATTAAAATCACAATGCAATACCATCTCAAATCTTCTAGAATGGCTTAAAAAGACTGATAATACAGTGTTGCCAAGGATGTGGAACAACTGGAATGTTCATATAATGTTCCAGCTAGGGGAGTATAAAATGGAGCATCCACTTTGGACAACTGTTTGGCAGCTCCTATAAAATTTAACATACACATATCCTAAGAACCAACAATTCTAANCTTTCACACTGTCCCAAGGGAGTAGAGTGAGTTAGTGAAATGTGAGCTCAAAACAGCATGCTCTGACTCACTCACAAGGAGACAAACAGAAAGCAATCAGTTCTGCAGATATGTTACCGACCAAAGTCACTCAGATCAGAGAACTGCAGAAACAGTATCCTTTCCTGAAAATCCTATTCCTCGGGACAGTTACTTTTCTAGCTTCCAAAGGACTGCACGTCTGACTTTCTCAGCTCGTTCATCTAACTGCCCCACAATCTGTGCATCCAACCAACATCATCCATCCCTGCCTCCACCCAGCAATTGCTCACTAAGTGTCTGTCCGTCCCAGGGACCATGCTAGACATCTGGTAGAACAAGACACAGTCTCCACCTCTCGAGCCCACCTTCTCCCACACAAGCTTTACACAGAGTTATGGAAGCCTGAGACTACCTACTATATAACAGTTCACCTCTCAGTACGATGGATAATGTGAACCCACAGATTCTACATGCTTATTCTGTACCGGTCATTGGCAAGTGAGCATCTGCTGGATTTTCCTCTTTAGGTTTCACTCCTTACTCAGGCAGGTTTATTTTGAAGCGTATCCCCAAAGGAAGACATATGCCGCAATACCTCTCTAGAGTTTAAGTTTGGACTACCGAGTCAAAGAGGAGGCTTGAGTCAACATTCCCCATGAAAGCAAAGGTGATGATAAGGTCATAAAGGGGCCAAGATGATCTACTTAACAGCATCCGACTGTTTGCAGTTAATTTGGGTCCCAACCCACGGACAAATGCTTCAGAAGCTCCCTGATCATGATGGGGAATTTATCTGAGCACATTTGGAACGAGGAGCGCTTAAAGGGGGAAACAAATAACAATCCCCTTTTCACTGCTGGCCTTCACATGGCAATAATTTACCAGCATTCCTTCAAGTCCCAGCAGCTTTGCAGCTCTCGGCCTTTAATCTGGAAGCCAGCTCTGGCGCAGAGCCACCCCTCTAATGGATGAATCAGCAAAATGAATTGGCTGTCAGCTGCGTCCTTCAGTGATTCCAGCTCGCCTGTCAGAAGCGGCGTGGAGCAGGAGGCTTGGTAACACTAACCTTTTCCAAATTTGTCAGGGAAATGCTTCAAGGCCATCTTTTGGCCATGCCACTCTGTTGAAGCCGCTGTGAAACCAAACACGGTGAGGGCCCTCCCCGGCTCCCTGTGGGTGAACAAAAGCACCTCCTCTCCTGCAGACTTCACCCACCCACAGCTTCGCTGAGCCGGGCGCCCTGTCTCGAAGCATTTAATCTTCACAACCACCCCACAGGGAAGAGACGTTCTAGTCATCACACAGATAAAGAGGCTGAACATTTGAGGAGCCATGCATGTCTGCTTATGTCTTGTAGATCGAGCGACAAAGCTGGTTTGGAACCAACATGTGAGCTTTTTAAAAAATATAACACTGCCACAAGTCTGACATATATTTGTGTATTTCTGTGTCTATTTAGATTGAGGATTATCTCATAAAATGCTTCCTTGAAGAGGACTTTTAAAGAACTACTTACAATGTTTAGATTTTTTTTTTCCTCCTAAAAATGTAGAACCTTCCACTATAATCAAGCAAAAGATCCCTCCAACTAGGTCGGGAGCTACATTACGTTCACAAGAAGACTTACCGTAAGACACAGAGACCTTCCTAAATTGATCTATAGATGTGATGCAATTCCAATTTTTAAAATTCCATTTTAATAAAAACAGTGAAAAAATTTTAAGAGATTAAGAAAAATCTCAGCAGAACACTGAGCAGTGGAAGCCAGGGACTAGGGGGACGAGGCCAACCAGCAAGGAGGCGAGAGAATTCTGGGAGTGATGCAGCTGCCCTCTGTGTCTTGACTGTGGTGGAGGTTACACGATGCTGTGCGTTTGTTAAAACAAAGACCTGGCCAATAGAACAGTGGATGTGTATTTCATGGTATATAAATTACATCTCAATCATTCTGTGGAATTTGAAAGGTCTGATTCCACATTTTAAATGGAAGACAAATGGGCCAATAATAGCCCAAACATTTCTGAAGAAGAATAAGAAAGGGGGACTTCCATGGCTAGCTAAAAAGCTTANTTCATGGTATATAAATTACATCTCAATCATTCTGTGGAATTTGAAAGGTCTGATTCCACATTTTAAATGGAAGACAAATGGGCCAATAATAGCCCAAACATTTCTGAAGAAGAATAAGAAAGGGGGACTTCCATGGCTAGCTAAAAAGCTTATTGTAAACCTGTAGTACTTAACACAGTGCCGTAATGGTACGGAGATAAGCAAACTGACCAATGGTACAGGAGAGCCTAGAAACAGATCTAGGCATCTATGAAACTCTGATATCCGACAGAGGCAGCATGACGGCGTGCAAAAGGAAAAGTTGGAAAAACTGTTTATCCACGGGAAAAAAAGAAAAAAAAACTGGATTCTTACTCACACCAGGCCAAAAAATCAACTCCAGATGGATGAAGCACTTAAATGTCAAAAGCAAACTTTGAAAACTTGAAAAGAAAATAGAAGTGAATATCTCTTCCTGAGTTTGAAGTAGGAAAGAATTTATGAAGATACAGAAAAGTGTTAAGCTTAAAGAAAAGATCAATAAGTTTGGCCACATTAATATGAAAACTTGTGTCCGTCAGAAGAGACTCTGAAGAGGGCAAAGACTATCTGCATGCAGGGAGGAGATATTTCTAACATGTGCAACTGATGGAGGATTAGCACCAGAATACATAAAAACGTCCACAAATCAGTAAGAGAGGACCCAACAGAAAAATGGGCAAAAGACACAAAAAGCACGCCCAGTCATTTCACAGAAAAGGGAGCATAAAATGCCAATAATTATATAAAGGAGTTGCTCAACCTCAGGGAAAGGCAAATTACGAGCACTCAAATAAGGTGTCATTTTGTAGATTTGTAGAGGGAGGAGGAGGAGGGGAAGGCAGGGGGAACAGGAGACAGAGGGGAAAGAGGGGAGAGTGAAAGTGAGTCTGAGGCTAGAGAGGCACAGAGCATCAAGAAAGCAAGCAAAGGGTCAATGTGACTTTTATGAGAGTGGTTCCCCATCTCCACGCTCCCCCACCAGGAATCAGGGGTCTGGGATGTGGAGGAACAGCAGATTCTTGTTATAATTTATTAACGGTATTTTAGCTTTTCTGGTTGAGTAGTGGTCTCGCAGAGGTTCACTACATTGTAAACAAGTTGGTTAGGTTTTCTCTTGTATACTCAGTCCAACCCCTAAGGGCCATTTCTGAGGCCAAGTTTGAAGGTCTCTTGTAGGAGGTAAGAGTTTCTCCAGTTTCAGCGTCTCCAGTGATAAGGAGTTGTCCCTGAATGGTTGCAGTGCTGTAGACAAGCACGGGGGTGCTGACACACCGGGCTTCTTGGACCTTCCCCGGGGAAGCGGAGGACACTTGTGAAGCCTGTTATCAAGCTGCTGCAATCATTTTATTGCAGCAATGGCTAGGAGGGGGCGGCGGGGGGAACATCAAGAAACTTTGAAACCAGTTACCACCATCAGCCCTGCGTTTTCTGCAGTGGCTACCCTCAGCCAACATTAGGTTCTCAGTCAGTTTCTAAGGGAATTACCTATATGCTTATCCATCCAATAGTTATGAGAAAGGGAACTATTTACTGGTTACTTATTCTGCCAGGTACGGAAAAATCCTGTAAGGATTATCCTGACTTTATAGATAAGGACACTGAAGCTCAGAAGAAGTGATGGGTTCAAGGTCTCGAAGATGACAAGTTTTGGGATCCAAACCAAAGCTGCATTCTTTTCATGACACCATGTGCACTGGAAGGGTCCCAGACCATGTCATTTGGAGTTAACACAGGCAGGTGCCTCTGTCTGCGAGAGCCTCAGAGTCCGGCCACCTCTCCATACAACAGAGTTGTGTACAAAGCAGAAGGATCTCTCTGTGATAACCAGGTATGTTCACCCCCCACCAGAAGTGACGTGTGCTGAGAGTGACCTCTGCCAGCTTTGCAGGCTCAGACCCTCCGCCCCACCCGCCAATGTGTGCTTTAATCCTTAACAATGCCCACTTCCGATGCCCTTCATGGCCTCTCCTGACCCCTCCCTCGGCCGCCAGCCTGGGGCCCTGCACCACTGTGTCCTCATTCCGGGCTTTCAACCCGCACCAGGAGGGCACCCGACGCTGCTTTGTGTTTGCTTGCTTATTTACATGAGAACATATCGGATTGAGAAGTTTTCTCGTGTTCTACACGGTTGGATCCAGTTTGGGTGTTCAGAAGCATGACCATTTCCCCACTTTTACCAGAGAGAGAATGGATGGGTTTACCTTGGGTTCTCAAGCAGACAGCCAACTTTATAAAAAAAAAGTGTGTGCAAGCTCAGTCATGGCCTAGTNACGGTTGGATCCAGTTTGGGTGTTCAGAAGCATGACCATTTCCCCACTTTTACCAGAGAGAGAATGGATGGGTTTACCTTGGGTTCTCAAGCAGACAGCCAACTTTATAAAAAAAAAGTGTGTGCAAGCTCAGTCATGGCCTAGTCTTTGCGACCCTATGGACTGTAGCCTGCCAGGCTCCTCTGTCCATGGGATTCTCCAGGCAAGAATACTGAGTGGGTGGCCATTTCCTTCTCCAGGGGATCTTCCTGACCCAGGGATCGAACCCACGTCTCCTTTGTCTCTTGCATTGGCAGGGAGGTTCTTTACCACTGAACCACCTGGGAAGGCCTTTACAAAAACACTCAGCCCTAATACTGGTCAGCAGGAACATCTGCCTACGTTCAACCCATCTAAGGAACTAGGGAGATAAGGTGCTTGCAGGGCTTGGCGCTCTGTCAAAAGCATGTGCAGTACAGCTATTTCCAAGGTGTCCAACAGGTGAGAGTGGGCAGTCGCCCAGGACACAAACAGCCCTGTTTTACCCTCGCCAATCCATTCTCGTCTTCAAGATAAAGTGCCAGCCTGCGAGTGGACGTCAGGGCGTGTAACTCAGTGCAGCCCTCCCTCAACTCTGACTTCTTCCCACGTGTGTTCCCAATGGGGCCAGGCGCTCTGTGAGGGAAGGGACAGTACTTTACTCATCTGTAGCGCCTGGATTTTCCCATGGTACTCTGGCAGGAATTTAAACGAAGATTATGGAGGGAGGGAAGAAGCACAGCTTTTGCATCTGTTGGCAGCTTGTTTCAAGAGGAGAAAGCCAGAACCAGGACACATATTCACATCTTCAGTTAAAAGCTCCATGATGAAGGCTGACTCAGGGGACAGAGAGTCCTGGGCTGGACACAAGAGGAGTGAACTCTGACTCTGAAGGGCTGGCTCTCTCTGGGCAGTGGCAGCCCACACACATCACCACCCCTGAGCCTCACAGCAACACTGGGAAATGGATGGTGAGGGCCCTTACAGCAGCCTCGGCGAGGCCAACACACCTGCCCTGGACACAGGGTCAGGACCCAGAACCCGTGATTCCTGGTCTGTTGCTCCTCACGCAGTGCCTACTAACCCAATGAAAGGTTTCTATTTGTTTGCTTGCTTTTAAAGCACTAAGGCTAGGGACTTCCCTAGCGGTCCAGTGGTTAGGACTCCACACTTCCACTGCTGAGAATCTGCATTCGAGTCCTGGTTGGGACACGAAGATCCCTTAAGCCTTGCGGTGCAGCCCAAAAAAATGAAATAGAATAAAAAATAAAGCACTAAGGCTAAAGAATGAATACTAAGGCATGTGAAAAAGATGCAAGCCCTGTAACAGAGGACACAATGGAGTAAGAGGCGGGGACAGGAGCTGGTAGTCGGTCTCTCCTCGTGGTCTAGTCACTAAGGCTCCCCATTCCCAACATAGGGCGCCCGGGTTTGATTCCTGATCAGGGAACTACACCCTGAATGTCACAACTAAGACCTAGCAAAACCAATTAAATAGATAAATATTTAAAAAAAAAAAAAAAAAAGAGGCAGAGGGGCACTGGTTTCATCCACCTCTGCTTTCCCCCAGCCGCCATCACAGCACCCGACATGAGACACTCAGCAAAGAAATGGACTAGGGTCAGGGAAGCAGCCTCAGGTAACGATGCTGGAAAAGATGTGAAGGGCAGAGTGTGAAAGAGCAGCTGAGCGCCCAACAGAACTGGTCTTGCGCCCCACCCCACTGGGTCCTCGGCGCCGTGAGGGCGGGCACTGGGAGCCCCATCAAAACTCGATGGGCACCAGAGAGGAAGCGGGTCCCGTCCCGGTTCCGCCACCTACGAGCCCGCCTGCTCTGTGCTCCTCCACGTCACCCCTTCGTTCTGCTCGTGGCTCCCACAGCGCCTTTCACCTCACGGTCTCTAATGAAGGCCAAGGAAGTGGAGAAGAAAACACTTTCCACAAACCTGACGAATGCTGACCTGTAGCTATGGAGACGTTTATTTGAAATCTACACAGAGGGAGGCCATGAAGTCAGGTGGGAAAAACCACAGGTTCTGAGGCCGCAGAGGCCTGGGTTCAAATTCTGCCCAAATCTTTACTTGCCTGAGGCAAGCCACCAGGCCTCCCTGGGCTTCCCTCTCTTTATCAAATGGGGCCCATTTACCCACCTCAGAAAGCTATTAGGAAGGGCAGCGCTCTTAGCACAGGGTCTACCACACAGTAGCTGTTTAATTAATGACGCTACTGTGGATAAATCAGAGTTCAGACTAAACGAACTGTGTCTAAAGCAACCTACAGAGACACAGATTCAGCGAGCTGCAGCTCATCACACGTAGGGGGCTGGAAGTGAGGGGGTCTCACACTGCAGCTCATCACACATAGGGGGCTGGAAGTGAGGGGGCCTCACACAACCAAGTCTGCAGCAGCTCATGCAATAACACTATCGTCTAGAATTGGGGTCTTTTCCATGCAAAAAAAACATGAAAATAAAATAGATTATACAGGAACCCATACATCAACCATACGGGACAAGGGTGAAATCAGAAAGTCTGAACCATAATTTTAAAAGACTGAAGCAACCAAAATTAGTCAATTAATTTTCACTAATTCTCCTGGCGACACCAGAGTCTGCTTCTGAAATGTGCACCTCATTCACTCACTCCACAAACACCAGCTCCCAGTTCTGTGTCAGGCACCGGGGCATGATGGAAGGGGACAGATGATCCCCTCACAAAAGAAGCTCACGATCTGGAGGAGGAAAGGAAAGGAATGGACTGGCCGGGGAGCACCGGGGAGGCAGGGCTCTAGGTGAGGAATAAAGATTTCAGCACAAGGAGCAAAAGGTTGACAGTGAGGAAGAGGCCTCCGCCTAAGTTCCCAGCTCCCGGGGCCTCTGCCAGCTGCCTCTGCGTTCACTGAATGGCATCGCCAAGAAGCACTGCTTCCATGAACCAGCCTGCGGGTAGCGGGTGCAGGGGCAGGGGGAAGGGGAGGTTCTTTTCTTTTCATGGTTCCTAGCTGAAAAGTCAATTAAAAATAAATAAAGCCACCCTTTATTGAGTGCTTACTACATATAAACACTCTGCTGATTGCTTTACAAACAAACATATTTAGCTCCTGCTTGTTCATTTATTCACCCTTCCACCTGTGCGTGAAGACAGACACTAAACTCTCACTTGTTCATTTATTCATCTATCCATTCACTGATGAACGAACACATCATCATCTACGCCTGGGCCACTGGGGCTGAATCGGAGATTCAGTGTTTGTATTTGCTGGGAGGGCAGGACAGGGCACAGAGCCCCACACATGCTGAGGGCTAGAAAAGCGCTCTGGAGTTTCCAGTGCAGTGCTGGCTGGGCAAGCCTGGGACACAAGGACCGCTTCTCTAAAGAAAAGACACTCGGGCTTTCCTGAGACTGAAGGTGAGAGAGCAGAGAGTAAAAGACACTGGGGATGGGGAAGGGCGTTCCAGGCAGGAGGAGCACGAAGCGACCGAGCTGATGAGGAGACACAGTCTGGACGGAGGAACTGAAACACGACGTTAACAGTGGAGACTGCAGACGGAGCGGGGAGGACCTGCAGTGAACCTGGGTGATGGGCACCCCATGCCACGTGCAATGGGACCCACAGTCTGGCTTCAGTCACCTGGAGGGGGTACGAGTGTGAGCTGACATGTGCCTACAAGGTCACTGAGACCAAGGGGGAAAACGGAAGGAATGGAAAAGGCGCGGAGTGAGAAAAGAAGCCCCAGTGGGACATTGAGAAACAGCGACACTCACCCACCTTATAGACAGGAGGAGCAGGGCCCAAAGCGGAGGGGGACTAACCTAGGAAGTCTGGGGCTGTGGGGCCCAGAAGGGAAGATCGGTCAGTGTGCTGGGGACCAGGCAGGAGGACAGGGCCCCGGGGCTTCAGGACACAGAGGTCACCAGGGACCACAGCTGAAGCAGAGGGCAGATGGCGAGGGTGATGCTTGCAGACTCCTGGGACTTGCGAAAGGGAGAGAGTCATTGGGAGCAAAGGACCCTGGGGTCAGGAGTTCGTTTGAAAAGATGGAAAGGATTCGGCAGGCTTTGGGGTGTTGGAAAGAAGCTGCGGGTGGGCCTGAGGCTATGGGCCCATATGAGGCCTGGAGAGGAGGTGGGGCCCAGAGCATCTGTGGGGGCCCCACTTCCGAGTGGAGGGAGGAGTGGGTTAGAGCTTTGTGAAGCCGGGGTAGGAAGCCCCACCTGGAAGCTGGTGGTTTCCTGGGTGGAGGGAGGGGGTCTCCCTGAGTGCCCCGGGGCTGAGGCCGGGAGGACAGAGGGGCAGGAGAGGCCATGGTGCTGTGACAAGCGTCCAGCCGGAGACAGTGGCCTTCTGTGTAGAGGAACCAACTCTCCCACGCTCTTTCTGTCCTCAAAGCAATCCCGCAAGGTGGGCAGGAGCTCTGTTTTCTCAGACACAAAAACAGAAGCTGAAAGAGGTTGAGTAACCTGCAGAGGGCCAAGAAAATGACGATTTTATGATGGAGTCAAACAGGAGCAGATGGAGTTCCAAAAAAGTTTAGAATTGAGAGTCACTTAAAAAGAGAGAGAGAGAGAATTTTCTTTTTTCTTTTTTTTTAAGATAAAACACTTAGGAAGTTAGGAAGCAATTCCATACTTAGCAGTCCTGACAAACTTGACAGACAGCTGAAAGAGCTAAGGTAATTTGTAACATTCTTCACACTTCTTGGGAAAAAATTAAGGTTGATGTTTCAACTACCCAGGAATAATTCAAAGTAAAATCAAAGATCTCCTAGAATGTGCAAAATGGCAGATCCTAAATGTCAGGAACACTGAATAAATTGCACTCTAGGGAAAACTACATAGTACATGTTTTTAGTTATACTATTTTTTATAACAGTGTTTTTAAGGCCTGCACATATCACAGAGGAGTACAAATAAATAATAATCGTGGTTTACAGAGGGGTTACCATGTTCCAGATGCTATATGAGCTCGAGTCCTAATAGATTATTGTACAGTCTATAATACCCTAATATATTAACCTTAATATAGACTCTTTCATCTATAATACTATCCCCTACAAAACAGCCCTATTTTTGACCAAACAAGAGATGCAGATGGGTTAAGTCCCCTGCCCGACATCACAGTGCTGAGTGGTGGTGAACAGCCAGTTTTAACCCACTGCTGACACAACCTCCTCCTACAAGGGCGCCTTCACAGTCTAAAGGCATACAATGTGCAGCACGTTTTAAATTGCAACAGTATCACTAAAGGAGACCTACCTTTTCTACCCAACCCACTCTGATGCTTCCTATTGTTTCTTTTCTCTCTTCTTTTTAAATCCTGGTGTCAACTAGCACTGGTTTCCTGACCAGAAGTTTGAAACAAGCCACAGCTCATTGACACCCACCATTCAAAGTGGCATTTCTATGACACAATGCGCTTTGTGTTCTAAAAGGTTAATCAACAAAAGGACTTTTAGGACACAACCTATTCACCAGCCAGAGTTCGTGTGTAACTGAACTGCTGGGTGGAGGCAGTGGCTGGGTGTGCAGCTGGAGTTAAGCAGGGTTCACTAGCTCTCTCCGGTGATGTTTCAGATGCCAGATGCAAACAAATGCCAAATAGAAATGTCCCCCACGTACAGCAGGACAATACTTTTGGACTACTGACCTTGGCAGTTTGAGCACTATAAAGAAGCATTAAATCTGCCACAATATTACCGCTATTGTGATAACACATAAGTGCACCATCTTTTCTTTACGTCCCAAGACCATGTTTACAGAAAGCCTGACAGAGCAGCACATTTTCAGATTTAAAGGTTTCCACAGTTGAAAAGCTTAAAAGTCTGTTTGTGTATAAGCCAACCAGATACTGTGGGAGATGCTGACTTGCAATATTTACACTTTCACTACATGTCTCTCTGTGGCTGTTTTGATGTGGTTTTCATTTGATAAAAGAATTTACTTACACCTCGTGACTCAGCTTATTCATTAACCAAGTGAAACCCAGGAGAGAAGGAGGGAGAGAATGAAAATGACAGGCCCTTATCAGCAGGCAGGGCTTAGCTGTCTCACCTGCAAGGTGAGTCATTACCCCTGGGAGGGAGGGCATCCATTCCCCAATCCCCAAAGGGGCCTCTCCCAACCCAGAAAGGAGTCACAGAAATGCCGTATAAAGTGTACAAAGGGCAATTCCGTGTATGGTTCCCGTTAACCCTTCCTTGCCGCGCTACCAGTCTGGAACCTCTCAGGGTTCTCCCAAGGGCATGGTGATGCCACCCATAAACAAGTCCTCTTCCTCGTCCTGCCTTCTTCCCTTCTAGCCCCCTCGCCCCCACCACTGCGATCCACCTACAGACGTGGAACCCTCTGAAATACCCATCAGATGTGACTTGCCTCTCCAGTGTTTTCAGGACACCCCATATATAACCTGTCACCACCAAAAAAATCAGGAAAAAAAGCCAAGACGACCTGCTCTAACACTCAGGCCTGCGGCCTCAGTGCCTGCAAAGAGCCCTCACTGGGAGAGGAGGTGGGAGACGGCAGGGCTGAAGGGTCGTCAGCAGCAGCAGATGGAGCATGAGCTGCAGTCTCACTCACGCCTGACGTAACTGGACATGCGAGTCCACGTTCAAGTCTTTGAAAAGTCTGCAACTCAAAGGTTCATATGCAGGAGACGGACTGTATTTTCCTCCTTTTAAGTCACCCAACCATTTCCCTGTAGACGCCAGGATTTTAGGAAGACTATTCCACCTCTTTTACTTTTTTCATCCTTAAGTCTGTCTTGCTGTTATGCCTCTTGCTGAGCCGGAAATTCCTGACATCAGGGGTCAGGCCTACAGGCAGCATTCAGGTCTGACAGGAAGATGCTATGCTAACAGAAACAAGCGAAGCAGCTCAGGGTCAAACATATACATGTACAGGAGGGCAGGGGAAGGAAGCAAAGGACAGAGATGAGAAAGAGAGGGATGCAAAGAGGAAGGGGACGGGGAGAGCGTGCCTGCTTACAAGCCAGCCAGACTGAGCTTCTCCCATTTGGAGAGGAGTTGCTTTCTGAAAGCAGCAACTTGCAAATTCAGAGAAATAACAAGCTCTTCATGACTCCTGCATGTTTAAAGCGAAGGTGTTAGTCGCTCCATCATGTGTAACTCTTTGCGACCCCATGGACTACAGTCCACCAGGCTCCTCTGTCCATGGAATTCTCCATGCAAGAATACTGGAATGGGTAGCCACTTCCTTGTCCAGGGATCAAACCCAGGTCTCCTGCGTTGTTGGCAGATTCTTTACTGTCTGAGCCACCAGGAAAGCCCCTCCTGAACAGTTAAAGAAACTGAAATTCTTTGCCAGAGGAGAGTAAGGAAGGGTTTTATTCTTTTAAAATGTGATATTGGCACTAGTTAGCTTTCCTGTCGGAGAAGGCAATGGCACCCCACTCCAGTACTCTTGCCTGGAAAATCCCATGGATGGAGCAGCCTTGTAGGCTGCAGTCCATGGGGTTGCTGAGAGTTGGACGCAACTCAGTGACTTCACTTTCACTTTTCACTTTCATGCACTGGAAAAGGAAATGGCAACCCACTCCAGTGTTCTTGCTTGGAGAACCCCAGGGACAGCGGAGCCTGGTGGGCTGCCGTCTATGGGGTCGCACAGAGTTGGACACGACTGAAGCGACTTAGCAGCAGCAGCAGTAGCTTTCCTGTCTCAAGTTATTAAGATCTCTACATTATTCTAAACAATCATTTTGTTTTCTATATCCTAAGGAGATGTAAATGTAGAACTTTTTGTGTGTTTGGACATCCAATGGAAAATCAACTGGTTAGAAAAAAAGAGTCAAGTGCTACATTTTAAAGCACTTATGTTAAAAAAAACAAACAAACAACGAATACAGTGGCAACTGTGACATTGCTAAGTTTTAAAGTATTCTGGAATATTTTATGACATTACACCTTAAAATTTCCAATGGCCCAAGAGTTTCCGGCAATGTCAAAATGCTTAACACAAATTAGGAAATTGAAAAACAACTTTTGCAAGGCCTGTATTGGTAGAGTGGAACACAGACTGCTTTCTGACTGATAATGGAGTGTTCAGGGACTTTAAAGTGCTCTCTACATTAATTTTTCCCTAGAAAAATATTTATCACCCTTTAAATTACAGCTCTGCAGGCCCACATCTACTGCCACTAATGTAAGCAAAGTCTCATTTTAAAGCACGTAAACTTAAGTGTCATGAATGAATTTACTTATCCTGCCTTTGCACAGCATTACACTATGATTTCGATGAAGAAAATATACGAGTATCTGATGGCAACTTGAATGGGACAGAGCTGAAAGCTCCATAAACCACGGTTCTGCGGTACACTCACAGACTGTTCCCTCGCCAGGTTAGAGGAGGGAGCAGTTAGAGGCCTTCACCAACAGGAAACGCACAAACCACGCTTGCTTATACGGCTTCAACTGGATTCTTCTGTCAAAACCAAATCAAGCCCCCAATTAAAATAAATAAAATTTTTTAATGCAAATAAAAAAAATCAGCAGAGGTGCATCGCTACATACAAAAGGGTGAAACAGTCCTCAATTCTGACTCACAAGAAGTCACTCTGACTAATGTAAAAAGGAACATGTTTTCAGTAACGAATCCCCCTCGGGATTTGATTTGGGAGTCAAACTCTTCAGCTTCTACCTTTAAATGATAGATAAGAACAGAAGAGTGAGCGAATATTAAGATGCAGGCAGGGATGGGGAGAAAGAAAGGAGAAAGTTGGCTTGCGGAGCCAAGTTTATCTCCTACTCCCTCCCGAGTGGTCAGCCAAGAGCTGATAGAGGGCTTTTTGGTAAAGTAGGTAGGGAAAAAATCCCCACCAGCTCCCGGGTTGCCAGGCAACCTGCCACATTTTATTAAAGCGGGAGCGGTGAGGATCCCCAGAGGGCGGCTGGAATGCCGCGTCATGCCTTCTCCCAAGCTCCAGGCACACACTCGCCCCACAAGCCCGCCTTGGGCGGGGAGTGCGGGTGGAGGGGGAACTGGACACACCCGACAGGGAGCAGCTACCTGAGTGTGGCCAGAAAGTCACGGATGGGGCACAAAACCCACACAATCGCAGCTCGCTCTTCTCCAGCTCAGACCGGAACACAGCAGGGTTCGCTGCTGTTGCCACAAAGAGCACAGGCAGACCCTGTACTCGGTTCTCTGCAAGCCTGGACTAAATGCCGCTGAGACTTTTTTTTTTTTTTTTTTGCAGCTTGTGGGATCTTAGCTCCCTGACCAGTGACTGAATCCGGGTCATGGCAGTAAAAGCACCGAGTCCTAGCCACTGGACTGCTAGGGAACTCTCTGTTGGGATTATTTAAATTAAAAAAGAAAAAAAATTTTTGTAAGTGATTCATGGTTGAAAAGATGGAAATACAACTGTAGGAGCACGAAGGCACAGTGGAATGAGTGAGCATATGTGCCCTGGGGATGGAAAGTCCTGCCACCGGGCCCCCACTTCACCTCTCTGGGCAGCTGCTTCCTTGTCCTGGAGCCAGGGTGCTGCCCACGGGTCATTTCAGGGAAAGCAGTTAGTGTGGTGGAGTTGTAACAGTGTGTACACCTGAAGCAGACAGGCAGGGAAACTAAAGATGAAAGCCCCGTTTAGTCGAAGTTACTCTTGAAAATTCCCTTTGGAGGTGTCACAGCAGCATCAGATGAAGCTGTTTTCCCCTCCAGTGTCAGAGCACCCCACTGTTGCACCTATCTCTTGCACACCCAGGGGAAGGGATGGCACACCCAGGGGAAGTTGAGGACAAGGTTACCCAATACACACGCAGGTGGGCGCACTTAATCTCTAATTGGTAGGAGTCTACCCTCCAGGAGGAATGTGAGAATGGATATTCTCGTGGGAGAAGCATATCCCTGCCTCCCATTTCATCTCTGACTCACTTTCACTGCGCGGTGGTGGCTGTCGTTCAATCGCTCAGTTGTATCTGACTCTTTGGGACCCCATGGGACTGCAGGCTTCCTTGTCCGAGTTTGCTCAAACTCATGTCACCGAGTGGAGTGACAAGCAAAACCAGTCTCACTACTGAAAAAACCAATTTCCACAACAAGTACTTTTGAATTCATACAACTTGAAGCATTTTATGCTGCCTCTCTAGCTGGAACCGAGTGAACACCCCATCCAGGCCTTCGTGCCCGTCCTCTGGGCACACAGACCCCAGCAAGTCCTTCAGGACAAGCAGCGTCTGCAGTCGCTTTATGCGTGCCCGGCCTCTGGGCGCAAAGACCCCAGCAAGTCCTTCAGGACAAGCAGCGTCTGCAGTCGCTTTATGTCACCGGCGGCACTTCTCCAGGAGAGGGTATTTAACACAGCTATTTCTCNATAAATGGTAACTGAACAAACGACCCACTCCGTCTGGTGGAGAAAGAGCACCAGAAGGGAGAAAAGACCCGTCCTCCTCTTCTTGGCAGTCAGGTGGCAAAGGTCATGTCCACGTGGAGTAGTTTACACAAGACAGTTGCACTCTCAGTGCACACAGGATACTCACAGAGCTGTTAGTTTTTTGTGGACAGGAGCAATCCTGGAAAGAGCGGACTGGTGTGAGGCAAGGATAATGCCGTACTTTTCCCAGCAAAGGTGACAGCAATGACAGTATCATGTACGAGCAAGGAAAAATGAGGGCAGCCTCAGCTCAGAGGGCGTGCTCTCACAGGTCAGGACAATCTTTCTCAGAAGGGTGATAATACTCCTCTATCCCTGTACCCTGTGGTCACAATGGGATGGTGCGAACCCTGTCCTGTAAGCTCACAGCCTGACCCTCATTCACCAGACAATTATTTTGAGGCCAAAGTGAAGTCACCACCTCGCATCTGTCAGCTCATTACCAAGTGATCTGGACCAGGGACTGGGTGAGCTTGGAGTAGGGACCACCTGCCCTAGAGCTGCACATACCACCTCCTGAGACTACACCCCATGTGATACCCCCATAGGCTCTGCTACCATCACGGTCTAAAGAAAACGGCAATCTGTTGAACGACTTGCCCTAAGTCCTGCAGCTGGTGTAGGGAGGGGAGCTGGCATTCAGACCCGAGGCATCTCCAACACCCTACCAACCAGGAAAAATGACATCAAAGAAGTGACCAGCCACTGGCCACCAGG
Organism: Neotragus pygmaeus; assembly: GCA_006410875.1. Classification (NCBI taxonomy): domain Eukaryota; kingdom Metazoa; phylum Chordata; class Mammalia; order Artiodactyla; family Bovidae; genus Neotragus; species Neotragus pygmaeus. The sequence continues at coordinate 2,002,434 of SJYV01003368.1, forward strand.
CCTGCTAGCTCTTCTCAGAAGCAGGAAGACAGAGTCATGGCGTCAGTCCTTTCCCTGTGCCACTTTCAGCAGACAGATCACTGACTCTCGTGGGTGTTCTGTCAGAATGAAAGGGGCATACCCTTTGATCTAGAAATCTCTTTCAGGAAACCAGTCTACGAAAACAATCTGAAATGAGGATTAATTTTTAATATACAAAGATGCATTAAACTTGTTTAAGGGTAATATATACATATGTTAAGGGTATATATATATATGTATATATTACCCTTTCACATCTTGGTCTAAGGATATATATTTTAAAAACCCAAAACATAAGCCTCCAAAATGTTCAACAGTAGGGGAGTAGCTAAATAATTATTCTATTCAAATCCATCAAAACTATGCTTTTCAGGCAGAGAAGGCAATGGCACCCCACTCTAGTACTCTTGCCTGGAAAATCCTATGAACGAAGGAGCCTGGTAGGCTGCAGTCCATGGGGTCGCTAAGAGTCAGATATGACTGAGCAACTTCCCTTTCACTTTTCACTTTCGTGCATTGGAGAAGGAAATGGCAACCCACTTCAGTGTTCTTGCCTGGAGAATCCCAGAGAAGGGGGAGCCTGGTGGGCTGCCGTCTATGGGGTCGCACAGAGTCGGACATGACTGAAGTGACTTAACAGCATGCTTTTCAGGGGGATAAGGACCAAGCCATAAATAATCAATAAATTCTCTCACTAGTTATTTGGATACAAAGTAATCTTTTGAATGTCTACCTCTCAGGCTACATCACTGATTCATTCAACAAAAATATCTGCTGATCACCTACTATGTGTCAGGTACTACTTTAGGCATTGAAAATCCATTGAGAATAAAAATTCTGGCAACCCCGGAAGGTGGTTATACGGATATACTCACTTTGAGGAAATTCACTGAGTGGTATACTTATGATGCATGCACTTTTCTATATGTATGTTAAATCTACATTTAAAATTTTTTTAAATGTCTGGCATCATAGATTTTATATCCCAGTGGTAGACTGAAGACATCAACAAAAAAATAAAATACACTGTTTATGTATAGTGCTATGGAGAAAAAGAAGAGAGGGGAGGGCTGATGTGGGAGTTGCAATTTTAAATAAAGTGATCAGGGAAAGCCTAATGATAGCATGTATGTGTGCATGTGTGCTAAGTTGCTTCTGTTGTGTCCAACTCTTTGCAACCCCATGGACTGTAGCCCACCAGGCTTCTCTGTCCATGGGATTCTCCAGGCAAGAATACTGGAGTGGGTTGCTTCCTTCTCCAGGGGATCTTCCCGACCCAGGGATCCAACCCTCTTCGCTTACATCTCCTGCTTTGGCAGGTGGGTTCTTTACCACTAGCGCCTGGTCGGACACGACTGAAGCGACTTGGCGCTGGCACTGGCCACTTGGAAAACCCTAAAAATACAAATCTCTGCATGTATCAAGTTAAAGTTGAATTTCAGAGACACAACAGATCATTTTTTAGTATAAATATATCCCACACAATATTTGGGCCACGCTTACTTTAAGCAAAATCTGGCAACTCAACCCTACTTAGTGATAAGATGGCATTTGAGCAAAACTCATTTCTGATGGACTTAACACTTAATGCTTCTATACAGAACAAGAAGGCAAAAACTATAACAGGATAAATTGCTAGTTGTTACTATGATAAAATGTAAAGCTCGGTGTAGCAAAATAGACTATCTTAAGATGCACACAACAAACTGGGACAAATATCTGCAAAATACAAAACCCAGCATTAATCTCTCTAATCTTCAGTTTCTTCTGTAAAATGAAGTGGGGGGTGGTTCATAAAATCGTTATGAAGATTTCAAAACAGTGTCTAGTAGCTAATAACTAATGGCTCACTAAATGTTAGAAAAGGAATAATCATAATAAAAGTGTGCTGACAAATCAGTAAGAAAAGCACACAACTCACAAAATAAGACGAACCAATTAAACTCTTCAAAGTAATTCTAGTGTGCTCTTTGCAGCACATCAACTAAAATCTGAATGCCATCCTTGCACAAGTATCACCCACAGAGTACTTGCTAACACAGTGGGGGAGAGCTGTGATGGAGATTTCTGAGGCCACCATTTAACAAAATTACCAAACAAAACATCAGTGATGATGGAACAGACAGCATCTGTGTCCCTCAGTAAGACATGCTAAGACGATGTCACCTATGCAGTGCTCCTGTCATACACGTGGAATCCCAGGACAGAGACAAACCCCGAGTGAAGGACACCACCAAGCAACACCTGGTCTGAACTTTCCAACAAGTGTCAATGTTATGAAAAACAAAAACGGGCTGGGGACTGTTCTAGATTGAAGGAGATGGAAGAGCTAAGATGACTTTACTGGCTTTGAAGATGAAGGAAGGGGACGAGAAGCCAAACAACACAGGTGACCCCTGGAAAGTGGGGGAAAAGCAAAGAAATGGACTCCCCTCCCCTGTCTGCTGACACCTTAATTTCACCAACTGAAACCCATTTTGGACACTTGCCCTCCAACTATAAGACACTCCAACTAAGCCACAAGACAATCAGTCTGTGTCGTTTTTAAGCTGCCAAGTTTCTGGTAATTTGTCAGAGGCAGCAGAAAATGAATACCAGGGTTTGTTTTTGTTTTTTACAACCTGTAGAAGTTAAACTGTAGAAAATTGAGAGAGTTATGCAAATGATTTCTGCTCACAGAACTGTGAAAATACATTGTCTAGTGTGTTAAATTCTCATCTGAATTGCTTTTAACATCTTATTGATTTTATCATTAATTAATGAGCTGAATAAAATCTCTGATACATGTTTAAAACCAGAGAGCTATGATGACTAAATGCAATATATGATTTTGACTTGATCTTGGATCAAAAAGTAAGATAAAAAACTGTAAGAGACAGTGCTGGAACATGTGGAGAAATTTTATTATGGCCTGAACATTAGCTCATATCAATATCATAAATGTAATTAAAGAAATAATAATACATATATACTGGTGGCTCAAACAGTAAAGAACCTGCCTGCAATGCAGGAGACCCAGGTTTCATCTCTGGGTCAGGAAGATCCCCTGGAGAAGGAAATGGCTACCCACTCCAGTATTCTTGCCTGGAGAATTTCATGGACAGAGGAGCCTGGTCGGCTACAATCCATAGGGTCACCAAGAGTCGGACAGGACTGAGCAGTTAACACTAACATTGTATTTCCTCATCTCTTGATGAAAGTGAAAGAGCAGACTGAAAAAGCTGCCTTAAAACTCAACATTCAGAAAACTAAGATCATGGCATCTGGTCCTATCACTTCATGGCAAATAGATGGGGAAACAACAGAAACAGTGAGAGACTTTATTTTGGGGGGACTCCAAAATCATTGCAGATGGTAACTGCAGCCATGAAATTAAAAGACGCTTGCTTCTTAGAAGAAAAGCTATGACCAACCTAGACAGCATATTAAAAAGCAGAGACATTACTTTGCCAACAAAGATCCATCTAGTCAAACCTTTCTTTTTTCCAGTTGTCATGTATGGATGTGAGCTGGACCATAAAGAAAGCTGAGTGCCAAAGAATTGATGCTTTTGAACTGTTGAACTATGTTGGAGAAGACTCTTGAGAGTCCCTTGGACTGCAAGGAGATCCAAATAGTCCATCCTACAGGAAATCAGACCTGAATATTCATTGGAAGGACTGATGATGAAGCTGAAACTCCAATGCTTTGGCCACCTGATGTGAAGAACGGACTCACTGGAAAAGACCTTGATGCTGGGAATGATTGAAGGCAGGAGGAGAAGGGGATGACAGAGGATGAGATGGTTGGATGGCATCACCAACTCAACAGACATGAGTTTGAGTAAACTCCGGGAGTTGGTGATGGACAGGGAAGCCTGGCATGCTGCAGCCCATAGGGTTATGAAGAGTTGGACACGACTGAGTGACTGAACTGAACTTTACATATTATGGATACATGTGCACATATGTACATGTGCAGAGTGAAGGGGAGATTAAGAAAATGTAACAAAGGCTGCCATCTTACCTATAGGTTTATAGGTTACATTTTTCAAAATAAAAAGAGAATCGCAAAAATAAAAAGAACTGCTGATAACAGTTTTAAAAAGAGAAAAACTTGACAGTGGGTGGATTACAAACTGACATAACCATTATACTTTATATTCCCTGGAGAAGGAAATGGCAACCCACTCCAGTACTCTTGCCTGGATAATTCCATGGACAGAGGAGCCTGGGAGGCTACCGTCCATGGGGTCACAGAGTCGGACACGACTGAGCAACTTTACTTACTTAACTTTTATACAGGGCATATCTGATAATATATGAGAAATTCTAATTGTTCTTAACATTTTTTAAACCAAATCTCTGACTTTATCATGTTACAGACAGAGGCCAAGTGAAATCCCAGAGATTTTATAATTTTGCATTTACAGTTCATCCTTTTACACAAAATTCTTGTTCCCAAAGAGGATTGTGAATGTTGTTAAAATGAAAACACAATGTATGGCAAAAACCACTACAATACTGTAGTGGTAATTGGAAGTAATTAGCTTCCAATTAAAATAAATAAATTAATTTTTAAAAATGAAAAATCACCTAAAAATTCTATAATAAGAATATTATTGAGTAAATTACGGTACACTGACTTGAGGGTTTCTTTAACTAATGCAGTTGGTTAAAAGCTTTTCAGAGTTGTCTCTGCAGGGCCCAGCACACCTTTGCTTGTTACCAAATATTTATTTTCTCATCTCCATGTAAACTACCTTCTTCTCCCCTTTGAATTCCTAAATCCTGGAGGAATACAAGCCTCTGGGACTTTCCTGGTGGTCCAGTGGTTAGGTACCCACCTACCATTGCAAGGGACACCGGTTTGACTGTTGATCTGGGAAGATCCCACGTGCCACAGAGCAACTAAGCCTGTGTGCCACAACTACAGAAGCTCGCACTCCTAGAGCCCGTGCTCTGCAACAAGAGAAGCCACTGCAAAGAGAAGCCCGCGCACCACAACCTGGGAGCAGCCCCCTCTCACTGCAACTAGAGAAGGTCCATAAGCAACAGACTCAGTGCAGCGCCCCCCCCCACACAGACAAAAAGAGAGAGAGAAGGCGTATAAGCCTCAACTGTCTAACTTATCCTCGGGTCTCACTGTATTCACATATCTATGTATAAACACAGCTATCTTTTGTGCTCAGCAGTGTCTGACTTTTTCCCACCCCACAGACTGTAGCCTGCCAGGCTCCTCTGTCCACGGGATTAGGTAGCCATTTCCTCTTCCAGGGGATCTTCCCAACCCAAGGATAGAGCTCGGGTCTCCTGCACTGCAGGCAGCTTCTTTACTGCAGAGCCACCAGGCTTATATGTGTATGTGTGTATCCTGTATGTGCGTGTGCGCATGCTTGGTCGCCTCAGTCGTGTCTGACTCTGTGACTCTATGGATCAGAGCCCACCAGGCTCCTGTCCACGGGATTCTCCAGGCAAGAACAGTGGAGTGGGTTGCCATGCCTGCCGTCCCTCAGGGGATCTTCCCAACCTAGGGATCGAACCTGCGTCTCCTGTACTGGCAGGTGGGTTCTCTACCACTACTGTCACCTGGGAAGCCCCATATGTCCAGTATATATATAATTATATTTCTCTTTCTTCTGCTAACCTGTCTTATGTCGGTATAACTCTTAGATAAGCCAGAGGAATCTAAAAAGGATACAGGGAAACTTTTTCCTTCTCCAACAAGTTAAGTAACTTGAGAAAATCTCTCATAACTATTAATGAAAACAACAAAAGCTAAATGATGGACACTTAGACCTACATAAAGAGGCAAAACACTGAAAAAAAAAAAAAACAGAAGGTTATTACCATTATTTCTAGGCGACTGTCTTTATTCCATTTGTGTATGTTTCTCCCCAATTTCCTATAATGAGTATATTCATTTTTTTAAATTCACTTTTTAAAAACAAAAGACCAAAAAATTTGGCATTCTTAGACCTAGAACACAGTGGAATTTTTTTGTTATTGGAGTTACCCAATTAGACAATCTGAAAGGTGAGAGCAAGGGAACATAGGCTCACAGGCCCACAGTGCTGGGTCTTCTGTAACTATAAAGAGAGAGCTCTATTTAAAAAGAAAACTTCTAAACTGACTGTGGGACAGCAAACTTTTTGATAATTACAGAGGAAGGTTATGAGCTATTTATACATATTATTAACACGCTAAAAATGTTCTACTCAAAAGGCTTGATTCAATGCCAGTAAAGATCAAATAAATTTTCTTTGAGACAGAGCAGTCTTAATATTTTATTTAATTAATTTGGGGTTTGGCCATAGCTCAACCTCAAAAATCCTAGTTTAGGCTGAACCCAAATTCTGCAACTCACTTCACTTTTAACTGCAGCCTTAAAAGAACAGAGTTATCACTAACTAAATGAATATCGTGGTTTCATTCTGAATGTAGGCAAGTCAACATCTTGCGTTGACAACTTTCAACATGTGATAGAATTTAAAAATTATTCTTGATAGTCAAGTGTTCTGAGAATGATAAAAATTACTCTGAGAACACAGAAGGTAAAATTTTTAAGGGAAAAAATTTTCAAAGAATAAGCTAAATTATAAACAAAATTATTCTCAATGGTTAAAATTATTGAGAGAAATAATCCACTTAAGAGATTTCACCTATGTAGACTGACTCTCAAGAAAACCCTCTGCACTCAGAAAGGAACCTCCCCTACAAGGCTACAGGCTGCCACAGAGAAGATGCAATCAGCTTATCTATCTGCTTTTTCGACCTCACTGATCAGCCTCTGATGCTTTCAGACAAGATTCCTATGGCATGGATGGGCATGGCGATTTTCAGCCTGCTTCTCTCATTTAGCTGGTCGTGCATGCTCAAAGAAAGCACAGACAGTACACTTGAGAGTTACTGAACTGAAGGTGGAGAGAAGGGGAAGAAAGAGCTTAATTCAATAAATGTGACTTACTACATGATTATTTAGTAACTTTTTTCTTTGGCTCTAAGTAAAAAGATTACTTTAAGATGCTGTCACAAATGACAAAGCAGTATAATTACCAATATGCTTTCTTTTAAAAATTTTATTGAAGTAGAGTGGACTTACAATATTGTGTTAATTTCTGCTATACAGCAAAGTGATTCAGTTATACACACATAAAACATTCTTTTCCGTTATGGTTTATCATAGGATATCAAATATAGTTCCCTGTGCTATATAATAGTACCCTGTTGTTTATCCATCCTATATATAATATTTTGCATCTGCTAAGCTCAAACTCCCAATCCTTTCCTCCCCTATACCCTCCTTGGCAACCATAAGTGTGTTCTCTATGTCTGTGCTGTTTTATAGATATGTTTATTTATGTTATATTTTAGACTCTACGTATAAGTGATATCATATGAAATTTGTCTCCACTTTCTGACTTAACTTCGCTTAGCATAATACTCTCTAGGTCCATCCATATTACTGAAAATGGCATTATTTCATTTTTTTTGTGACTGAATAATATTCCATACATATATATATATATATGTGCGCACCACATCTTCTTTATCTATTCACCTATCGATGGACGTTTCGGTTGTTCCATGTCTTGGCCATTGTAAATAGTGCTGCCTTGAACATAAGGGTACCTGTATCTTTTCAAATTAAACTTCTATCTGGGTATTTCCCAGGAGTGGGATTGGTGGATCAAAATTCTGTCTTTAGTTTTTTGAGAAACCTCCACATTATTTTCCATACCAATATGCTTTCCTGTGAAGAGATACTTGGGGGATGAAAATTTTAAACTCTATACCCCACCCATCACTTAAGAGAGCTATCAAACGGATGTGTCCATGCATGCATGCTAAGCTGCTTCAGTCATGTCCAACTCCTTGAGACCCCATGGACCGCAGCCCACTAGGCTCCTCTGTCCATGGGATTCTCCAGGTAAGAATACTGGACTGGGTTGCCGTGCCCTCCTCCAGGGGATTGTTCTGACCCAGGGATCGAACTTGCGTCTCTCCTACATTGGCGGGTAGGTTCTTTACCACTAGTGTCACCTGGGAAGCCCATCAAATGGATAACAAATTATAAAGATAAATTCATGTCATCATCACTGTTTAAAGGTCACAAATATGAAGATCAAATACTTGATCAAATATTACCAAAATCTAAGAGCATCTGAAAAGCATCTTTATATACAATATTAACACAAGCATGAAGGAAAAGTGCATTAAATAGCAGATTTTTATACCTGGAGCAAAAAGCCTACAGAAGCAACTGTTTTAGGCAGAAATAAGCTTCACAGAAACAAGCGCATTTCACAACCCTTGGGGGAAGAACTCTATTCTTAAAGGAATAAACATTTTGGCATAGCATTTCTTTTAGTAAAGAAGGAAGAATATGGTTAAACGTCCTTCTTACTTCTGGTCACTAAAAAATGGGTTTCACAACTCACCAGAGGAGAGAGATACAATTTATTGTGCTAACATACGCCTGTTTTCTTTCAGAGGAGAGTTTAAATCTTCATGCAGAGCCAACAAACAAACACATCCCAACAAAATGACAAGAACAACTGGTGGAAACATTCCTCTTCAGAAAAGATTCCCAGACACTCAACAATTAAACTTAACCTGCTCAGTGTTGCTGCAGGCTTTTCTAGCATCTTTGAGGCCCAAGACTCCCCATGGGAGAGAACAAACAGCAGAGAGCTGGACGAATATGTTCATTTGTGAGGAAAAGGAAAAGGTCAGGGCCTCTTCCAAAGCATGGGGGTAACGAGTTTCACCTGTTTTTTCAACAGAAGCTGTAGGAAAACCTAATAAAACAACATATTCTCCTCAAGCTGTAAACTGCCACCCAAGGTAGCTTTTTAAACCAATATATATGCAGTGGCCAACTTCACCACTACTGTACTTCTTGAACATTTTCACAAATTCTTGGGGCGGCGGGGTGGGGTGGGTGGAAAAACCAAGATTGGGAAAACTATGTACTTAAGGGATAAAGTACCTGTATAGAACCCTAAATTATGAAAATTTTATAAAAATTCACTTTTTTAAAGCACAAGAAGAAAGATGAATCTATGTGATAGGAAGATGATGATTAAGGCCTTAAAGAGAAAGAAAATAATTGCTTAATCAAAATGACAAATGAAGGAAATTCAAACCTTGAGCTGGACTTAGTTTCTTAATCTGTCATTCTGTGTTTCCAAAGACCATACCAGGTAACTGCATTTTAAACCGAGGTCTTCACTGACAATCACAGAAGCACACAGCTGCAGACCACCTAGCTGCTGCCACCCTGGGATGCAGTGTTTTCACTTTGCTATGCAGACAGTGCTCAGTATCTAGCCAAGCTGGCTCTTCTGCCTGCTAAACCAGGAAGGAGGAGAGACAGAAGAAATCTTTACAGAGAATAGAAAAGGTAGAAAAGAACTGGGCCACACAGGATGGGAAAAATCACCAATGTCCAAAGTTCTAGATGCCAACTGATCATGAGATTGCTCAATAAATGCAGTTTCTGGAGGGAATTTCCTGGTGGTCTAGTGGTTAGGATTCCAAACTTTCACTGCTGAGGGGCTGGGTTCAACCTCTGGNTTGGGGGAAGAACTCTATTCTTAAAGGAATAAACATTTTGGCATAGCATTTCTTTTAGTAAAGAAGGAAGAATATGGTTAAACGTCCTTCTTACTTCTGGTCACTAAAAAATGGGTTTCACAACTCACCAGAGGAGAGAGATACAATTTATTGTGCTAACATACGCCTGTTTTCTTTCAGAGGAGAGTTTAAATCTTCATGCAGAGCCAACAAACAAACACATCCCAACAAAATGACAAGAACAACTGGTGGAAACATTCCTCTTCAGAAAAGATTCCCAGACACTCAACAATTAAACTTAACCTGCTCAGTGTTGCTGCAGGCTTTTCTAGCATCTTTGAGGCCCAAGACTCCCCATGGGAGAGAACAAACAGCAGAGAGCTGGACGAATATGTTCATTTGTGAGGAAAAGGAAAAGGTCAGGGCCTCTTCCAAAGCATGGGGGTAACGAGTTTCACCTGTTTTTTCAACAGAAGCTGTAGGAAAACCTAATAAAACAACATATTCTCCTCAAGCTGTAAACTGCCACCCAAGGTAGCTTTTTAAACCAATATATATGCAGTGGCCAACTTCACCACTACTGTACTTCTTGAACATTTTCACAAATTCTTGGGGCGGCGGGGTGGGGTGGGTGGAAAAACCAAGATTGGGAAAACTATGTACTTAAGGGATAAAGTACCTGTATAGAACCCTAAATTATGAAAATTTTATAAAAATTCACTTTTTTAAAGCACAAGAAGAAAGATGAATCTATGTGATAGGAAGATGATGATTAAGGCCTTAAAGAGAAAGAAAATAATTGCTTAATCAAAATGACAAATGAAGGAAATTCAAACCTTGAGCTGGACTTAGTTTCTTAATCTGTCATTCTGTGTTTCCAAAGACCATACCAGGTAACTGCATTTTAAACCGAGGTCTTCACTGACAATCACAGAAGCACACAGCTGCAGACCACCTAGCTGCTGCCACCCTGGGATGCAGTGTTTTCACTTTGCTATGCAGACAGTGCTCAGTATCTAGCCAAGCTGGCTCTTCTGCCTGCTAAACCAGGAAGGAGGAGAGACAGAAGAAATCTTTACAGAGAATAGAAAAGGTAGAAAAGAACTGGGCCACACAGGATGGGAAAAATCACCAATGTCCAAAGTTCTAGATGCCAACTGATCATGAGATTGCTCAATAAATGCAGTTTCTGGAGGGAATTTCCTGGTGGTCTAGTGGTTAGGATTCCAAACTTTCACTGCTGAGGGGCTGGGTTCAACCTCTGGTTGGGGAACTGAGATCTTTTTTTTTCTCAAGGGGAAGTAATTCCCCTAGAGTTCCAACAAAACACAAAAATCAGATGACAAGTTCTTTTTCTTCTATTACCTCCAATCTACACAAGCATTTCCTTTAAATTGTACATTAGTTGTCCCTTATTTAAAAAAATAAAACAAAATTTAAAAGTCACTGCTAGCTCAAACCCTAAAAGCATACAGCTTGCTTATCTCCGTGAGCTGACGCAGGGTGATAAGTCCAAGGTTCCATTATCTTTCAAAGGTCAAGGATGAAATAGCTTGGTCTGCGCTAGGGACAAAGCCTAAACCCTGCACCCTTCATGCCCCGCTGAGAAATGAAAATGTTCTTTTTCACAAAGGAGAGGGAAAGGGAGTCCAGACACATTAAAACAAATCCATTCCTATGGCTTAGAAAATGCCAAGCCACATCCTATTTGATGGCTCATTAAAAAAAAAAAAAAAAAAAACAAGAAAAAAAAATTTACTTGGAAAAAATTAAAGCAACAAAANGATGACAGGGTATGAGATGGTTGGATGGCATCACCAACTCGATGGACATGAGTTTGAGCAAACTCTGGGAGTTAGTGATGCACAGGGAAGCCTGGCGTGCTGCAGTCCATGGGGTCACAAAGAGTCGGACTGAGCGACTGAAGCTGAACTGTTCACTTTAAAGGGCTTTTTTCTTTTCCCTTCCTTTTTTTTTGAAGTCTTATAACGAAAATAAATGCTTCTCTTCCAGAACCAACCTAAAAATATTTTCAGAACTTCAGCAAATAAAGTGCACTATTAAAAACAAAAATATTATAGTACTGTAACCTTGCTAATAAATAATACAAATATTTACTATACGTGTATTTATTTTATCTGAGGGCTCTCAAAATCAGTATGAGGGAGCCATGACAAATGGATCCAACTACTAATCACTCTACTTCCCTGCTGAGCATCCTGTAAAATCCTGTGTTTACCATACATACTGTGAACGCACCACACTGTCTGAGTTAGGACCCAACCTATGTGGCTGTGATGGGTACTACTGTTCAGACAGCTCAAAGAGGACAAAATCTGTAATTCGGCCTGGAGGCCCTGCCAGACGTGTCCCTGCCCAGCCACTCCGGTGTCTGCTCACCTCTCTCCCATTCCTCACAGTGCTGACCTGGTTCCCTCTGACTGATAAGCCCGTCAAAGAGGTGCTCCATCTTCCTGGACAACTCCCACCACAAAGCTCACACTCACCACACCTTTGCTTCTTAATCTCAGAACTCTTCTCAGAGAGGCCTTCCCGACTGCCCTAGACTACCTGTCTCCTCTGTCCGGTCCTCTCATCCAGCACTTTCTACACTTTATTACTAACATCTACCTCTCTCATTAGACTTTGAATTCCATGTGGGGGTGGGGAGGCACGTGTTGCTCACCCTGTGTCCTCAGTGTCCTGTATGTATGTGCTAACTGAATAAACTGCTGACCGCCTCACGTGTGTCAGGAACCATTCTAAGCACTGGGCATCTAACCTGGACATTTGATTCAAATAAGAGGAAATAGACTAAATGAAGAGTCAAACAACTACAGTGCTTTGGAGAGCAGTAACGTAAGAGAGGGAGTGCGTGCATGTGTAAGAGTTACTGTCAAATGGCATGGTAAGGCAAAGAGATTTGGTTCAATGATGTGACGGAGGCGAACTGAGAGAGTGAGAATCACTAAGTATCTAGGAAACGATCATTCCAAGTGGGGCATGCACCTTGTTGAAAGGCTTGCAGCAGGAACAGCAGGCTTGGAATAGCAGGCATACAGTGGGCACTTGATAAGGATATTTTGTATAAATGAGATGGTATCAAAAAGTTGTAAAAAGATCAAGCTGTTAATTATCACAAATGCCAAGGGGAAGCTCAGCTTTTATCATATAACTTCTCTGTCGGTAATAACACATCATATGGTCCGCAGAACAAAGAACAAACATCTCTACAAATTCCCAAAATCAACACATCCCTGTTCCTCACTCTCTCCTCAAACCAAACTTGCCTTTGTTACTGCGCTGGTCAGATTCTAAAATATATAACCGCTCCTGTCTCTCACAGCTCAGCCATAGCAATACATATAGAACTTGTACCTAAGTACTTGGAGATGTTAACTTCCTTTTAAAACAACGTCTCCAGTACAAATACGAAATGCCCTTAACCCACCACAGCAAATTCTATGGTATGTTTCACTGCTGTGAGATAACTAGGACTGACGACTGAACTCAAATACACATGCACAAAAATATTTCATTGGCAACATAATGTTTCTCCAGAGGTTTTAATAGTTAAAAAATAAACCGCCAAAATGAGTAACAGAAAAGGGATTGTGTTCAAATCCCATAGGAAGTTATTATAAAAGGAGCAGAAATACTATCCCTATGGTCAATGAAAGCATGCCAGAAAGACATGCCTACCAAGGAGATGAAAACTGTGTCTAATACTTTGAAATGAACTGTAAGAATTTAGGAGAATAATAAAATATATGTGAGAACAAAATGAGACCTAGAAATACTCAGAAATGAGGGGGCAGCACTCAAGAAAACATTAGAACTCAAGAAAGAATTTGACATAAAAGAAGTCATTTTGTAAGTGAAGACTAAATTACAAAGAAGAATGAATAAATCCAACGTCTTAAGGGACAGAAGAGATGAAAAGGAGGAAGAAATGTTTAACCAAAAAGAAATGCAGAAGTTAAAAATGATTGGAAAATGACACAGAAAACAGACAAAAAAGATCCAGACAGGTACAACAGAAGTTCTCATAAACAAAAATAAAAACAATACACAGAACAATACTGAAAATTAATGTTACTTCATGTTACTTCAGTTACTTCATAACTGAAGTAACCAAAGACAATTTTTAAAGGGACAATAATGCACAATGAAAAGATGCATACCTGGGAAAACAGATCCGGAACATCTAGCCTGAAGACATATTTTAGTAAAACTAGTAGACATTCAAGTAAAAAAATCTTTGGGGCATCCAATCAAAAAGAGAAACCCATTGAGAAGGGAAAATGTCAGATTGCCTTTGACAGAAGCACTTCAAGCCATAAGAAAATGGAACATCATTATTTTAAATACTCAAAGAATATTTGAACCAACATCTAAAAATATAAGAATGCATGATAAGCTAAACTGACTCTCAAAAAGACTACAGACAAACTAACATGCAAGAATTTCCGAAGCATTTTTCCCATGACTTCCTAAAACATGTACTAGAGAAAAAGCTTCAGAAAACCAAACTGACTTAAGAAACATCATTATAAGTACTGATAGTGAGCAGTGAATGTATATTTACCTGTAGGACTCACACTAAATGATGGTTATAAGAGATAGATTATAGTGCATATGGCTGTTTGCTCTGACAATGCAGATATTAAAAGAGAAAAGCTGAGAATAAGGAAGGCATAGAAGAAAAGCAGAATAAGAGTTCTGGGACTTCCTGGTGGTCCAGTGGCTAAGACTCCATGCTATCAATGCAGGGGGCCTGGGTTCAATTCCTGTGAGAGAACTAGATCCTACACACTGTAACTAAGACCCAGTGCAGCCAAATAAATAAATAAAACTAAATTTTTTTAAAGAAAGAATAAGTATAGTTAGTAATGGTGAGTAAAAGGGTATTTCTGCAAGTCAGATGCACAAGAGAGGGAAGGCAAGGAAAATAAGAGATTATTAACCAATTTCAACATTGCTCATACTGGTAGAGGACCAACAGATAATGATGACAAATAAACAAGATTAAAAACACTATATAATGGGAGCTGTGGCAGACTGCCAATGTCCCCAAATTCTTCCGTCTGTTCACGCACACCCTGTGAAACATGACTTTTCTGCTCTTCCCATCAAGAAGGGTAGTGGGTTCACTGCTCCTCCTCAGTTTCAGACTGACAGGGGACCTCCTCTGGCCAAAGGGGTGTTAACAAGCAAAATGCAAACAGAGGGACCTCATGGACAGTGAAAAAGGGCCTGGCTAACGTATTACATAATGGTATTAGAATATGGTAGCCCTTCAGACAAAAATATAAATCGTTCTTTTAAGACACAAAACAAAACAAAACCCAGGGCTTTCCAGGTGGCCCAGTGGTAAGGAATCCGCCTGCCAAAGCAGGAGATATGAATTTGATTCCTGATCCAGGAGGATCAAAAAAGGCACGAAGCAACACCACAGCCACTGAGCCTGTGTTCTAGAGCCCGGGAGCCGCAAATGCTGAGCCTGGGAGCCTCAGCTCCTGACGCCCGAGCGCCTTAGGGCCTGCGTTCTGTAAGAGAAGCCACCGCAACGAGAAGCCCGAGAACCACACCTAGAGAGTAGCCTCTGATTGTTGCAACTAGAGAAAAGTCTGTGCAGCACCAAAGACCCAACACAGATGAAAATAGATAAGTAAATAAAAAAACTTTTACTCCACAAAAACAATAAACAAAATGTCAAAAAACATATTAGTTAAAGGCAAGAGAGAATACATAAAACAGATCATTCAGAGAAAGATTACCCATATAAAAGACTTGTATAACTATATATATAATATAGAACAATGACAGAATCGAGGCCAAGCATATTGGTTATATGAACAAATTTAAATGGGCTTAAACTCATCTATTAAAAGAAAAAAATTCAGATTGGCTAGCAAAGCAAAATCCAACCGTGCGCTGTACTATTATAGTGATATGACTGTGACGCTCTCTCCCAGATATCTTGTGAAATGAAAAAAGCAAAGCTGGAAAAAAAAAGTAAATAGAGATTGCAATTTATCTAAGAAATAGAACATAAATATGTCTAACTTATCTGTTTATCTTAAGAAAAATAAACAAAAGGAGGATAAAACACACTTTTAAAAATTGTTACTTATAAGGGGAGGGAGAGAACAGGGTGGAGGAAACTACTAAAAACTAGCCGTTTCTGAATAGAGTATACCTTCTTTTTTAAAACCAACTTTGGGACCATGACGATATTTTAAATCATTACAAATAATTACATTTTTAAAAGAGATCCCTAAGAACTGCAAAATTTTAAAATGAGTCTAAAGTGTATCCAACTAGGGGCATAAATTCGGAGAGAAACTAATGAAAAAGGCTTTAGAACAGCTATCAGACTGTGTCCCCCTCATCCCTTGGGGAAGAGCGCAAGCCAAACAGAACTGCAAAAAGTCTGAACTGTTCTCCATCACACTGGTGCTGACTGGTTGTTCTGAGACTTCTGGGCATATATATCATGAGATAACACAGACGAATAATTACATGATGCTCTATTTTCACCCTTCCCGGTATTCTCCCGGTATACGGGAGAAAGAAGATATAAGACAAAAGAGGTTAAGTGAAAAACTCCAGTCCTGAATCAGAAATACCAGTTTAAACTCACGATGTANTGATTGTTGCAACTAGAGAAAAGTCTGTGCAGCACCAAAGACCCAACACAGATGAAAATAGATAAGTAAATAAAAAAACTTTTACTCCACAAAAACAATAAACAAAACGTCAAAAAACATATTAGTTAAAGGCAAGAGAGAATACATAAAACAGATCATTCAGAGAAAGATTACCCATATAAAAGACTTGTATAACTATATATATAATATAGAACAATGACAGAATCGAGGCCAAGCATATTGGTTATATGAACAAATTTAAATGGGCTTAAACTCATCTATTAAAAGAAAAAAATTCAGATTGGCTAGCAAAGCAAAATCCAACCGTGCGCTGTACTATTATAGTGATATGACTGTGACGCTCTCTCCCAGATATCTTGTGAAATGAAAAAAGCAAAGCTGGAAAAAAAAAGTAAATAGAGATTGCAATTTATCTAAGAAATAGAACATAAATATGTCTAACTTATCTGTTTATCTTAAGAAAAATAAACAAAAGGAGGATAAAACACACTTTTAAAAATTGTTACTTATAAGGGGAGGGAGAGAACAGGGTGGAGGAAACTACTAAAAACTAGCCGTTTCTGAATAGAGTATACCTTCTTTTTTAAAACCAACTTTGGGACCATGACGATATTTTAAATCATTACAAATAATTACATTTTTAAAAGAGATCCCTAAGAACTGCAAAATTTTAAAATGAGTCTAAAGTGTATCCAACTAGGGGCATAAATTCGGAGAGAAACTAATGAAAAAGGCTTTAGAACAGCTATCAGACTGTGTCCCCCTCATCCCTTGGGGAAGAGCGCAAGCCAAACAGAACTGCAAAAAGTCTGAACTGTTCTCCATCACACTGGTGCTGACTGGTTGTTCTGAGACTTCTGGGAATATATATCATGAGATAAAACAGACGAATAATTACATGATGCTCTATTTTCACCCTTCCCGGTATTCTCCCGGTATACGGGAGAAAGAAGATATAAGACAAAAGAGGTTAAGTGAAAAACTCCAGTCCTGAATCAGAAATACCAGTTTAAACTCACGATGTATTTTTATCTGAAAGAAAAAGATGTTTTTCTTAGCTCTGTCTATTGTAAAGGCTCAGAAACAACGAGCAACCCAGCCCAGCGAGCAGGCTGGCACCCAGATTGTGGTCCTGAAACACCATTTTCCATGAAGAGCAAACAGAGCCCCTCAGAGGAGTGCTGACTCCAGGCCTGGGGCAGAGCATGCACAGGTGCTCCTGGAACATCCCGTCGTGGCACAGGGCAGGTCAAAAGGACTTGGCCAGAGGCTCTTGCTTGTGAAGCTGGGAGAACTGGATCACTGATAAGGGTCAAAACTGTACCTGAGTGGATCACATTATAGATGTTTATGTGCCATTAGGTCCATGAGTTCATTGTGATACCAAACCAAAATGGCTAACTGGTCACAAATGGACAATTCTAGTAAATCAACTCACTTTACCAAAGGGGAAAAAAAAAAAAGCAATAAATGAAAGAAGCAAACACATATTCTGCTTTTCCTATACCAACTGCAAACCACATTGGAAATAAGTGAGAGTTTCTCTTTAGAAATGTATTCCAACAAATAAAGGAAACAGGAATGCTAGAACGACAAAATCACCCTACTGCAATCTCTAATGAAATAAAGGATCTAGGTTAAGCATTAACAACAGTTTTGTGAGCTCTCTCACAAAACGAGACACACCAGATATCATGGGCTTCCTGAGGGAAAACACAAGAGCATCCATGAAGGGGTCTTGCATCCTGGCCAAACCAAATCTTATTTGGGTCAAGCCTCTAGATTTAAGAAGTAATTTACAGGCAACAGGAGGACAGGAGAATATATAAGACACAAGGAGACATAGTCAGTGAAATCAGAACCGAAGGAAACTCTACAGGACCAATGACCCTGTCTCTCCAATAAGTCAGAGAAAGAGAGCTACAGATTAAAAGACCTAACGGACATTTCAACAATCAGTGTGTGGTCCTCGTGTGGCTCTTGACTCAAATGGAAAAACTCACGACACTCGTGAGATAACTGGAAATTTTAACAATCAGCGAATTTTTTATGATAGTAAAGATTTAAAAAGAGCAATAATAGTATTTTTTTTAATGTTCTGTTCATTTATTTGGCTGTTCTGGGCCATACTTGCGGCACCCACGGTCTTCAACCTTCATTTGCTGCATGCAAACTCTTTAGTAGTGGTGTGTGGGATCTAGCTCCTGGATTGAACCTGGCCCTCTGCACTGGGAGCACAGCGTACCTGGACCAAGGGAGAAGTCTCATGGTTGGTTGTTGTTTTTTTTAAAGAATTTGTCTTTGAGAGAGACACACTGAAACACAAATCAATGAATACAATATGGTGTCTAGAGCGTGCTTCAAAATATAAAGGGAAACAGTGAGTATCGGAGACCTGAAGCAGGACTGGCTGTTCTGGTGGCTGGGGTTGGGGGGGAGGGTGAGCACACAGAAGGATTCATTACATCCTTCCATCTTCTTGTGTATCTTTAAAAGTTTTCTGCAATTAAAAAATGTTACCAAACCAACGACTGGACTGCAGGATCCTCTCCCCTCCCCACACCCCTTTAGGTTCACCATCTGGGGCCCCCGTCTGGTGACGCTGCCACAGTGGGTCTCCCTCTGGTTTCCTAATCTGGCTCCCTGAACAGGCTTAATGAAGGTGAAAGGTCTGAGAGAACATCATTTCCACTTCCACTGCTTTTCCAGCTCTGTCGAGATGCTGTAACAACACACTTTGACAAACCTACATATTCCCTTTTCCATATGGAAAACAAAGTGAAACAGAGCACTTGACATACCACAGACCAAATCCCTGTAAATTTCTCCCCCCAACTTCTATTTTTATCTCTCCCCTCTCTCCCCATATCCCCTTCCCCCCCCCCCCCCCCAACCATCCCCCTTTTTTAACCCTAAACTCCCCCTTTTCTTGAGTT
>SJYV01003368.1:2021676-2063397 GCA_006410875.1 Neotragus pygmaeus
ATGGCAAATAGATGGGGAAACAATGGAAACAGTGTTAGACTTTATTTTGGGGGGCTCCAAAATCACTGCAGATGGTGATTGCAGCAATGAAATTAAAAGACACTTACTCCTTGGAAGAAGAGTTATGACCAATCTTGACAGCATATTCAAAAGCAGAGACATTACTTTGCAAACAAAGGTCCATCTGGACAAGGCTATGGTTTTTCCAGTGGTCATGTATGGATGTGAGAGTTGGACTATAAAGAAAGCTGAGCGCTGAAGAATTGATGCTTTTGAACTGTGGTATTGTAGAAGCTCTTGAGAGTCCCTTGGACTGCAAAGAGATCCAACCAGTCCATCCTAAAGGAGATCAGTCCTGGGTGTTCATCGGAAGGACTGATGTTGAAGCTGAAACTCCAATACTTTGGCCACCCGATGTGATGAGCTGACTAATCTGAAAAGACCCTGGTGTTGGGAAAGATGAGGGCAGGAGGAGAAGGGGACGACAGAGGATGAGATGGTTGGATGGCCTAATCGACTCGATGGACATGGGTTTGAGTGGACTCTGGGAGTTGGTGAGGGACAGGGAGGCCTGGCGTGCTGCGGTTCATAGGGTCACAAAGAGTTGGTGACGACTGAGCGACTGAATTGAACTGAAACTAGTCATCCGTAGTCACAATAGTGTCATCCCGTGCAGTGTGGTCCTAACTGGGTAGTATGTGTCTTAGGACTGTTTTGCTGTGTGACCTGGCTCCTTGAAGACTTTCCCTGGACCAGGAACCTAAGACACTTCAATTGGAAGGGATCATCAAACCTAGGAAGACACTTAAGAGCAGCTTCCCTGCTTTTGCTGACCATTCCTATCAATCTGGCCACCTTTTAATGGAGCAGGACACAAGTTCCTTGTGTCCTGAGTTGAGATGCTTCATTAGCCCAGGATCTTAAAGGAATCACTGGGAACCAGGATAGCCTGGATGCAGAGCACTTTGGAAGTGACTTTGGATTCAAAATCCCAGCTCCTGGGTCTGGGTCTTTTCCTACCACTGCCAGTACCCCCCTGTATCTCCTACTGCCTCCCATGGGTCAGTGGCTTTGTGTTCTTTTTTCCCTCTTGTCTCAAAACTCCTCATAGAAGCCTCTGCAGAGCATCTTGCAGTGGGATTCAGTGGAAAGAACAGAAAGGGCTTTGGAGGTGAGTGGATTGCATTCGCAGTGGGACTTAAGCAGGGAGCCGAATCTCTATGAGCCTCATTCCCTTGCCTGTTAAAATGGGCTCATGCCCTCTATCTTGAGGAATAGGGTGTTGCTTAATAAGATTAATTTGGTGAGTTGCNAAGAATTGATGCTTTTGAACTGTGGTGATGGAGAAGACTCTTGAGAGTCCCTTGGACTGCAAGGAGATCCAACAAGTCCATCCTAAAGGAGATCAGTCCTGGGTGTTCATTGGAGGGACTGATGCTGAAGCTTAAACTCCAATACTTTGGCCACCTCATGCGAAGAGTTGACTCATTGGAAAAGACCCTGTGCTGGGAGGGATTGGGGGCAGGAGGAGAAGGGGACGACAGAGGATGAGATGGCTGGATGGCATCAACAACTCGATGGACATGAGTTTGAGTGAACTCTGGGAGTTGGTGATGGACAGGGAGGCCTGGCGTGCTGCGATTCATGGGGTCGCAAAGAGTCAGACACGACTGAGCGACTGAACTGAACTGAAAGCAACCCAAAAAGGTTGAAACTACGAGGCTAGAAAAGATATGAAGCAAATACTAACTAAAAAAGGGAACTTTTGGTCTAATAAAGCCGTATCAGACAAAACTCAGTTCAGGGCAAAAACAATAAACCACTAATTAGAACAATGGGACTAACTTGCTCTAAACCAGAAACTGACAGAATCATAAGGAGAAGCCATGAATTTCAAAACCACAGTAGGAGCTTAAAAAAAAACAACACTCAATTATAAACTTACAGATCAAGCAAAGGAAAAGACTGAGTAAATAAATAAAAGATCAGAACCACATATTTACAACCTTGATTTGCCCATATGGTACCCCATACTTCACAGCTGAAAAACTGCACTTTCCTTTCAAACACACTTGGAATATCTGTTGAGCCCAGATGCAACACTTGACAAATATCATGGACTATCCTTCCAATTCAGGAGCTTCAAGAGACGTGGGTTCAATCCCTGGGCTGGAAAGATCCCCTGGAGGAGGAAATAGCAACCCACTCCAGTATTCTTGCCAGGAGAATCCCATGGACAGAGTCCATGGGGTTGCAAAGAGTAGGACATGACTGAACAACCGAGCATGATCTTAACCACATTTCCTAACGTGAAGTCATAGAACCAGAAATGCTCTGGTGGGGATTGGGGTGCAAGCAACAGTAATCTCCACTTTCTGCCCCTTTCCTCTAAATAACAGAGAATCTGCCCTCCCGCTAACCTAAAATTAATATTGTATATGTGTAGAGAGTGAGCTCTACTGAGAAAAAATTATACATTTCTGGAGAATGTGATTGTGCCACTTAATATCAAAGACACAGAAACAGCTAACTGCAGGGCCAAACGGAACCTGCTTGTGTCTGCGTGCCTCTAGGGAGCGACGGGAGGATGAGGGAGATAAAGGACCAAGTCATTCAAGGGAGCCCAGATACAACACAGGGGCTGATTGTAGCCTGTGAGCGTTATTTAAATTCTCTTTTTTCCTTAGCCTAACCCACTGAAAACATTTCATGAGCTGTTGTTTTCCCAAGGCAATTGCCTAGTTATGAATTCTGTTTGGTTTTGTTTTTCCTTATCAGAAAGGAAGCTCTAAAAGAAGAGCTGAGGCCTGAAGACAAACTAGTATATTATCATACTCCTGGTCCACCCCGAGCAGTTTAGATAATCAAGATTCATTACCAGGTACACGTTCCTGTCCCAAACATGGATTATGAAAAAAGATCTTGACTCCAAGGGGCAGCTGTTCACTGCTGCTGCTAAATTGAGGCATTAGGAGTATTCGATTTACCAAGACAAGGAGACAAAGATCGAGCTCTAACATAATCACTTTTCAGAATGCTTGCAAGCATTTACAAGGTAGGGGAAGGACTAGACTAGGAGGGATGCGTACATGCTAGTCACTTCAGTCGTGTCCAACTCTCTTGTGACCCCATGGACTGTAGCCCGCCAGACTCCTCTGTCCATGGGGATTCTCCAGGCAAGAATACTGGTTGCCATTTCCTCCTCTAGGGGATCTTCCCAACCCAGGGATCCTGTGGCTTCTGCATTGCAGGTGGATTCTTTACCACTGAGCCACCAGGAAAGCCTAGGAGGGATCAAGTTCCCTTTACTCAAATTAGAAATCTAACACAAATCTAGAGAAAAGTCTTTAAATGTACCTAAAATACTTTACCAAAAGCATTTTATCTCCACTTACATATAATTTTCAAAACAGTATTCCATTAAAATGTTTCCGTAGCAATACTAAAAATGACTACCAACTGCTTTTAAAAATTTCTCTAAGGAGTTAACATCAACAAAATATAACCATCGATGCCATCCCGATCCTGCCCTGTGGTGTTTGTGTGTGTCTTTCCTCATTCGGATCCATTAAATCTTTTTATTACCAGACAACATAGAATTTTATACATATGTGTAAAAACTGCAACTCTTACTTTATTCGTACATCAAAATGAATCTCTCCTTTAAATACAGCCCAACACAGGACACGTTATAGCGAGGACGGCAGGTCCCTCCAATTAATTCTCAGTAATTTCATGAGAAAGAGGAGGAGAATTTACACAATAACAGATTTTTAAAAACAGTCTATGACAGATATTTTCCAGAACAAACACTATTAGCACTACTTTAAAAAATATACATGCACACATGGGGGTCGCAAATGNATTCTCAGTAATTTCATGAGAAAGAGGAGGAGAATTTACACAATAACAGATTTTTAAAAACAGTCTATGACAGATATTTTCCAGAACAAACACTATTAGCACTACTTTAAAAAATATACATGCACACATGGGGGTCGCAAATGAAGTAGTTCCTTGTTTCTGTTTGTCTGAAGTTATCCAAAAGACTCAGAGGTAATCTCACTGTGGAATTTCAGTTGAAAGATCTCTCAGAAAAACACATAGAGTAAGTTCCTATGCCTTGCCTCTCTTACCCTCCACAGATGAGGAAGTAAATGCACCAGTGGATAAAGGTTATTCTCTGCCAAGAAGTAAAACAGATGACCCCCACCCATCTGCGAGATAAGGATGTGTCTGGGAAGTGCAGGAAGCCACGTCTGAAGTTGTCCCAGACCTGTCAGTTTCAATACTTAATACTGATATGGTCCCGTCAATGCAGCGGTCACAGAAGGGACAAATCCTCCCAGCCAGCGAGGCGGAGCGTCCATCATTCTCAGACGGGTAGGGGGGCACACACCCCACCTGCAAGAAAAGTCAAGAGCGGCTATGTGTGCAACTAGCTCCCAGGCAGGTGTGTGAAGGCAGCGATGTGCCGGCCGAGTAGTGTGCTGGGGCACAGCCTGTCCACCACATCCACTGTCGCTCAGCCGTGAAGGCATCCCACGTGCCACACGACCGGTCAGAGCTGCTCAGTAAATCCAGGGATCTGATTAGCCTAACAGACTTACAAGTGACACTTTAATTATGGGCTCCACTCAGGAAGACCGGACTCTGTTCTGTGTACAGAGGTGAACAGAAAGATTGTTTAAAAGGACAGCAAGTCCCCTTTCAACCAAATCTGCCGCACGTTACTTTCTCTAAGTACCTAGCAGAGGGATTGAGTCCTCCACTGTCTTTTACTCTTCTCCCACCCCAGGCCCCTTCCCTTCTAAGAGGGACCAACATGCAAGCTAAACTGCAGAAATGAAGAGGCTGGCGAGTTGAACCACACATCCCGGGTTTTCTCAAACCTCACCACACAATGAAAAAGGTGAGGTGGAAATCCACAAGAGGATTCGTCTGCAGAACTAAGGTGTCAGAAAAAAGAAGAAATAAAGACAAATCATCTTCAATAAAAGTCAAATGCAAGAGCTGTAGGAATTACAGGCACAGATGTCCAACATACAATCTCGATCCTTTAGCTATACAGCCATAATAAGTACAAATGCCCAAAGTCGAGATACTCTGAGGAGATGGCTCCTGGAAACCCAGCTCACCACATGAAGCTCCTCGGTGTCCATCCACCTAACGACCCAGCACTGAGGGTGTCCCTGTGCCAGGTACCACCCGGGTCACCACTGGCGAGGCTGGGCCCCCTGTAGCAAGCCCGTCTCTGCAGCAGGGCTCCTGTCAGGCAGGAGCCAAAACCTCTCACAGCTCTCCTTGAAAAATAAGTAACAAGTAGGCAGCCCAGAAATCCTTTTTCCCTAAGGGTGCTGCATGGAACACGCGGAGGAGAAAGGAAGGCAGAGATTAAAAGAGTCAAGTTTCGCGTTTCCATAAGAATCCTCCAGCACTGCCACCGCTCCCCAGGGGAGATCAGGGCCAGGTCCCTGCAAGCCTCGGGCCACAACACTTTCTTGAGCCAATCAACACAGACGCTTGTTGTTCGTGTACTTCCACGTAAAGATACCTTATTAAAGACACGTTGCTGACTCACTACTACTGAACTGAGCAACAAGGGACTGTAACTCATGCCTGAATGCAGCTTCTCTCACTACAAGGCACATTGGTCTTGTCGTGCCGGGAATACAGACAGCACTTTGGCCCCGTGCTGGGGGCGGGGGCATTTCAAATGGCAAAAATCACCAACAGAGAGCAGAAAAATGTGCAAAAAGTGGCAATAAATAGGCGGTGAAAAGGACCCTTGTTTATGGTATGAGCTGCACCGAGAAGCATCGCCTTGTTCAACCTCCACTGGGGACCGTGTGTGTCTGGAGAGTCACGTTTCTGCTGCTCTGCGCATGTCCGTGAATGACCACAAAAGCTCCCTGAGTGCTGATTTTGAGGTTGCAAAAAAATTTTAACGAGTAGGTGAATTCACAAACACAGAATCTGTGCATGATGAGGACTGACTGTACTTTTCAGACCATGCCCAAACCAGCCTCCCCTACTGACTCTGGGAATAAATCTGTAGACCAACCTTATAGCAATCTTACTGACTTCTATAGGGTCATTGGATTGCTTGCCAACTTCCTGAAAAGCTGACCTCTGTTAACAGGAAGGGGCTCCAGGAGCTAGTGCAATGGGTCCCCCATGTAGGCTCCAGGGTAAACCCCTAACTACAAAGTGGGTAAATGAGGAATTAGAATAGCAAGGCAGGAAGCCACGGGTAAGAAAGGGACAGACAATGAAAAATCATTTTGGCAGTAGTTTTGGTCTCATGTTGAAAAGGTGCACATGGAGGGTACTTCTATCTTAGAGGTACATCATTCTCCAAGCTTTACACCAGTTTCCATGATGCAGCGATGTATACTTTTTATAGAATCAGTTTGATAATATTATTTTAATGTCGGCATTTCTGAATGGGAACGGGATTGGGTAGGAAGTGCACGTTTGCTAAGCAGATAGCGTAAGACCATCACCTTTCTTATTGCCATCAATTCTTCCCAGGACTGAAAAGTATATTTTCTCATCTTGCTTTTACAGCTGAAGGCTCAGAGAAGTTAAGTCAAGCACCCAAGATCACACAGCCAGTTTTATTCCAAGTTCATCATAGCATCCGGGTTTCTTTCAAATGGTTACAGTAAGCTGGGTAATTCAACTGTGTATCCAATGAAACAATCAACTGAGAACAGTGTTTCTGGCAAACCTGATTCAGGAGTTTTTCTCCAGGTACTCAGATCTTTTCCAAAAAGAAGAGAGGAAATTTTCTCTCTGTGGAAACTTCTCTCCTCTCTATTCATAAATCTTCATGGAAGACAGCACAGAGATCAAATAACAGAAATCTTCACTCTGACTCTTCACTCTGGCCCTGAGCAAGCACCTAAGGGAGACCCTGGTGGCAGGTTTCTCTAAGCTCCAGACTCTGAGGTTTTCGCTCCCGCAAATGCTGCCTGACTACTGCCATACCGCATGAGGGTTACGCCATGCAAACTGCACGCTCTATCTGCCCACACTACTTAGCGTGAATAAGCATTTAGATGACAGGTTTTACTAGGAGATGGAAAGGTGGATTAGTTGCCAGCACAACAGCACCACCTTCTGGTCGGTGACATGGAATGAAGACAAGACACAGAAAGTCACACCTGGATTTAAAAAGCATTTCAAGTTTGGTAACCCAGAAGAGTGGCAAACTAGGAAAATTTAGTTTCCACAAAACCCAAATAATGTCAGCAGTAAACAAACACCCTCATGGACCAATCCTGGAATAGAAGAAAATTTAACTGTAGGTTACTACTGGTTGACTTTCTACTTCTGGAAAGTCATGCCCAGTCTCTCAGCTCTCCCACACCATGTAGCCCATTGTTCCTACAGGAAAGAAAGGAAAGAAATTCGGTATCATGCAGGAAAGAAATGTGAGGAAAGAAATTTCTTATCATGTCATCACCCACGCTCCCACCCACACACCTCTGGGTGCACAGAAAAGCTCTCTGCTGCTCACATACAAAGTCGACATCCAGTTGGGCAGCAGCACCAGGAGCCCTCGGGCTCTGGTCCTTTCCAATCATCTCTCCCACTGGTCCCAGATGGCAGTGAGGGAGCATCACCCTCTTAGGGTTCAACAAATTGTGGGACAGATGGAGGAATGGATGATAACACAGTATCATCTTTAGGTTCCCCCAAAGCATGAAACTCCCTGTGCTGGAGACGGATGTTGGGTCTGAGGTCCAAAAAGGGCTTCCTACCATGGCCAATGCCATCCCCTACAAAAAATTCAGACCAGGATCATCGGCTATGCCCCAATAAAATAAAAAGTTTTAAAAAAAAAGGAAATTCAGATCAGGTGACCCTCCCCACCACCCACATCAGCGAAAAGACCTGACAATTGCTGGGAGCCTCTAAAATCTAAACTATTTCCTAATCTCAAGATTAGGAAGAGACCCTAGCAGCTGGTTTTCCAGGCCTGCCTTCTTCAATACAATGACCCCTCCCACTGGTCAAGAAGGCCCAGAGGTGTCAGCCTTTTCCTAATTTCACCATGAGCCACCTTCCACGAGGAAGAGCGAGCAAGGGGGATGGAGAGGGGTGAGACACTTTGGCCACAGTATCCCTCTCTGGGTTGAGAAGCAAGGAGGTCTCCACCCGGTTCATGGAGACAAAGAGTGAAAGAATGAGCCTTCCTGCCAGATGCTGTCCACAGCGATCCCCAGCTCTGCGAGAGACAGGGAGCACCTAAGGACGCAGATCGTTGTCAGAGTCACCCTCAGCTGCCACGGGCTCTGCACACGGAAGAGGAGACTCTCCATTACATGGAAACTTTGCTTATCTCCTAAACTGTCTGAATTCACTTTTTTGGCCATGACCTGCAACACTAGTTTTTTATTACAACCCAGTACACACACACACACAGACATCCAGATTTACACACACACACACACACACACACACGTACAGATTTATATCTGGAAAAAAGTTACATTAAAAAAAGCAAACCTATCATTATCACATGAGACTCACTGACATTTTCTAACTTTTTTCCTTTTATAAAAAATAGGCTGGTCACACTCACTCACTAAAACGATTTCATAGCGCAGTGAGAGAGAGCCAGCCCGACAAACTCTGTCATAAATGTTCACTCCTTTGCCTATACCAGCTCCGCCTGCGCCATTCTCTCTCTTCTCTGTTAACTCAGGATCAGCCCTCTTTCAAGGACCCCACTGAGGCCTCTTCTCAAAGCCTTCCCAACTCATCCCAGCAACCACCCCATATACCTAGGATGTAAAACGACATACATTTGCCATCTGTATACCTTCGTTCACTCACCCATTCAATTATTCTCTCCTACCTTGACTCGCTTCAGTATCCTTTGTGTAAATGTTTATATGTTTGTCCAAAGACGAACCCACTAGGTAAGATTTCCTTTTCTTGCAATCTTATTTGTCAAGAGATAATTTTTATGAACTCTAAATTAGGATCTGAAGTGCTCTGTCACCAGTTCCTGGAAGCCATTGGCCCATTTATTATTCTGTGTAGCATTTATAGATGTGGCAGCTTCCCAGATAAATTCAATTTGGCCTCAGACTCAGAGAAGGCTCTGAAGCAAAGAGCAACCTCCTAGACACTCAAAAATAAGCAGAACCTGCTTGAATATATCCGTCTATTTTTGACCTTGTGCTACAATGACACCAACACATATGGAAGAGTGTCATGGGGGGCGGGGGCGCTGTGCCACCTCTGATAGCATTCAGGCTTGTCCAGGAACAGTTCAAATTGATACAGTAAGCGCTCCATACCTGGAAATTCTTTTGAAAGCCCAAGATTTCAACAACAACAACAACAACAAAAAACTGAGATGCAATATATTATTTTCAAACCTGATTTAAAAAACTACCTCAAGGGGACTTCCCAGTGGTCCAGTGGGTAAGAGTCTGTGCTTCCACTGCAGGGGAGTCAGGTTCCATCCCCAGTCAGGAAAACTAAGATTCAGCAGGCTTTGCAGTGCGGCCAAAAAAAAAAAAAAAAGACTACCTCAGATCACCATTACAGGAGGCTTGTACAGGGATCAGATGCAAACTCCTAGTTTTAATGCACACGTTTCATATTTCTACCTTCTAACTTCCTTTCCAGCCACTCCACCACATGTACCCACGTTGCAATCAAATCAAAGGATGTGCTAGTCCCATTCTTTGCCAGAACTTTCTCAGGTTTCCTCTACTAGGCTAACTCCATCCAACTCATAACTGGGAGCAGTACCACCTACCCCAGGAAGCCTCCCCAGCTGACCCTCTTCTGTGTCTCCATGACAGTCTGAACTGGTTCTCTCTCCCAGAGCAGGGTACCTTATCCCAGCCCCAGTGATGCACTGGTTGTCTAGATTCCCATCTGCATCATCAGACCATGAATTCCTTGAGTGTGGAAACCCTTGTTATTTCATCTCTATTCTTACTTCAGAACCTTGGTTCTTCAACAGTACATAGGCAAATATTTATGCAAAGATTAACACTGCAGCTTTCAAATGAAACCCAGCTTTCTGGTTTTTTTTGGCCATGCCACAAAGCTTATGGGATCCCAGTTTCCTGACCAGAGACGGAACCCTTTTCCCCTGCAGTGGAAGCTCAGGGTTCTAGCCACTGGACCACCAGGGAATTTCTAGAAACCCATCTTTTTAAAAAACTTTGCAAACTACCTCATAATTATTCTCTTCTCTGCCGTGACAATAAAGAACACTGAACATAAAAATACAAGGTTTCCACCAATACACAGTGATAAATCAATAAGGCTTACATGCTATCTGAATATATGATTATAAAAATGCACATCTAAATGTGACCCAGCTCGTACTATAACACAATTCATATTTTGAGAAACAATAATTACTAAAATCAGTAGGTATCCATCTTATAAGTAGATCATACTGTTTTGCTAGATAATATGCTATAATAATTTATTTCCCTTTCCTTTAAATTATCTACATAATAACAATAAAGGACTTTAGAGGGAAAAAGCTCAGTTTCAGTTTTATTTTCATGTGTTGGTGTCTTTTCTATGTTGTTTCTGTGCTCAGTTCCTCGGTCGTGTCCAATTCTTTTCAATACCATGGACTGTGGCCCACAGGCTCCTCTGTCCATGCCATTTTCCAGGCAAGAACATTGGAGTGCCTTGTCATTTCCTACTCCAGGGGATCTTCCCAAGTTAGGGATCAAACCCGAGTCTCTAGTGTCTCCCCAGGCTGATTCTTTACCACGGTGCCACCTGGGAAGCCCTCTTTTCTATTCCTTTCCCCAATATTGTAGCAGTTTGCACTTTGGCCTGTGACACAATTAGAAAACAAACCTCCATGAAAATCCCCATGTTGCTCCAATTCAGTTCAGTTCAGTCGCTCAGTTGTGTCCAACTCTTTGCGACCCCGTGAATCGCAGTACGCCAGGCCTCCCTGTCCATCACCAACTCCCTGAGTTCACTCAGACTCACGTCCATCGAGTTGGTGATGCCATCCGGCCATCTCATCCTCTGCTGTCCCCTTCTCCTCCTGTCCCAATCCCTCCCAGCATCAGAGTCTTTTCCAATGAGTCACCTCTNATGCAGAGTTCCAAAGAATAGCAAGAAGAGATAAGAAAGCCTTCCTCAGCAATCAATGCAAAGAAATAAGAGGAAAACACAGAATGGGAAAGACTAGCGATCTCTTCAAGAAAATTAGAGACACCAAGGGAATATTTCATGCAAAGATGTGCTCAATAAAAGACAGAAATGGTATAGACCTAACAGAGGCAGAAAATATTAAGAAGAAGTGGCAAGAATACACAGAAGAACTGTACAAAAAAGATCTTCAGGACCAAGATAATCACAATGGTGTGATCACTCACCTAGAGTCAGACATCCTGGAATGTGAAGCCAAGTGGGCCTTAGAAAGCATCACTACAAACAAAGCTAGTGGAGGTGATGGAATTCCAGTTGCTCCAAGGAATAAAAGACATTCCTACTAGTAGGACAGTGTTACATAAAGCCTTATTACTAAACACGTATTTTAAGCCATGCTTGCTTTTTATAATCATGCAACCTGAAACACACTAGTAAATATCTAGATACGTTGATATTGAGGTGTAGAAATTAAGGTAAAACCCTGGCCTGAAGTGCCAGGGTCACCACCACCACCATCAATTACAAATTATTTAACACTCCAACGTCTAGTATTTTCTGGCATTTTTGCTGAACATAATGAAGTGACATTCATCTTGCTACAAAAGTGATGTTTGGGCTTCTTTCCAGGTTAAACAAGAAAAGGTGGGTTGTAAAAATACTCAACAGTGGAAATATGATCAACAAGTAACACAAATCAAAAATGCTTCATACTTACCTTCCCAGAATAGATTTACACCAAAAAGTTGAAGAAAAATTCAGAGGAAGTAATTCCATAAATTTCATGATCAGGAAAAAGGTACCATAAAATAACTACAGTCAACCGCATGCTAGACATTTAAGAATTTTAGAAGCAAGAAGTTTCCTTTTGCTGTCTTCCTGCACATATGAAAATGAAAGAAGTATACCTTCATTATTAAATTTTAATATACAGGTAATACCTGTCCTACAGAAAAATCAGAAAACAGAAAAAAAAAAAAAAAACCCTCACAAGAAAGTGAAATTCACCTGTAGTTTCACCATCCCATGAGATTTCACTGGCAATAGTTTTCATCCCCTTCATGGATCATAGCCTTCCAAGACAAATGTGTCATAGTGAAGACTTCTGACAAAACGCTTCCTCCTCCTCTCCAGTAGAGGAGGAAATGGCAAATCACTCTAGTATTCTTACCTGGAGAACCCCATGAACAGGCAAAAAGATATGATACCGGAAGATGAGACCCCCAGGACGGAACATGTCCAACATGTTACTGGGGAAGAACAAAGGGCAATTAATAATAGCTCCAGAAAGAATGAAGTAGCTGGGCCAAAATAGAAACAACACAAAGTTGTGGATGTGCCTGGTGTTAAAAGTAAAATCTGATGCCTTAAGGAACAATGTTGCATGGGAACCTGGAATGTTAAGTCCATGAATCAAGGTAAATTAGACGTGGTCAAGCAGGAGATGGCAAGATTGAATATCAACACCTTAGGAATCAGTGAACTAAAATGGACAGGAATGGGTGGATTTAATTCAGCTGACCATGATATGTACTACTGTGGGCAAGACTCCCTTAGGAGAAATGGAGTAGCCCTTATAGTTAACAAGAGAGTCTAAAATGCAGTGCTTGAGTGTGATCTCAAAAACGAAAGAATGATCTTGGTTATTTTCCAAGGCAAACCATTCAACATGACAGTAATCCAAGTCTATGCCCCAACCACTGATTCCAAAGAAACTGAAGTTGACTGGTTCTATGAAGACCTACAACACCGATTAGAACTAACATTAAAAAAAAAGATGTTATTTTCATCATAGGGGACTGAAATGCAAAAGCAGGAAGTCAAGAGATACCTGGAGTAACAAGCAAGTTTAGCCTTGGAGTAAAAAATGAAGCAGGGCAAAGGCCAACAGAGTTTTGTCAAGAGAACACACTAGTCATAGCAAACACCTTTTCCAACAACCCATGAGACAACTTTACACATGGACATCACCAGATGGTCAATATCAGAATCAAATTGATTATGTTCTTTGCAGCTAAAAATGGAGAAGCTGTATATAGGCGGTTAAAAAAAAAACAAAAACCTGGAACTGACTGTGATTCAGATTATGAGCTCCTTATTGCAAAATTCAGACTTAAATTGAAGAGAATAGGAAAAATAATAAAGCCATTCAAAAATTACCTAAATCAAATCCCTTATGACTATATAGTTGAGGTGATGAATAGATTCAAGGGATTAGATCTAGTAGACAGAGTGCTTGAAGAACTATGGACAGAGGAGGTTCAAAATACTGTACAGGAGGCAGTGACCAAAATCATCTCAAAGAAAAAGAAATGCAAAAAGGTAAAGTGGTTGCCTGAGGAGTCTTTATAAACAGCTAAGGAAAGAAGCCAAGCAAAAGGCAAAGGAGAAAGAGAAAGATATACCCAACTGAATGAAGAGTTTCAAAGAACAGCAAGGAGAGATAAGAAGGCCTTCTTAAATGCAACAAAATAGAGGAAAATGATACACTGAGAAAGACTAGAAATCTCAAGAAAATTAGAGCGATCAAAGCAACATTTCATGCAAGAATGGTCACAAAAAAGGACAGAAATGATAAGGACCTAACAGAAGCAGAAGATGCTAAGAAGAGGTGGCAAGAACTGTATAAAAAAGATCTTAATGACCTGGAAGGCCACAATGGTGTGGTCACTCACCTAGAGTCAGACATCCTGGAGTGTCAAGCTGGCCTTAGAAAGCATTACTACCAACAAAGCTAGTGGAGTTGATGGAATTCCAGCTGGGCTATTTCAAATCCTAAAAGAAGATGCTATAAAGTGCTGCACTCAATATGTCAGCAAATTTGGAAAACTCATCAGTGGACAAAGGCCTGGAAAAGGTCTGTTTTCATTCCAATCCCAAAGAAGGGCAATGCCAAAGAATTTTCCAGCTACCATACAACTGCACTCATTTCACATGCTAGCAAGGTTATGCTCAAAATCCTTCAAGCTAGGCTTCAGCAGTATGTGAACCAATACGTTTTGGATGTACAAGCTGGGTTTAGAAAAGGCAGAGGAACTAGAGCTCAAATAGCTAACATTCATTGGATCACAGAGAAAGCAAGGGAATTCCAAAAAAACATCTACTTCTGCTTCACTGACTACACTGAAGCCTTTCACTGTGTGGATCACAGCAAACTGTGGAAAATTCTTAAAAAGATGAGGAGTACCAGACCACCTTACCTGTCTCCTGAGAAACCTGTATGCAGGTCAAAAAGCAACAGTTGGAACCAGACATGGAACAACTGAACAATTCAAAATTGGGAAAGGAGTACGACAAGGCTATATATTGTCACCTTGCTTATTTAACTTATATGCAGAGTACATCGTGAAATACTGGGCTGGATGAATCATAAGCTGGAATCAAGATTGCTGGGAGAAATACCAACAATCTCAGATATGCAAATGATACCACTCTAACAGCAGATAATGAAGAGGAACTAAAAAGGCTCTTGATGAGAGTCAAAGAGGAGAATGAAAAAGCTAGCTTGAAACCAACACTCAGAAAACTAAGATCATGGCATTTGGTCCCATCATAGCATGGCTAACAGAATGGGAAAAAGCAGAAGCAGTGAGGGATTTTATCTTCTTGGGCTCCAAAATCACTGCAAATGGTGAATGCAGCATTGAAATTAAAAGATGCTTGCTCCTTAAAAGGAAAGTTATGACAAACCTAGATAGTATATTAAAAAGCCAAGACATCACTTTGCTTGTCAAGGTCCATCTAGTCAAAGCTATGGTTTTTCCAGTGGTCATGTGCTGATGTGAGAGTTGGACCATAAAGAAGGCTGAGTGCTGAAGAATTAATGCTTTCAAACTGTGGTGCACTCTTGAGAGTCCCTTGGACTGCAAGGAGATCACACCAGTCAATCCTAAAGGAAATCAATGCTAAATATTGATTGAAAAGACTGCTGCTGCAGCTCTAATACTTTGGCTACTGGGGCAAAGAGCCTACTCATTGGAAAAGACCCTGATGCTGGGAACGACTGAAGGCAAAAGGAGAAGGGAGCAGCAGAGGATAAGACGGCTAGACAGCATCATCGACTCAATGGACATGAATCTGAGAAAACTCTGGGAGACATAGAGGACAAAGGAGCCTGTCCTCTGGGACAGACGCAATGGAACCTGCTTTCTGACTTATTCTGTGTAACCCTGAAAAGTATGTTGATAAACACAAGAACCACAAGACACAAAATTACATTCAAAGATGCACAAGATCATCTGAATAAAGGAAAAGATACATATACCTCATCACAGAGACTGAATAATAAAGACATCAACGAATTTAATTTGTTAAAATAGCAGTGAAAAATCCAAGTGGACTTTTTGAGTGACCCTTCCAGAACAATTCTAATCTCAATCTGAAGAATAAAATAAAAGCTTATTTTGAAATAGGAGTAAAGAGTCCTAAAACTGTATAAATGTCCAGCACAGAACTGGTTAAATAAATGATGATATACTCATGATGAAATGTTATTCAACTAAATACAAAAAAATATAAAGAGCTTATTACATAGACATGAAGCACTGTTAAAAGCACAGGGTAAAACAATACACAAAGCATAACATACTATAAGATTAATATAAACTTAAATATACACAATTTAAAAGTACATCTCAAATGCTACTGCATTATCTGTTAATAATGAGAGAGGTGCTACACAAATTCTTAATTTTTTGGTACTTTAAAACTTTTCTATTAACAAAAATTATCACTGTTCTGTAAGAGAAAAAAACAACTTGTTTTAGTTTTTTTCTTTAAGATCATCATTACGATTTCACGTCTTCAGAATTTCTTTTAAGAATATAATCAAAGATAAAGGCAAAGATGCTCATTAAAGAAGCTATTTAAAATAGTAAAAATGTGGATATAACATACAATCCAGAAGGGATTCCAGATAAATAAGTTATATATATCTATACAATGAAATATAGTGCATCCATTAAAAGGAAACTTGTAGAAAAATGTGTAATGGCACGGGAAGTGCTTGTGAAATAATGTTAAATAAAAAAGCAGACCTAAAAACCATTTAGGGCTTCCCTGGAGGCTCAGTGGTGAAGAATCCACCTGCCAATGGCTGGAGACATGGGCTCTCAAGAAGATCCCATCCCACATGCCTCGGAACAACGAAGCCCGTGCGCCACAACCACTGATCCTGCGCTCTACAGTCCTCGAGCCACAACTGCTGAAGCCCGAGCTCCCTGGAGCAGGTGCTCTCAACAAGAGAAGCCACCACAGTGGAAAGCCATGCACCGCAACTCGAGAGTAGCCTCTGCGGACCTCAACTAGAGAAAAGTCTGTGCAGCAAGGAAGACTCAGCACAGCCAAAAATCTAAAATAAATAGATGATTGTTTTTAAACAATGCATTTAAAGTCACGTCTCCAGTATTAAAAACATAAAAATACTCATCCAGACAGAGTAAAACAACTGACAGGAAAGACTAGCCAAAATACTGCTAGCATTCCTATCTTGATGGTGAGACCATGGTTGAACTGTTTTCGCCTTTATATTTTCAGATATTTCTCACATTTTCTATAGTGAGTTTGATTTACTTCTAAAATTGGAAGCAGGAGAGCAAAACAAAAGCAATATTTTAACAAATGACAACTAAATTTGATGGGTTTCCTGAATATTCGGCCAGTGCATCACAAAGCAAACAGTCTTTGAACCAGATATAACATGGCCCCTTAAACACAAAGCTCAAACCCAGTTCCTTGAAAAACAAGCAGTTGAACAGAAGATAAAGATCCAGCCTCTGAAGCATAAACACTGCATTTCTCCTGGTGACATTCTCACTGCCACAGGACTCATTTCCTCACTGCTTGCTTTAACACTGGTAATTCTATTAAGAACTTGGGAAGCCTTATCTGGCAGTCAGGAAACTTTCCACCCTATTCTTATACCAGCTAATGCCTTAATTAGGAAGAGTCCAAGTTACTGTCACCCTCTTAAATAAATCTGACTGATACAGATTTCACAGCAGAGGTGCATAAGACCATTAACTCTCAAGATTAAACACATAAGGGAATTAGGCAAACAAGAAGGTTCCTAACAAATATTATTAAAAATTTCCACAGTGCCTTTTGTGGATTAAGTGATTTACAGGGGGAATAAAAAGAGTCAGTTGCTCTTGCTGCTGCTGCTGCTGCTAAGTCACTTTGGTCATGTCCGACTCCGTGTGACCCCAGAGACGGCAGCCCACCAGGCTCCCCTGTCCCTGGGATTCTCTAGGCAAGAACACTAGAGTGGGTTGCCATTTCCTTCTCCAATGCATGAAAGTGAAAAGTGAAAGTGAAGTCACTTAGTTGTGTCCGACTCTTAGCAACCCCATGGACTGCAGCCTACCAGGCTCCTCCATCCATGGGATTTTCCAGGCAAGAGTACTGGAGTGGAGTGCCATTGCCTTCTCCGTCAGTTGCTCTTACAAGTTTTCAAATGAGAATCAACACAAAACATATAGACATGCATGCCTTTTTTTAATTTTAAGATTTTGGCCACAGTCCCTAGACATGCACGCTTCATACTAATAATGATTTCCCTTTACCAAACTGAAGTAGTCAATAAGCCACTACTATTAAAAAAAAATCTTGTTCTGTTTAAAAACAAATATAAGGACTTCCCTGGAAGTGGTTAGGACTCCCTGCTTCCACTGCAGGAAGCACGGGTTCAATCCCTGGTCAGGGGACTAAGATCCCACATGGTGCATGGTGTGGTCAAAAAACAAAACAGAACACTGCTTTCAGGATCCAGTACTTAGGGCATAAAAATCATGTATAATTTTAACCAAAAGTTAAGTCATCTATCCTTTCCCTCTGGAACAAGCTTATTTAAAAGAATTTTTATTTTAAAAAGGCATGTTGTAGTTGAACTCATTTATTTATTGCCATAATTTATAATTCAAGATAACTGTTGAACCCACATACCATTTAAGATTAGGAAAATTACCAAGAAAGGAAAAATATCACTCATTTTTTTGGTTCTTGACTTCTGTGCATTTCTTCTTTGACAAGAAAAAATATACAGAAACACACTAGCCAACTATGAAAAGCACCACAGATAGAAGCAAAAACACCAATCATTTGTCAGGATATTGTCTATTAGTATATGCATGGTATTTAAAAGGAACTAAACTTTTTATTTTGGGGGGCTTCACTGCAGATGGTGCCTGCAATCATGAAATAAAAAGACACTTACTCCTTGGAAGAAAAGTTATGACCAACCTAGACAGCATATTAAAAAGCAGAGACATTACTTCGCCAACAAAGGTCAGTCTAGTCAAGGCTGTTTTTCTTCCAGTAGTCATGTATGAATGTGAGAGTGGACTATAAAGAAAGCTGAGTGCCAAGGAATTGATGTTTCTGAACTGTGGTGTTGGAGAAGACTCTTGAGAGTCCCTTGGACTGCAACGAGATCCAACCAGTCAATCCTAAAGGAAATCACTACTGAATGTTCACTGGAAGGACTGATGTTGAAGCCGAAACTCCAATACTTTGGCTACCTGATACGAAGAGCTGACTCATTTGAAATGACTCTGATGCTGGGAAAGATTGAAGGCAAGAGGAGACAGGCACAACAGAGGGTGAGATGGTTGGATGGCATCACTGACTCACTGGACATGAGTTTGAGTAAATTCCGGGAGTTGGTGATCGACAGGGAGGGCTGGTGTGCTGTGATTCATGGGGTCGCAAAGAGTCAGACATGACTGAGCGACTGAACTGAAACTTTTTAACTGATTAGAGTTAGTAAGTGACAGGTTGTTATTGCATTAACATTAGATTCTCTTAAAATGTTATTAAACAAAGAGAAAGACATAGTTCAAGCATGGCATAGTACAGCAAGAAGTTCTGCATCAGAAGCAGATGCTATAGGGGCAACAAATGAAAAGCAAAGGTAAAAGTACTCCACCTCCAAGATGGAGGAATAAGCTCTTAACAAGCTGACCTTTCCACTGACGACAACATAAGCTCTAGGGGAAATGCTAAAAACAAGTATTTAAGGGCCCTGGGACAGAAACAGAGAGATACTGGAGGAGAGTCAAAACTTGAAAGAAGCAAACTAGCACAGAGTGAATTTTTTTAATGTGATTTTGCCCTAAAGGGAATCTGTAGTAAAAAGGGCAAAGAGGAATTAAAACTCTGATAGAAAAATCCCATGTCTTTCTCATTGGAGGAGTGCGGGGGTGAGGGGGAGCAAGGGGTAACCAGTGGCAACATGGAATGACGAAGGAATCCTGGAAAAGAGGAACCCAGGGTATGGGCACCCAATGCAGGGCTTTCCAGGGGCACTGTTGGTAAAGAACCCGCCTGCAAACGAAGAAGGCATAAAAAACACGGGTTCAATCCCTTGGTCGGGAAGATCCCCTGGAGGAGGGCATGGCAACCCTCTCCAGTATTCTTGCCTGGAGAATCCCACGGACAGGGGAGGCTGATGGGCTACGATCCACACAGTCGCCTAGGAGCCAGACATGACTGAAAAGCAACTGAGCAGACACAGCACGGCTGGCGGATCCTCAGCCGCGCGTGCGGCAGAGTGAAAGCAGTCTGACCTGCTCGTGTCTAAGCTGTTTCCCACCACAAGCATGAGAGGCTTTGAAGTTTAAGCTAACCGCCTGTTAAAACTAAAACAAAAACAGCAACACTCTTCTGAGGAATATAAGTGAATCCAAAGTCACCACAAAAGAACAGTCACACCGTCTAGGAAACAATCCCAAGTTACTGAATATATGAGGAGTCAAGAAAATGTGACCCAGTCTCAAAAACAACGTAATCAACAGGTACCAGTGCTTACATGACACAGACATTGGAATTACCAGACAAAGAGTTTAAACTAGCTATTCTGAATACGTTCATCAAGGTAAAGGTATATAGGTTCAAAATAAAAAATCTCAACAGAGAAGCAGAAAAAGTGAAAAATAAACTGAATGAAAATACGGAACTAAAAAATATATAAAATTAAAAATTAACTGGACAGGCTTAACAGCAAAATAATGATGACTGAGGGAAGAGTCAGTGATCTTGTAGGTCAACAGAAATGATCCAATCTAAAGAAGAGGGCAAAAAAGGTAGAAAAGAAATGAACAGAGCATCAGGAAACATAGGAACAAAATCAAAAGGTCTCCTACATATAGGTAACTGAAGCCCCAAAAGAAGAGGTAAGAGAATACAGAACAGGAAAAATGTATTCAAATAATGTCTAAAAACTACCCAAACCTGATAAACAACATAAATCTATAGACTCAAGAAGTTCAGTCAACCCCAAAAGGATAATTACAAAGAAAGCCATGCCTACGTACATCATATTCAAACTCTAAAAAAACCAATGGTAAAGAGAAAAACCTTTAAAGTAGTCAGAGAAAAACAATTCATTACACAGAGGGCAACAATGATTCAAATGACTGCAACCTTGTCATCAGAAACCATGGAAGCCAGAAGATGGTGCAACATCTTTAAATGCTGAGAGAAAAGCCCAGCCAAAATGTTCTACATGAATGAAGGCAAAAAAAGACATTTTCGGATAAAGAAAAACTAAGAGAAATAGTTGCCACCATACCAGCACTATAAGAAATACTAAGGAAGTTCTTCAGGTTGAAATGAAATGATACCCTAAAGAAACTTGGATCTTCAGGAATGAATGAGAACATTTGAAATGGTAAATATCTGGGAAAATACAAAAATTTATCCTTTTAATTTCTTAAAATACATATGACTACTTAAAGCAAAACTATAACACCATTCTGTGGGATTTATAACCAGAGCACTTGTAATGATACCTATGCCAATCACAGCCAGAAAGACAGTAGGAATTAAGAGTAAATGGACCTATTTAAATGCACTGAATTCTGTGGAATGTATATACAAAGGTTTCTACCTATCTGTAGGTAAGGTTTCTATCTTCTATATGAGAACATGAACCCTAAGAGGACTGTAAAAAGTTATGAACATATGTTGAAATTTCTAAAGCAAATAGGTATAATACTAAAAGTCAACAAAAAAATTAACATGAAATTCTTTTAAATTTTTCAAATAATCCAAAAGAAGACAGGAAAGGGGGAAACAAAAGAATAAAAAACAGAGTGAATAAACAAAAAACAAACTTCAAAATGACAAGCCCATGCCCAGAAATAATTACACTAAACATCAATGGACTAAATACTCCAATAAAAAGTCAGAGTTATCAGAATGGATTTTTTAAAAATGAAAGACCCATCTATGCACTGTCTGTAAATACAAGAGATTATTTTATGTATACACAGATGGGCTCATAGGAAATGGAAGAAAAAGGATACACCATAAAGGATTTACCAAACATAAAAAAGACTAACTATATTAATATCAGATTAGACTTAAAAATAACAGTAACACAGTAAAGACAGGCATTTCACAATGACAAATGAATGAACTTACCAGAAAGACAAAACAATTATAACAGCTTCAAAATATATGACACGAAAAACGACAAAATGAAAGGGACAAATAGACACCTCCACAATCATATGAGAGTTTAACACCTTCTCTCAAAAATGGATATAATTACTAAATAAAACATCAGTAAAGACACAATATCTGAACAACAGTGATATTTATAGATCAAACCTTATCCTGCAGCATTTACATTCTTTACAAGTGTACACAGTATGTTCAGCAAGACAGGTCATATCTTATGTAAGGCTATAAAGCAAATTTCACTGCGTTTAAAAGGACTGAAATCATAGTAAAATTTCTAATCACAACACAATTAAATTGTAAAGTAGTAACAATAAGAAATCTAGGAAAATTCGAAGTAATTGGAAATTAAACAACACCCTTCCCAATAATCCCTGGTTAAAGGAGCCTTTAGAAAACGTGTCTAACTTAACAATAATGCAAACACAATGTACAGCTGATGGGATGTACCTGAAACGGTGCTTTGAAGTAATTTATAGCTTTAAATGCTTGTATTATAACCAAAAAGAGGTCAAAATCAATGACTAGGAGAGGGTCTTAGCTACATACACACTGTTGGCTGGGCATGAGGCCTTGTACACTCACACTGGAGAAAGAAGGTCTACCCCAAAGTGAAAACTGGGGCAGACTTATGAACTGCTTGAAGGCGGGATGCTTAAATTCCCAAACCTTGTTGGCAAAAGCAGAAAGCCTTAATGGCTCAAGATGTTCAAGCACATCTGACTGATCACGGGCTGTACTGCTAAGCTATCAGAAGCCAGGCTCAAAAATATTTTAGAAGACGGGGGGGGGAAAAAGCACATAACTTTCTACTTCAAGAAACTGGAAAAGAAGAGCAAAGTAAATCCAAAGCAACTTAAAAAAAAAAAAAAAAAAAACGAAAACAACAAAGCAGAAAACAACACAATAGACACCAGCAAACAACAGAGAAAAATGAAGTCAGCCAAAAGCTGGTTCTTTGAAAAGAGCAACAAAGTCAGGAACCTAGAGTGACAGGAAAAACGAGAAGACAAATCAATCCCACAAATGAGTACCTCTAAAAGACTCTGACACTGGGAGGAATTGGGGGCAGGAGGAAAAGGGGACAACAGAGAATGAGATGGCTGGATGGCATCACCGACTCGAGGGACGTGAGTATGAGTGCACTCTGGGAGTTGGTGATGGACAGGGAGGCCTGGAGTGCTGCGATTCATGGGGTCACAAAGAGTCGGACACGACTGAGCAACTGAACTAACTGACTGACAGATTCGGTAAACTTTAAAAGGTTAACAAAAACCACAGGTGAAGTTTAAAGTTATAAGCAGCCTCTTCAGAAATCCAGTACTGAATAATCACCTCAAAAACCACATCACAACTCTGATGTTTATCTGTTCAGCTCAATCACAAGCTGGGGTTTTAAAAGCATGATTTAACATAAACACACTCATACTAGGGACTGAAGTGAAGCTGTAAAGCCAGGTACCTACCCATCCCCCTAAACTCATCATGAACAAGCTCCCAAGGTAGCGTATCAGGAATTTCTGTAACTCCCTGAATGGGGGCTGGCTTTACAAAATAACCACTAGGTTTTTTTCAATCTCTTCTACAGTGCCTTCATCAATTTTTGCTTTTTAAAATTTCTTTGTAGTATTCATGGTGTGCTCCAACCTCTAACTTTCAAAACAAATCAAAAGCTAATTTTCCTCAGGGTACTTCTATAAGAATTACAGGCAGAAGGATAATGTCTTATAATGTATTTAAGGGGCTTCCCTGGTAGCTCACACTGTCAAGAATCTGCCTGCACTGCAGGAGACCCGGGTTCAATCCCTGGGTCAGGAAGATCCCCTTGGAGAAGGGAATGGCTACCCACTCCAGTATTCTTGCCTGGAGAATTCCACAGACAGAGGAGCCTAAGGACACATAAGACAATGTCTAAATATTGAGAATAAGACTAGGAAGAGCCAGTACATTTGAAATGTTGTTGAGCTCTTTCTCCCATTTAACAAGACTGAATTAGGTATATAAAAATCCTAAATATGTCTGAGTTATTCAGATGTGACCACTACAGGTGATTTCTTATTCAATGACTCTGAGAAAAACTCTCAACCGAGGAGGCTACGTGATCTCCTCCATGGCGTCAAGTCCCACACTGGCCACAGGCTGCCTTCCCAGACAGAGGGGAAGCATGTGAAGAAACAAAAAGCAACAGGAATCAAACTAAATGACACGCAGGAGAAGAGTTTTAATCATTTTGATAGACCTGAGAAAGAGCTGTCATAGTCATGAAAACACTCTGAAGAAATCTTCATTAGATTCAGCACGACGAAGAAACAAACAAACAAAAAGACAGGTGTCAGTAAAAAAGCAACTCCTTAAATGTAAATCAAAAATAGTTTGTAACTGAGCCAAAGAAGCCATTATGAGCTGCTATATAAATAGGCATTTAATGATTTTTCCAATGTTATGTTATTGATCTAACAGGCCCTGTGTTTCCGCTGAAATGAATAAGTAATTTGTTTAAGATAACATTAACAGGATTTGCAGCATACTAAATACCTTGGGTCTCGCTCATTGGTAAAATCACCATGATAAAAAACTAATTCTACACTGTCTTTCAGTGAAACATTTGCATCGTTTCAGAAATCACAGCACAAGGCCTAGGACACAAGATGCACCCAGAAAATGCAAAAAGGCATTTCTAAGTCATGACACCTTGAATGGCATTTATTCAGCTCACCAACTATGTAACATATGCTTCTAACATCAGACACTACAACTCGAAGCCCTGAAACCACAATTGCAAACAAGAGATAAGGTCCCTGCTCTCAGAGAGTTTCCAGGCCATCTGGGAAGACAACCAGGGAAGAAAGGTATGTTAAGAAAGGGGACCAGGCTCCATACAGAGAATAGGGTCCAAACCGCTGTAAAAGGAGCCTGAGAAAATACCTGGAGACATGGATGTCGAGGCTGAGCTGAGGATGGAAGTAGGACAGAGCCAGGCTTCTGGAGGAAGAGGATGGTTGAGTAAAAGACAGCTCCTGGCCAAGAAAACTGCAGTCATAGCACAGTACATGCAAATGGCCAGGTATTTATGTTAAGAGTTGTCTTTTCTGTCAGAAGGGAGACTATGGTGGAATATTAGACTTGCTTAGTAAAGCTGCATGTATCAAAAGACAAGTCACAGGACTTTCCTGGTGGTCCAGTGGTTAAGAATCGGCCTTCCAAAGGAGGAACGGAGGTGTGATCGCCGGTTGGGCAACTCAGCCCACGTGCTGCAACTACTAAGCCCTCAGGCTCTAAAGCCAATGCTCTGCAACAAGAGAAGCCACTGCAAGGAGTGAGCACATTGCATCTAGAGAGTAGTCCCAGTGCGCCAAAACTACAGAAAGCCCACATGCCGCAACAAAGATCCCCCAAATAAAGATAATAATAATTAAATAAAAAATAGAGAAGAGAAGGAATTAAAAAAAAAAAAAAAAAACCCAGTCACCTAACTTCTTAACCTAGGAGGAAGAGGTAAAAAAGTCACAATTTCATCTTGGCCAATTCCCTACATGGCCCATTCACATGCCAGGCATGAGAAGGGGATCCAGTGCTGAATGTATTTGTGTCTCAGTCACTCAGTCATGTCTGACTCTTTGCAACTCTATGGACTGTAGCCCGTCAGGCTCCTCTGTCCATGGAATTCTCCA
This sequence comes from Neotragus pygmaeus, assembly GCA_006410875.1. Classification (NCBI taxonomy): domain Eukaryota; kingdom Metazoa; phylum Chordata; class Mammalia; order Artiodactyla; family Bovidae; genus Neotragus; species Neotragus pygmaeus. The sequence goes on from SJYV01003368.1 coordinate 2,046,969, forward strand.
GGCAAGAATACTGGAATGGGTAGCCATTCCCTTTTCCCAGGGATCTTCCTGATCCAAGGATTAAATCCAGGTCTCCTGCATCGCAGGCAGATTCTTCATCATCTGGGCCACCAGTGAAGCCCCCAGTGGTGAATAAGACAGGCAATGAACAAATCAGAGGACTTCTGCGGCTACGTGATTCTGAAATCTAGCTTCTTGATTTCAGGTATCACTGAATAAAATATTGAGCTTAAAAGCTACTGTACTATTGAAAGATGCAAAAATAAGTAAGGGAATAATCACTACAGGACATCAAATACAGTATAACAGAAACATTAAAAGAGGCTTTGACACCTCTTACCCATAAACAAGGAATTATGTTTGCATTTTCAAGTAAATACTAGTCACTAGTGTCTTAGAGATTCCAGATTTACACACACTTATGTTTACTGTTCACAGTGAAGGAGGCCAAGCAGTGTCATGATAATTACTACCAATTGTCAGGCACCGCTGATGGAGTGCCAGGCTCTTTGCTGAGAACTTAAAATCTGTGATCTTGGGGCTTCCCTGGTGGTCCAGGGGCTAAGACTCCGAGCTCCCAATGCAGAGGGTGGAGAGCCGCTGATTGAATAACTACATCCGACAAGCTGCAAAGAGTTCACATGCTACAACTAAAGATCCTGCATGCCACAACAAAGACCAAAGATTCTGAGTGCCACAACCGAGACCCAGAGCAGCCAAGTTAAACAGACAGACAGACACTGCATGGTATCATTTTACAAAGTAACTGTCATCGTCTCCATCTCTCAAGTGAGGAACCTGTGGCTTAGAATTTATGTGACATGCCTCGAGGTGCGTAGCTGACAGGCGGCGGAGGCAGGCTAGTTCCCATGTCAGTGTGACTTTAAAGCTTGTGCACCTCCTTTGCTCCCACTGGATGGCCTAATTTCTTGAAGTCTCACAGGCATCTTAATCTCAGGGTCCTTGCCCCACACTTGAAGTCATCCCTAGCTTTCTAATAACCCATTCCCTTCGGATTCCATGTAAACTGTCTTTCTAAGGATTCTGGGCGGATGGGTCACAAATAAGCAAATATGAAAACACGTAACTATTAACAGCAATATAATTCACACCCTATATCCAGTACTGTTCCTGGTGTCACAAGCTCCTGCAGTGCCTTTCATATTGAAATCTACTTTGAAATAACCACCATAAAAGTTCAAAGCAATGCCAGCTTTATATACATAATCATGTCATGTAACCCTCACAACAATCCTAGAAAATCCGTTAACATTGTCCTCAGTTTAGAAAGATAAGCAGAAGCTTATTAAAGAACTTGCCCAAGGTCACACTATAGGTAGTGCAGCAATATGACTCCAGAGCCTAAACTTTCCATTTCTATAACACGGCATATACTCCTGTGATGGTTATATATGTTTTTTTTTAATACCAAAAAATATTTGACCTGAATTTGTGTATTTGTAGAAATTTTCATATAGAGCTGCTTATATTCTGCTCATACATCAGTCAGAATTATATACTTTTAGTCTGTGGCACTTCATTTAATAAGAAGAAAATGTTAATCAGCATACTTAACACTTTCATACATTTTTATTATTTGTACCAGGGAACTTGAAATCTATGTGAAGAAGTAGCTGAACAATACATATTTTCTTCAATAGCTGTGCATCATAAGAAAATAGGATGTTTTGTGATGGTTAAAATCAAAATTATTTAGGGTCCAGAGTTGGTATTTGACCTTTTTACATTCCTAATTTAGAAGCAGCTAGAGTATCTTTTAGTTTATTTGTTTGTAAAAACAAGTATTTGATACCAGTTTAATGAAATAAGTGAATCCCAAAAAGTTATAAAATAAATGGGAAAAGTATAGAGGCAAACAGGTCAATATAGGAATCACCATTTGGTATCCCCCATTCCTCTCAACGTGCTTTTTCTATCCTTCAAAGTAAACATACAAATCATTTTTGAAAAAAGGCTATAGGAAGGGAACAGAAAAATGAAAGATATATGATAGAGTATATCTAAAGAATCTATACATTTGTCTTATTTTTTCATCTACATGCGATACTTACTAACTACTTCCTTTGTTTTAGAGACAAGCTCAAAACAAACCAGGCAGCAATGCTTGTGAATCAGCTGACTGAACACCACAGCATCAGAGAAACAGACTGGGAAGTGGGCAAGCTCCCACTTTTAACCAATACACCAAACAAAGGCCCAACACACTTACCAATTGGTACTTGTTCAGGTTGGCTGAGAGAAACAAATGCTGATGTGTCATCAATCCAAGATATCTGAATGTTACCTGAAATATTGAATTAAAAGCAAAGTAAGCATTTAGCCATTTAGATAGCTATCAGATTCCATTTGTATATCTGATATATTTCAGAACATTCATCAATTTAAAGAGAGATGAGGTGTTAGTTTAAAAGATGATCAAAATCTCAGCACTACAGAAATAAAACTTAAATCTATCATAGTAGCTGCTGCTGCTAAGTCAATTCAGTTGTGTCCAACTCTGTGCAACCCCATAGACTGCAGCCCACCAGGCTCTACCGTCCCTGGGATTCTCCAAGCAAGAACACTGGAGTGGGTTGCCATTTCCTTCTCCAATGCATGAAAATGAAAACTGAAAGTGAAGTCGCTCAGTCATGTCTGACTCTTCCAGACCCCACGGACTGCAGCCCACCAGGCTCCTCCATCCATGGGACTTTCCAGGCAAGAGTACTGGAGTGGGTTGCCACTGCCTTCTCCAATCATAGTAGCTGCTACAGTTAAAACTTCAAGAAAGCAGATCAACCAGGAAAACCAGAAGAATCTTCTAAAGTTTGTTTTAAAAAAAACAAACAAAAGATCCTTCTGGATTAAATCCTGAGGCAGTTTATCATTCAACCCAATCTCCTGCCAGGGTTAGAGACTTTTTTCCAATCAAGATCAGGAGTAGGGAGTTGCCTGGTGGTCTAGTCATAATCAAGATCAGGAGTAGGGAGCTCCCTGGTGGTTTAGTTCCCTGGTGGTGGTTAGGCCACAAACTAGTTCCCTGGTGGTTAGGATTCGGCACTTTCACTGGTGGGGTCAGGATTGAAAATAAGCAAATGAAAACTAATGAAGACTTAAATAAATGAAGGACTATGCCAGGTTCATGTACTAAAAGACTAAAAGTCCATGAACCTGGTATATTTTTAAAAGGATCACTAGTAAAAACCAGAGAGCATGTGTGTAAGAAATAAGAAAAAGTCAATAATGATCTCAAGACCAGGGAAAGAACTCAAATAACGAAAAACAGATAGGGGATAAAGGATAAGGAGAAGAAGGCGTCAGAGAGAGGAAACCAAGACAGACCAATACAGAAAAGAAAAACACGGAGGGACAGAAGGCAGTATAGTGGCACAAAATGACTTTCACATACAGAGACAAGTCCTCTGCAAAGGCGAAATGCAAACAGAATGGAATGCAGGAGAGTGGACAGCTGGGGAGAGGAGTAGAGGGCCAGGAGCTGGAGAAAACCCAGGGGCAAGCAGAGATCTACCCACTAGCCTCTTCCTGAAAAAACACAGAAGGCTGGAGTGAATTTTTTTTAATGGCTAAACATCACCAAAAGTTAGTGATGAAAAAAATGTCTTATTATCTATTAAAATTTTTGAAGGCTTTGGAATATTTGAAAACTGCTTTGCGTCTCCGTCATAGGAAAGAACTTTCACTTCCTGCTGCACCATGGGGTGCCAGGACTTTCTCAATTACAAAAGTCACTACCATTACTTCCTTAGCTCTCTACCCTGTATGTTTCTTTTAGACAAATAATATGTGGAGGCTTCCCAGGTGGCTCAGTGGAAGAGAATCCACCTACCAGTGCAGGAGATGTGGATTCCCTGGAGGAGGAGATGGCAACCCACTCCAGTATTCTTGCCTGGGAAATCTCAGGGACAGAGGAGCCTGGTGGGCCACAGTCCATGGGGTTGCAAAGAGTTGCACACGACTTAGTGACTCAACAACAATATTTAACGTTTCTCAAGTGTTACTCTAGGCCACAAACTATTCTGAATGCATTCCCCGGATCAGCTCATTTGATCATCCTGACAAGCCTATTAAATAGGCGGCAGCAACACCATCATCATCTCCAAGGAGGAAACACAGAGACGTTACCTATTCAATATCACACGCTAATCTTTAATTAAAATGAAAAATATTCTACTCAGAGCGTCCTGCTGAATTTAGCCAATTAAAGTTTAAGTAAATAGGGGTAAGAGCAACACAAGATGGGAAACAACATCCAAAGCTTACCAAAGGAATGTACTGTGAAATCTCACTGCATTTAAATTAAAAGGCAGGACTAGAATTTCAGAAGTCATTTAAACTATCTGCAAAGATTAGGATAACTTGCCAGAAATATACTTGCGTACACTTACGTTCCTAAAAATTGCACAATGTTTTGTACTTATAAAAGCTAATGTACGTTTATTTTAAGAAATATCAAAAAGCACAAAGAGGAAGAAAAACATCCTATCTAAAACATTGATAAGAGCATGATAAGAGCATGGTGCATCCTTTCAGTTTGATTTCAACAAAAATGATGTTAGTTGTATAGGAATTCTACTTTGTATCTGCTTTTTACTCTGAATGCTAAAATATAAACATTTTACCATCTTTTAACAAACTCAACTCTTTCTAAAACGGCTACATACTAAGCTGTTGGGGAGACACATTAACATTCACTCAACACGCTTATTATTGGACATTCAGGTTTTTGCTGCTTCCATTTTAATCATTAATTTCCAGAGATGACAATTTAAATACTTTATTTGTTAAAATTAAGAGACACTGCTGAAGACTTACAATCAGAATGGCCTTTATAAACCCTAATCAGAAGACTGTTCAATTTAATCTAATCGCCTGAACTGATAAAAAAGGTAACAGAAGAACCTACCCCATACTTGGTCCTCTCAAACACCTGTGCTTGTCTGCTGGACTATTCAATATTGAGCAGCAACTGCCTACCCTTATGAAATAGGCATTATATTTCCATTTCATCTTAACAATGATTCAGCCTAGACTTCTTCCCCATGGGTCGTCAGTAAGGGGCTAACGGTTCTTGATTTCCCTGGATATAGATGAGTAACAGAGCTCTACTGTGGGATGCTAGCAAAAAGTCCTCAGATCATACTGGCATAAGAAAGCAGCATACCAAGCTCCAAAAACTCTTGAGTGAGATGAAAACTTTGCATATTAATCCTCTTTTATGTCCAAGCTAAAGCCATCTATATACTCTGACCACCTAGACCGTAAAAGGAGCAGGACCCTAAAAAAACATCTATACTTATTCTTGACTTACCAAAGGCACTGAAAAGCTGGTAAAGGTCGCTGGTTTTCCATTCTTTGGGGAATGTCACATGGAGGACATGATCACGTTTAGGCTGCACTACAAAACAAATTTTTGATGAAAGGTTGATGGCTGAAAAGTGGACGCCTGACCAGTGGTTCGTCAATGAAACTGAGCCCAGGCTAACTTGGAGAATCATTATGAAAGCCTTGCAATTACCAAATAAGCCTTAATGTCCACGTTTATTAACTTAAAAAAAATGCACTGTCCAAACTGAATGGACTGTTTGAACAGATGCAGTCCTGAATCACAATCTTGTTTTCTAATCCCACATCCACCACTTGACTGTGCAACTCAGAGCAAGAGACCTAGCCACTCGTAGTTATTTCCTGGGGATGACAAGACTCAGCTCACAGAATTGTTGCAAGGATGACAGGTTTGAGAGTTAAAACTAATACGAAGTGCAACACAGTATGTCCTCAAACTTCTACCGCAGTGATTATTATCATCATGTATAAAGTATAATTCCTCTGTTTCTATCTGCCTATGGCATATATTAAGGCAATTTACCAAGGCTACAAAAACAGCAATGGAAAAGAACAATCACAAGAAGCGACAACTACCTCTCAAACAGCATGGCTGTCCGAGGTCTTCAAAGAGAAAAAAAAAAACCTAACCACAAAACTTAAATATGTACATACTCAAACAATTGGAAAATAGAAAATGTACTGTTATTGTCACAGCTAGTACATCTTGAAATCTATCACATATACAATGTATTTATAGAAAATCATAAACTCAGAGTGCTGAGTGAAAATGAAGTAATGATGAGAAGATATATATATATTTTAATTTAACTCATGTATAAACTGGAAAATACAAGTAAAGAGATGGGTTAATCAAGGCCCAAGGGTAACATTAACTTAAGCATACTATTCATATCAACCACAAAATCACTGGCTATTTTTAAGTGAATAAAGCTCTTTCTTCAGTAATTCTGTTCCTGTTACCCTTTCCAGACCACACAGTGCAGATGCAATGAGAAAATAAAAATTCACTTACAGTCTGGTCCTTCCAAGTTTAGATAGGGGATATCCATGACTCTCATAAGAAATAACCTACCAAAAGAAAAGGAAAATGGATAATTGACTAACTTCTTTAAAAAAGCAACTGATATAAACATCTAGAAAATTCTTTCATAGAAGCTCCTTAAATATGTTACCTTATTTCTAAAATCATTTTGAAGAGTCTTAAGATCCACTTCACATCTTTCTCTAGGGCTAAATATTAGTCAGACACGACTGAGCACACTTCTTGAGTCTGAAGTATTTATTAGAAAACAAAAATTGGTATCCCCAACACCTACAACAGTTCCTGGCACTCAGGAGCTACTCAATAAATATTAGCTAAATGAATAAAATTAGTCATCAAAGAGTCAAAACGAAGTCCTCTGCTGAACTGCCGTTAGTCCAGAAAAACAGAGAAAATGAGCGCTACAGCGTGCCGACCACCTTAACCACCTTGAACAAATGTCCCCACAAATCGTAAAGGTAATCCCTATGGACCGGTGTTTTGTGAGCTAGGAATGTGTCACCAGTGTCTTTCTTTTCTTCTTTTTTTAAACTGAAATGCCATCGTTGGATGAGTACTAATCTTACTGGGTAAACTGTCATTACTCCCATTTAAAACATATTAAAAGCATGAAGCAAAATAATCCTTGATAAAAACAAACAAAAAACCCATCACACTGATAGAAATCATAGCAGTCATTTATGTATACTTTTAAAATGGATACAAAGGCACTTTTTAGAAGAGTGCTTCTAAATTATAGCGCTCCATAATGCCATTCAATTTGCTTTTATTTGCAAGATTATGGGCAAAATATCAGGCATTCTGTTGTCTGTAAGATGATTTTAATGAGTTTTATTTAGATAACGGCATATTGTGCATTTCTGGTAGCGACTGCATTATACAGCAAATTAAAAAGGCAATCCAAGTGCCCAACAAGCAATTAGTTTGGCTTCACTGACCTGCAATTAAGGCACATTATTACCAGGCATTCAAAAGCCAGGCAGGGCATGATCCAGTTTACAAATGGAGTCATCAGCATGAATACCACTGTTCTGTGAACGCCAGAAAAAACAAAGTCCTGGTACTCTGCGGTTTGAGGACTTGTTGCCTAGCCTACAATTTAATAAACCAAATCCTATGGTTAAGAAACCAAATTTATTTTTAGTTCACTAATTTAGACTCAAGTGTACTATTCTGGATCTGGTAGCCAGTTCACCCAGTTTAATCGATACCGCCTGCAATGCCAGAAAACAATGAGACATATAAAAACATGGATTCCCCTCGAAAGTGGTTGTTATTACTACTGACAACCAGAACCTGATGAGTTAGTCCTGGGTTAGAAGGATCAATATTTTTATGATTCACATAATTCTCAGTTTTCCATTTAGTAAATTGAGAGATGGCTCCCAACTCTACACCAAAAACAAACAAACAAAAAAAACTTTCAGTAAAAGTTGAAGAAACATATCAACCACTATAAAAATAAATTGTGTACCCAACTTCAATAGAAGAATAAAAACTGAATCAACAAGATGTTCACTGTTATACCTTCAAAGGCACCAGTAATCAAAATCAACCTCCAGATTCAACAATGTGTGTGGGTGGGTAAATTACAGTTCGTCATTCCAACAGAATTAATTTCAAGATAACTTTCAAAAAATTCAAAACATCAGTAACTTGTAGGCCAATTTTTAAAAAAAACACAACATTTTATACTATTGTGACAGTTTTGTAAAACACCCAATATCATTAAACCAAAAATAAAAAATACTCCCAACTCCCTGCTCTGAAAAAAAACAGCCAATGATTTTGGGAAACTGAGCTTTGTTCTTCAAAAATCCTTTTGTGATTATTTTTTAAACTTAAAAAAGAAAACAGAGGCTACCAGAACTGATAGGCCCAGGGGTAATAACTATAGAGATTTTCTTAGAGAAAGTTCAACTGAAAACACCAGTAGAATCAATGCTGTATATTCTGTGCACTACCCCACCTGCTGTGGGGAGACGAATATAAAGTAAAATAGCAAGTTTGAGTATGCAGCTGCTTTATTTCTTTTAAAAATACTGTTTTCCTCTTAAGGTCATGTGGCCTCACCAAGTTTAGAAAATCTATTGTCTTATAAATACAAACAAGGATGCCATTTAAAAAGTAGACTTCCCCAGTTCTCTCACCATGTAAATATAAATTTTCTTAATTTTAAAGATACATTTCGTCAAGCATTACATTGGCTGTTTGTCCTTTAATATTTCATCTCATTATAAGTTATCATTTCTTTTTAAACTCAGTAAAAATTTACTCTCAGCAGAAACACTCAAAAGATTTTTTTTTAAGTTAGTTAATCCTACACTACCTTATTTGCTTATTCAATACTTTAACTAAATAGAAACCCCTTCTAAATGAATTATATTAATAGCCCTTCTCACTCATCCCTCCACCTTCATGTTTGGGCTTTACAGAGAAGCAAATCATCCCAAACCCTGGAGGAACACGCAAACCCATTCTGTGTGTGACTTGGCTGACTGCACCCCATGCAACTGGGAAACCGATTCTAAAACTGGGGCTGAGCGTCTGTGGAACAGACCCAAAGTCAGCTCGCCGAGGGCCTCCCTCTCCTTTTAGGCCAGACGGTTTGCAGGCCACTGCTCTGGAAGCATCCCCGCCTGCCCTTTTGAGGGAAAATTAAAACATTTCATTGCATGCACGCCTCATACTGACTGGCTGTCAGATGGCCTACACTGACACCCTGAGATGATCTGATAAAATACCTCATGTGTGGCTCATCTGACCGAACAGTTTTCATTTAACGTATGAGAAATGCACTAGGTGAGCAGAAATACTGACAAGCACATGAAAGGATGCTCCTTCCCTGTGAATTGTATTGAAGAACAGTCTCTCCCAGAAGGCCTTTCATCTGCAGATATTGGAAACACACTCGGACCATCGCTTGCAGGAAATGTTATTTTTATTTCAGTGAAGATTCAGGGCAGCTATAATTTGGTAGAGACATACAAGACTGTGTGGGGCCCTGGCCACGTTCCTGCAAGCTTCCTGATGAAACACTATTTTTGCACTTATTCTCTGAAGGACTGACAGTGATTCTGTCAAAGACTAAAATTAAAGTTCCCATCTGATACAAGGGCCAATCATACATTGGGATTCTATCCCAGTACACTACATGACTCAGGTTCACATTCTAGATGCTATAAAATAAATTCTACCCTTTTGGGCATTTGTCAGTTTTTTAATGCTCTATGATAATACTGGCGATGTTGTTTAGTGCGCCTTTCAAACATCCGGACAGATCCAAGGGTGGAACACAGCATACTCCGGGGTCATTCAGTCAGCAGACTGGGTGACTTCAGCTCAGCCTCTTAACAGGCTACACAGAATAGGCTGTGGACAATGCCTTTGTGTCCAGAACAGCCACCCAGCTCTGCTGCCCGTATGCTGCATGGCACTCACGCAAAGTCATTCTTTTCTGACCATGGCGGTATGACATTGTGACCTAGACTATGTTAGAAGGCTTGTAGTCACAGGAGAATTTCATTTCAGACTTAAAGCTTCTTAGAGCCTAGAACCTTGAGCACTTATCAAAATGTGTTTCCCCAGACAGGCATCTTGATAGGAATGCAAATTCCTGGGCCCCACCCATCTAAGTCCTACTGACTCATAACCTGGGAAGTGAAAATCACTGGGTTCACAGAAAAAAAGTATGTTTAAGACTGTTAATTTCCACAAATGATGATTCACTGATCAGCTGGGTAATAATGACTTGTGTCAACTTCTCCAAAAAGGTATTAGTTTTAATGATTTGTTTGCAGTAAATTATTTTGACTTAAGAGAAACACAAAACTATCACAACAAATGTCAAGGACTCCCTCAACATCCAGGCAGCAATAACATAAGGCTTCCACCATTTCCTGAAACCAGGAGGTCAATTGTGGCAAACAGCTAGGTCCTCTGCAAGAGGTCAATTGGGGGAAACAACTGCTGACCACTGTTTTCCTCATTTTGAAGAAGAAAGTAAAAAAAAAAAAAAGACAGCATAATCTACTCTCTTGGCAACTCACTGGCAAAAGTCCAGCCCTTTCTATGACTTGGCAACAAAGCAGCCCCTCTGGCATCACAAACTTTAGCCTCTAATATGGCCCCCAAGGCTGGCACACACATACACAGACTCTCCAAACTTGTCAAAATTCTCCGACCTTACCAACAAGCTTCAGACCCAGATTTTGGCAAGCACAAGACACTGAGCAGCTCCAAAGAGGTACACTAAGGTCAAAGGGTATTCTTTGATGACATAAGAGCTTGTCTTGGACTGTGTCTTATCTGAATCATTTGCAGTTGTCCAATGTGAAAATGGATGGCAAACAGTGCTGGTGTTAACCTGCTTTATGCAGCTGTGCTCAAGAAAACATAAAGGGCAAAGGTGACATTTAAATGCAGACAGGAAGTCCTGAAGGTGATTCAGGAATATTTTGCACAGAGGCTCAAACCTCTGGGAACCACAAAGATCATCACGGCTTGTTAAAATTCCGCATGACCGAGTCTACATACACGTAAAGCCAATAATTCTATTCAGAAATGAAAGGAAATATTTCGTTTTGCTCTTGCAGCAGCATGGTTTCCACTGCTGCTAAGTGATGGCAGAAAAAGACCGTGGATCAATGACCTGCACTTGGGGCCACTCAAAGAAACAATCGGCAGGACTTCCCTGGTAGTCCAGCGTCTAAGACTCTGCACTCCCAGTGCTGGGGGGCCCTGGGTTCGATTCCTGGTCAGGGAACTAGATCCCACATGCTGCAACTCATGATCGCACAGGAGTTCACATGCCTCAACTAAGGATCCCGCATGCCGCAACAAAGACCTGGCAGAGCCAAATAAATTTAAAAGAAAAAAAGAGAAGAAAAGAAACAACTGGCAAAAAACCAGTAATACCCAGCACAGGGCAGTGGCTGTGCAGCTGACAGAAGGCCGGACACATGGATTAGGCCGTACGTGGACCATGATGTTCACCTGAGCCGCCACTGAAGACCTGCAACGCCATGCTGCTAACCACTAGTGTTAACGTCTTTTGAAAAATCCTTTACTGAATTTTTTTAAGTTACCAAATTATATAACAGTACAATCTCAATTAATACATGAAATAGAGATAGAAAACACTAGCAGGAAATACACCAAATGACAGTTTTGTTTTGTTTCATTTTGGCTAGTGGAATTACAAGTAGGTAATTTGTGCTTCAATCAGGATAAGAATATATTACTTTTTAAAAGGACAAGGTTCCTGACTAAAATAAGTGTTTGTTACGGCACACTCAGCCTCCTCTGATCCTCTGGTGTCTGGGGGACAGGCACCAAGTCCTATCATATAGGGAACGAGGAAGCAGCTTTTTTCTGCTCCGGCAGCTTACCCTTGGCCATCATGGGAGCAGAGACAGATTCAGACCCAAAGTTTCCCCATTACTGCTGCTGCTGCTGCTAAGTCACTTCAGTCGTGTTTGATTCTGTGCAACCCCATAGACAGCAGCCCACCAGGCTCCTCCGTCCATGGGATTTTCCAGGCAAGAGTACTGGAGTGGGGTGCCACCGCCTTCTCCATTACTAGTCTTACACTAAAGGCCTCACCTTCTCTCTGTCAGGTACCCCCTCACGTGCATGTGAACTAAATCACTTCAGTTGTGTCCAACTGTGCAACCCTGCCAGGCCTCCTCTGTCTGTGGAATTCTCTAGGCAAGAATATTGGAGCAACTTGCCATTTCTTCCTCCGGGGGATCTTCCTGACCCAGGGATTGAACCCACGTCTCTTACATCTGCACTGGCAGGTGGGCAGGTTCTTTACCACTGGTGCCACCTGGGAAGCCCACACCCCCTCACATTGGGCTTCTAACCTGAGCTCTTCCCACAGCCTCACGTGGAACAGTGAGCCTGCAGTCCCCACAGGAGCCTCTACGGGACAAATGAGGACACGCGTCCTGAAGCACCTCTAGTGCAAGAACTCGAGATGTACAATCTCAGACATAGGCTTTTGTTAGTAATTTTTGGCAATGCTCTTAAGGCTGATTAAATTATAGCTTTGTGCAATGGGGCAGAGTCCAGATATAAGAAACGAGGTTGCTTTCTGAGAAGAGCTTTGGGTGGACTGAGGACGGCAACCAGGATGAAGGAGCAGAGAAGACAGCCATGCTGCTGCAGGTCAAAGGACAACTTTTCCACGTCTGCAGTACAGAACCAGCTGCTACCCGGGCCTCGGGCCTCGTGGTCACACCCGCCCCCACACACCATGATCACCATCAGGAAAACCCTGTGAAACGGTGCATCTGAGGGGTGAGTGGGATAATGAGGTATCTGAATACAAGAGCTTTATTTTCTGTAAGGTCAGATCTGTACACATACACACAGGCTTGAATGATCTAGAAGGATTTCTGAAGTTTCAGCCTGTCTTCATAAAAGAGGATAGTGTTTACTCTGGTTCTGCCTCAGCAAAAGGAAAACCCTCCAGCCCCCAAGCTTTTCATTCTTCCACCTAGAAACTCAGCATTTCATTTAAAGAGTAAACATATGCATTTGTTCAAGACTATACGTCTCTTCCTAAAAAGCTTTACCTCAAAGAACAGATTTCCAAGCAAAACTGCACTCCCGTTATGCCACTGCAGACCGGAATACGGAGATGCCGAGTACAATCTCATCTCAACACGATTTGAGTGGTGGATTAATTTGCACCTAACTCCAAGTCCCAAGCCTTCCAGAGGAAAATTGAAACCTTTAACGACTGCCAGCTCTACTGTTCTTGCAAAGGGTCTTGGTATTCCCTTCAGGGCACAGCAGTAAAAAGCACTTCATGAGAACCATGTATGCAAGGGCTCATCATTATACATATTTATGCGCCATAAAAAACTAATTTTATCATCCAGGGTAGGAAGCATGCAGACATCGCTCACAAAATAAGCTCATTTATTTTGCTCACTAAAGCTCTTGTGTAAAATGAGAGGGCAACCCCTGGGTAGAGGAGTCACTGTGGCACCAGTTATTTTCATTTCACTCGGGGCGGGGAGAGGGGTACACGCACAATTTCCAGTCTAGTCACTTGATGTCTTGACAAATAGAGCATTACCCGACATTTGTCCCAAAGCCAATTCATGTCCCTTCTCAGAGACGTAACGCAAGAAACAAGGCGGGGTGCGGGGAAGAAAGGCAAAAGGAAAGAAAGGCGGCAGCTCGTTTAAACAGTCTCCATCAAATGAACCATATCAAATTACATCAAATAAAAGTGTTAAACTAAACACTGGACAAAGGCAACGGCTGCTGGACCTGTAACACAGCAGACTGTCAAATGTCAGAGGAGACTGGTCACACTCGATCCACTGGCCCAAGTCAACCTCTTTTAGAACCACTGCTCAAGCCAAACATGCAGACAAAGAAATCTTTCAGTGACACTAGCATTGCCTCTTAAGAAAACGTCCTACTCACTGTCAAGCCGTCTCTTTTAGAGACTGATGCTCTGGAGTAAGAATCCTATCCCTAGCTGAGGACAGACCTGGGTTATCCCAGACTCACCTGTTTCTGGGGCCCTCAGCAGATGGCCTCAGCTTGCAAATGAGGGACCTTATTACCTACCTCCTCAGGGATGCTGTCAGAGAAGACAATGGCACCCCACTCCAGTACTCTCGCCTGGAAAATCTATGGACAGAGGAGCCTGGTAGGCTGCAGTCCATGGGGTCGCTAAGAGTCAGACACAACTGAGCAACTTCCCTTTCACTTTTCACTTTCATGCATTGGAGAAGGAAATGGCAACCCACTCCAGTATTCTTGCCTGGAAAATCCCATGGACAGAAGAGCCTGGCGGGCTACAGTTCATGGGGTTGCAAAGAGTCAGACATGACTAAGCGACTTCACCTCTCTTCACTCTCTTTCACTTCTAAATTTCTTAGGGTACCCTGCTAACCTCTGACTCATATAAATTAACTGTGAAACAGTCTTGGAAATAACTATGACCTACCTGCTTATAGCCAGGGCCAAAGCAAGGCAAGGACTACCTAAGAATACTGACTTTACTACCAACATGCCTATAAATGGGCCTCCAAAAAGATAGGTCCACATCCTAATTCCCAGAACCTCTGAATGCTGTCTTCTTTGAAAAAAGGATCTTAGCAGATGGAACTAGAAATTAGGTTAAGGACCTTACATGAGGACATATCCTAAACTATCCAAGTGAACCCTAAATACCATCACAACTGTCCTTACAAAAGAAAGAGAGACAGGATACACACAGAGGGGGAGGCAGAGACTGGAGTGACACGGTGACAAGCCAAGGAGTGGTAGCATCACCAGGCCCCAGAGAAACAAGGAACAGATCCTTCCCAGAGCCTGCGGAAGGAGCGCAGCCACACCTATACCCTAATCTCAAACTTCTGGCCTCCAGAACTGTGAAAGAATAAATGTCTGTTGTTTTAGGTCACCTACCAAGCTTGTGGAGATTCAAATAGCAATCTCAGGAAACTAAGATGATATCCTGCTAAGAAGGAGGCAAGCTGCTTAAACAAATATCCAGGGATTGATTTTTTCTAACCTCTACAAATTGTAATGATAAACAAGTTATTAAGCTTGAGAGACATGTACTTTTAAGTAACCAGAGCCAATCCAGGGCTAGAACGGGCCCGCATGTAGACAGCCCTTGGGGGCCCACAGGGCTAGCACACCGACTAGAGGTTTGTGGCATGGCCTATACCCATATCAAAAGTGGCCTTCTGATAAAGCCATGGAAGCAGCTTGCCTGATAAATCTTTAGGAAAACAAGGTTGCCAGGCAGAAATTTGATTAAGGCAGTATCAGTTTAAGGCAAGTACCCCTTGCCTGGAGAACTCAACAACTAGCTTGGAAACAAGCATTAGTTTCTAGTCTTAAGAAGCCCCACACTCAAGGCTATTTTCATGTGCTTGAGACTCACCTTGTCTTTCACCTTTATGAAAATCAGGGTGCTCGCTTTCGGAGCAATCAAACCAAGCCAACGCTGATTTGGGAAACCCAAGGTATTGTTTCAATAGATTAAGATCTCACTGGAGCAATGAGTTGCTCAAGAAGAAACAGCTCACACAAGGACAAATTTGTAGATAGAAAAGCAGGTGAGAGGTTTACTTCACCACTCTGTAGCCATGTCTCATTCACCAAAGGAAGATAATGATAATACCTTCAACAGTAATTGTGATGATAAGAATGACAGACAGCAAAAAGCCCTATGTGAGTTTAGAAGAAGCACCTTCATCCTCCTTGAAGAATTTATCCACTGCCTGGTGAACAAACAGATGTCTGGGTTTAAGTGAGTTGGGATTCCAAATTTCCAGACACCCTGGATTCAATGAGAGCAAAATGGGAAGTTGTGGCTTCTAATAAGCCAGGCAGCATATAGATCTCTGGGCTTCCCTGATAGCTCAGCTGGTAAAGAGGCCATCTGCCAGCGCAGGAGACACGAGAGACACAGGTTCAATCCCTGAGTTGGGAAGACTCCTGGAGAAAGGAGTGGCAACCCACTCCAGTATTCTTGCCTGGGAAATTCCATGGACAGAGGAGCCTTGTGGCTCTATAGCCCATTGAGTCACAGAGTCAGACACAACTGAGCCTTGCCAGAATTAGGTCTGAGAAGTGGAGCAAGTCCATTCTGTGGTGATTTCTCACCCTTGAGTGTAGTCAACTTCATCTGGTCCAAAAGTTCTTTCCTGGAAGTAAAAGGAAAATCTGCCTTGTGGTCACCAAAATCCTTTCATCCCCTTATCATCCAAAATGAAACTGCCAGGTAAATCACATCACTGGTTTAAAAATATGCATGTATTTCTCAAAGGTGGTATACTTGGTATAACCATGGAATCAGTGTGTAATAAAACCCAGAGCAATAAAACGCACTTTTATTTTTGTGTTCCATCTTTTGACAAGTGCTGAATTAGACAGATGAGGGTTTGGATATATTAGCATTTTCTGACATTTCTGTATCACTCAGCACACACACATGGAAATAATGCTTCTCATATTAATGGTCTTTTTTTTTTTTTT
>SJYV01003368.1:2064421-2077545 GCA_006410875.1 Neotragus pygmaeus
AGAAAAGCAGGTGAGAGGTTTACCTGGGGCTGAGGGGAGCAGGGGGATGGGGAATTACTGCCTAATGACCACAGAGTTTGTTTGGGGTGACGAAAAAGTTCTGGAAACAGACAGTGGGGCAGCTGTGCAACACTGTGGATGTTCTTACTGCCACTGAATTGTACGCTTAAAAATCATTAAAATGGAAAATTGTATGTTACATATAGTTTACCATAATTTTTAAAAAATGCATAATGTCATATACCCCAAACCACTGAATTGTACACTTTAAATGGGTGAATTGCATGGTGTGCAAATTTATATCCCAATAAAGCTAGTAAAAAAAAAAAGAAAGAAAGAAACGACTTTCAAAGGGTCACTTAGTAAACGCTACTTCTTTACTTTCCTCTCCCAATAAAAATCTACAACTAGAAATGCTGCCCAGCCCAAAGACTGAGATATGACCATATGCCTCAAAGGGGGAAATAAAAAGCAAAAAAGATGTATGTGCAAATCTTCCTGAGCACCACCAAGTTACAAGCACGCTTTATCCTCCTCTCCCTCTTTTTTCTGATCAAGGCTCATAACTGAATACCAAGCCCACCTTATAGGAGGCCTACAGTACTAAAGATATGATTATATGGTATTTTCTTTAAAAACAAAAAGCTCTCCATTTATTCCCAGCATTTGGTCAACAGAAGCACGTCTTCAAAGTACAAATGTCCCCAAAGCAGTGACAAGCTGACTGAGGCCTATGACATGTCAGGCACTGTGCATTTTACATACATTCTCCCATGTCACTCTGACGGCAACCCTATCCAATGGGTACCATCGTTCTCAACTACAGATGAGGAAGTTGAGGTAACTTGCTCAAGGGGGTCCAGGTATAGAGAGCGGGGCTGGGATTCAAATCCAAGTACCTGATCCCAGAGACCACAACTGCTCTCTATTTCACAGTACCCTGAAGTGAAGCAGTTCTACTAGAGAAATTAACCAAATGATTTTAACACATGAAACACATATGGAAACCCATTATGTTGAGCACTGTGACACCCACAGGCAGGTCTTCCCAACAGCACAAACTTTTTTGCACCTCTCGCTTATGTTGTAAAGCTGGAAAGCTCTTGGGGGAAATTACTCTAACACTTAAAACAACGGACTCATGGGCTTCCCTGGTGGCTCAGTGGTAAAGAATCCACCTGCCAATGCAGGAGATGAGGGTTTCATCCCTGATTCGGGAAGATCCCACATGCCACGGAGCAACTAAACCCATGCACCACAACTACTGAGTCTGTGCTCGAGAGCCCGGGAGCCACCAACTACTGAGCCCACAGGCCGCAGCCACTAAGTCTGAGCACCCCAGAGCCCAGGCTCTCTCTGCAGTGAGAAGCCCGAGCACTGCAACTAGAGTGGCCACCACATGGCCCAACTAGAGAAAGCCAGAGCAGGACCAAAGACCCAGCACAGCCAATAATAAACAAATTACATTATTTTTTTAAAAAAGAACCACAATGGACTTAACTGATACCCAAGCTTAACAGGATCTCAGTAAAGACATATTGGCTCCATCCCCTAAGATGCTAAAACCCGAAACAATTGATAGGAGGCTTCCCAGGTGGCACATCGTAAAGATCCACCTGCCAGTGTAGGAGGTGCAAGAGATTTGGGTTTGATCTCTGAGTCAGGAAGATCCACTGGAGGAGGAACTGACAACCTCCTCTAGTATTCTTGCCTGGAAACTTCCATGGGCAGAGGAGCCTGGCAGGCTACAGTCAATGGGGTGACAAAGAGCTGGACACTCAGTCTGAGTGACTGAGCAGGCACGCAGGACAGACTGGGCTTGCCTTCTTGTTGCTCCAGTACCTTTTACTCCTCCGTATGAGAAGGGGAAGGCAGACAGGAGAAGGCAAGGTGAGGGCTGCCCTGCAGGGGCGCAGGTACTGCTCTCATGAAACACAAGCAGGGGGAGGCAGTCCTAAGATGGCAGAGGAATAGGACAGGGACACCACTTTCTCCCCCACAAATTCATCAAAAGAATATTTAAACGCTGAGTAAATTCCACAAAACAACTTCCGAATGCCGGCAGAGGACACCAGGCACCCAGAGAAGCAGCCCACTGTCTTCGAAAGGAGGTAGGAAAAAATATAAAAGACAAACAAAGAGACAAAAGAGAAAGGGAGGGAGCTCCATCCTGGGAAGGGAGTCTTAAAAAGAGAGAATTTTCCAAACACCAGGAAGCACTCTCACTGCCGAGTCAGTGGCGAGCCTTGGAAGCACAGAGGGCAACATAACAGGGAGGAAAAATAAATAAATAATTAAAACCCACAAATTCCGTGCCCAACAGTAACTCCCCCAGTGGAGAAGCAGCTGAGATGCCTGCACCCACCACTAGCAAGCAGAGGTTGAGCCAGGAGGCACGGGCTGCAGTGTTTAGCATGAGGATCTGGCCTGAATGCCCCAAGCCCAATCTGAGTGAACTAACTTGGGCAAGCAAACCAGACTATGAGATAACTACCACCCAAAAAGCCAGCCCTAACCTGAGACACCATCAGGCCCACGCACAGAACAAAGGACTGAACAGAGATAGCAGGCTGCAGACCATCCCCCTCCAGTGACAGGCAGCCAGAGCCAGAAGGGGGCAATCGCAGCCCCAGAGACATTATCTACAAAACTGTAAGCAGGCTTCTTTGTCAACTAAGACTTCTTGGGGTTCTGGATGGTCAACATCTGCCTGGGAAGGTGCGCCAGCTGTACACTCAGAAAACCGAGCGGCAGGGATGGGGGAGGCGATAAGTCGCAGTGAACGCGCTCACCAAACACCCCATCACCTGAGCTGCTCGGACCTGGGAAGGGCACAAAATGCAGGCCCAACAGAGTCTACGCCTCTGAGGACTACCTGAGTGCCTGAACCTGAGCGGCTTAGACCTGGGAGGTGCATGCAGCCCAGGGCTGGCCTCGGATGGTTCCCTGTGGAGTGACATAGAGCCTCAGCAGAGTGGGCAGGGAGGGTACACCCGCTGTGAGCAGGGGCAGCCCAATGTGGCTGAGGCACTGCGAGCACACACCAGTGATATCTGTTTGCAGCGTCCATCCCTCCCCACAGTGTGACTGGACAAGTGAGCCTAAAAAAGTGTCCACGACCGCCCCCTTTGTGTCAGGGCGGAAATCAGACACTGAAGAGACCAACAAACAGAAGTGAAAACAGAGGGAACCACCTTGGAAGTGACAGGTGCAATAGTTAGTACCAACTACATAGGAAGGGGCCTACAGATATTGAGAAATATAAGCCAGACCAAGGAACTATCTGAAAATGAACTGACCCCACAATACCCACAACATCAAAGAAAGTCCTAGATAAATTTTTACAATCATTTTTTTTTAAGTAAAAAAAAATTTAAGTCCTCTATTACTCCTTTAATTTTCACTTTTATAACCTACTATTACTTTGCAAAAGAAAGACCCTATTTTTCAAAAGCAAACTTCATATATATATATATTTTATAATTTTTATGACTTTGTTTTTTTCTCTTTTTTTTCCCTTCTTTTCTTTAATATTGTATTTTTGAAATTCCAAACTCTACTCTAGATTTTTAATCTTCGCTTTTTGGTATTTGTTATCAATTTTGTACCTTTAGGAACCCAATTTTCAGTATCCATTTTTACTCAGGAGCGAGATTACTGGCTTGACTGCTCTCCCCTTTGGACTCTCCTTTTTCTCCACCAGGTCACCTGTGTCTCCTCACTAACCCCTCTCTTTTCTACCCAACTCTGTGAATTTCTGTGGGTTCCAAACAGTGAAGAACACTTAGGGAACTGATTACTGGCTGGATCTGTCTCTCTCCTTTTCATTCCCCCCTTTTATCCTCCTGGCCACCTCTGTCTCCTTCCTCCTTCCTCTCTTTTCTGTATAACTTCGTGAACATCTCTGAGTGGTCCAGTTGTGGAGTGCACATAAGGAAGTGATTACTGGCTAGCTTGTTCTCTCCTCTACTGATTCCACCTCATCTCATTCGGGTCACCTCTAACTCCCTCCTCCCTCTTCTCTTCTCCATGTAACTCTGTGAACCTCTGTGGGTGTCCCTCACTGTGGAGAAACTTTTCATCTCTAACCTAGATGTTTTATCAACAGTGCTGTATAGAAGGAGAAGTTTTGAGACTACTGTAAAAATAAGACTAAAAACCAGAAGTAGGAGGCTTAAGTCCAAACCCTGAGAACACANGTGGGTGTCCCTCACTGTGGAGAAACTTTTCATCTCTAACCTAGATGTTTTATCAACAGTGCTGTATAGAAGGAGAAGTTTTGAGACTACTGTAAAAATAAGACTAAAAACCAGAAGTAGGAGGCTTAAGTCCAAACCCTGAGAACACAAGAGACCTCCTGACTCCAGGGAACATTCATTGACAGGAGCTCATCAAACGCCTCCATACCTACACTGAAACCAAGCACCACCCAAGGGCAAACAAGTTTCAGAGCAAGACATACCATGCAAATTCTCCAGCAACACAGGAACACAGCCCTGAGCTCCAATATACAGGCTGCCCAAAGTTACTCTAAAACCATAGACATCTCATAACTCATTACTGGACACTTCATTGCACTCCAGAGAGAAGAAATCCAGCTCCACACACCAGAACACNTCAAAACCCTCCCACTTCCTACTGGGTGAGTGGATCCCAGGGAAAGGGTAGACAGGGAAGATCCCCTCTGGACCATGGTGTGTTGACAGAGACAGGTACAGTGTGTACCTAGGTAGTTGGCCATGGAGATGAAACACAGTCCTGTGATATAAGCATCATAGCCTGCCTCATGGAGCTGTTCAGAAGCCGTGTCGTAACTTGGAAAGCCTTCTGCACTTTCTAAAGAGAAAAAAGAAATAACAGTCTGCCCAAGGTCATCACAAATCATGAAGACTGGTAAGCATGCTGCCCTGCCAAATCCAGATATCTGTGCGGCAGAAACACCCTAAAGAAGCAGAAAGAAAGCTATCTCCTTCTTAATTCTCTCCACACAAGATCTTGAGAGAAGAGAGTCACTGAAAATGAGGACTTTGGTCTAGACCAGAGAAGTGTCTTGGTTACATTATCAAAGACTCAGCCACGTGCCTCCCAACTGCATGCTGTCAGATGCTCTTTACAACCATGCATAACTCACTCCTGTGACCATGACTGCTCCTCTGATTGGGACGCAAGGGGTATTTCAGAGCAGTGGTCCCCAATCTTTTTGGCACCAGGGACCAGTTTCGTGAAAGACAAATTTTCCATGGGGGCGGAGGTGGTTTGGGGATGATTCAGGCATATTACATTTATTGTGCACTTTATTTTTATTATTATTAAATCAGCTCTACCCCAAGCCATTAGGCATTAGATCCCGGAGGTTGGGGACCTCAGAGCAATGGCTAAGAGCATGGCCCCCGGCGTCCACTGTCTGAGTTTGAATCTTTGCTCCATCACTTAGCTGCTATGTGATCTTGGGCACATGGCCCTCTCTGGGCCTCCACCATGGTAGAAGGGCAATGACAATCAGAGCTCCCTCGTTAGGCTTTTGTGAGGATCAAATGAGCTCAAGCAAGCAAAGCTCTCATGCCATGTTTGGTACGTGGTAAACACTCTGTAACTGTTATCTGACAGTACTTCAGCTCACCCTCCCCAAAAGCCAAAGACTCCCATCAACGTTGGCAGCTCAAGTCAAGTGTCCTTCACTATGTCTCCCAACTCACAGATAAAAAGACGGAAAGCACAACCAAGTCCCAAAACATCAGAATTTGCTGTAACGCTGCACGGGAGAGACCGTTTTATGACATGCCTCTCTGGTCGCAATGACATTCACAGATGCTGAGAGAATGAGGTTTACCGAACCTGCTTTAGACTAAACTCTCCTTACTGGAATATTATATGGAAATAACGGGATAAAACTGTAACTCATAAATAGTTCTTTCCTAGAACTACTTTGTAAATGAGTATCAAAAAGGTTACAAGAGAATCAAAAGCATGAGTGTAAATTAACAATGAAAAAGCTATAATTGTTTTTATATCAATACAATGCTCTTTAAGCAGGAATTCTTTAACCTCAGTAAGTCTTGAATATTAGATTTTAAGCTTAAAAAAAAAAAGTCTTTTAACGTGATAGCCAACTAAGTCATGGCCTCTATTCTACCACCAGCTGAATCACTTATTTCCAAAATCAATTATTTCCATTATACTGTCCATTATATTGTTAGAGGAAAGGTCTAGGTTTTCTCCCCTCATCCTTTTCTTAATTCATTTTTTGGACTATTCCAGAAAGGGAAGCAAATAACTGTCATCTTGGCTGCTTCAGTACCTTCCATTGTCAATTTCTGAGCCATCAGTCCTCTTATCAATTTCTCAGGAAGCTTGCAGGCTACATCTAATGGGATGTTAATTATGATACCAGCAGCATGACTGAGGCCAAGAGGAACCAAGGAAGTAACTAACACCTGGAAGGTTCACCAAACACATGGGTGGGACCATGGCCAGATATGGCAAACGTTTCCACCCCTGAGAAACATCCCTCCCTTCTCTGGTTTTCCTCACCACTGCTGTCCAGTACCTAAGCTACCTCTGAAGGAGGCAGAGGCAGAGCCCCCTCCTTCCTCATCTGTAAACCCAGTTCTTGGGCTTTCCTGAGACAAAAAGTATATTTTCACTCTACCCCTGACAATTAATCACCAGCTTTTTGTCTTTGCTTAAACCAAAAGGAAGACACACAAAGTTTGGGGGCAATTCCAAGCATTAAGAAACAAAAAGCCCTGAAGATTCCATTGCTAAAACTTCTCAACGAACAGGCTACCCAGTCCTACCCGTGCAAAATCGAGGTAGGATTAGAAGACCATCTTTATTCAGAAAACAGCAACTCAACCAAGGGTATGAGCAAGTTAATTCAGCCAAAATTTATAAATGTACAACATGTGTAGTTTCCAGAATAGTTTTACCTTTCTTCTATAATAGACATCCATAATCATCATTGAGAATGTGGAGCTTTCTGGGATCGTTTATATTCTTACCAACTTTAGGAGGGTTGAAAGGTGTCTCTTTTAACCGCTTTTCCAGTTCTGCAAGGGATGTGTTGTTAATGATATCCTACAAACCAGGAAACACAGGGAGGAGCTGTCATCATCTCAGAGCAACATCTATCAGAGATTCACGAAGAATCAGGACCAAAAAAAAAAAAAAATATATCTAGTACTGCCCCCTCGTGTTCTTTAAAGAAACACAGGAGTCGTTCTTTTCAATACGAGCGAGAAACCACAAGTTTAATTTCCATCATATGGGAAGTACAGCCATATGAAAAGTTTTTACAGATGTGTTAAGTATCTACAGACCTTCGGCCAGAAAGCTATACTGCTCTAGCATTCATTTCACTCAGCCATATAAAGTCACTTCAGAAAGAAGCAAATGATTATATTTTTACCTGAATTCTCTTGTAGACTATATATCCAAAATATGTAAAATAAGGAAAAGGAATGAGTGTATGAATCTGTAATCTATTCAAAAATTCATTATATGTTTTAACATAAAAAATTTACATTCAAAAGGAAAAAACTCCCACAATTCCACTACCCAAAGACAACTGCTATTCACATTTTGACATATCTATTTCTAGTCTTTCCTCAATTTCAGCTTTTTTGTTTTTTCAGAGAACAAGAGGCAGGTAGGGGGGGAGCTGTATTGGAAAGTGACATTAATTGACCAGAATTCTAAAGCTGTTAGCAGCCATCAGGAAAATTTCAAACTATAATTTATCAACAGTAGTTCTTATTTTTAAAATACCTTAAAAGGTTGTGTGCTGGCCATCAATTTTGTGTCCAAGAGCCTAAAAACAGAATTTTTAAAAAAGGTAAACAAAATGGATAGCAACATTCAAAATGTACTTTACTCCAATGAATAACAGTGGATGAGGGCGTTAGGCACATCAGTGATCTGCATCTCCACTATGTCAGACTGAGGACACGGTCTCCTCACCCATGCACTTCATCAGGAGGCTGTGGGGAAGCCCACACCCAGAGCACAAGTTTTAGAGGGCATGGGCTTACACCGATATCAGGGGTAAGTCAAACATCCTCCTGTGTTTGCACGTGGTTCAAACACTACTGCAGGCCTGATGCTCCCAAGCTCTTATCACTTCCTACCACTACCCAGATCTGTACAATGTAACATCTTGGAGGGTCAAAACCTGCATTTGCTGTCTCATACAACTGTTATTTCTCACTACTCTGCTTCAGAGATTGCAATAATAGAAAAAAGAGAGACACACACACACATACATACACACACTCATATAAAAATACTATTTCCTCTCATATAAATATGAGTACTGCAGATAATTGGACAGAAATAGTCTGGCTGAAAGAGCAACTGCTCCAAGTCCTCTGCAGACAGGTCCTCAGATGTAGACTCTTGTTCTGAGGGCTCCATGTGGCTGATGTAGGATCTACCAGAACACACCGCACTAACCATGGACGATACCAACAGGCTACGGTGCTGAAAAAGTTGCGAAAAAGGAGTTCTCTAGCCAGACAGTTTTTGACCGACGACAGAATACTCTCGACATATCCAACTCTATCCAATTATGTATTCAACCATCTTCAATATTCAACAGAATACCCTCAACTGGATGCTTCACTGTGACAAGGTTCACCGGACAGACAAGACAGACAAGCGCCAACTCAAGCAGACCTCCCAGGCCCCGCAGACAGTGGGAGGCAGGGTGAGAGAAAAAGCAGCTGCTGCCCGTTTTCACCCTTGGATCAAATTCTGATTTTTAAATTTTAATAGCAAACATAATCATCATTTGTAAAAGCAAACATCACCAAGGTGGAGCTATTAAGCCATTTTCCAACTTATGCAAACTGAACTGTCACCATGATCTAACGGTTTTAATAAATTACTGTATACTTATGTGTAATTATGGATGCCCTGATGGCGGTTTTAAACCAAAGGCAAATTCTCAAAGAAAGCTTACCTGGGGAAAACACATGTTGTCATCTCCTTAAATTCATTTAAGTCCTAAAAAATAAGAAGTGATCTGTTATGATTTTACTGGTATATTTGCAATATTTAAAACAAATATTTCAAGTCCCATGTTTCTCTTCTCAAACCATGATACCAACACAGGCCCTTGAAGCTAAACTTCCATTTCTCACTAATATCTAAAAATTTTGGCAATTCCTCGCTGATTGGGAATCATATGACCTGATACTAAAATTCTGCATAAGCAAAATAGATGTATGAGCATTTTATGGCCGAAACAAAAGAGTTTGGGGAAAAGGTTTTTATTATATGTAGAAAACTATCACTAACACTTCTATTACACAACTCACTGTAAAGTGAGACATGTAGAATTATTTAATTAAAATGGTTGACTATCTTGTGATAAAGGAAAAAACAATATGAAAAGGAATATTTATGTATAACTGAGTCACTTTGCTGTACAGCAGAAATTAACACAACACTACAAATCAACTATACTGCAATAAAATTTTTTTTAAATAAAGTGGTTCATGCAGGAAATGGACATACTGTAAACTGAATCATACTTTTAATGGAAACACCATTGAAATATTGGTTAAAATGGCCACTAAAACACAGACTTTCCAATACACATGATTCTTGCTTTAACTACTCGGAAAATTGCTTAAGTGGCACCAATAGCAAATGTCTAAATTAGGCAATTCATTTCCGAAGTTTATTTGATCAGGAAGTCTAGAGCTGGAATGAGATTGCTCTCATTTGGAATTAACTTATTTATATACATAATTGCCATACCACACTGCCTGCTCATATTCCTGACCCACTGTGACTACAGTTTTCTTCAGCGTTATTCATGCTTCACAGGAAACTGCCATTTCCCATTAGCTTTTTAAGCCTGTAAATACAGTCTGTATTTAGCTAGCTTGAAGTATTTACCAGCTTTTTCAATGGCTATCGTTAAATTAATGAACAATACATGAATAAGCAGTTTCAGTGCTAAGTCAAACAGAAAGACAATAAAGACTGTAATCTCTCAGTACCATTAGAAAGCCTCACAAGCAAGAAAAAATTAGAACTATGGCCAGTTCCAGGGCCAGCATATAGCAAGGTTCTAGACCAATGCCTTCTAAAAGATAGAAAGAATGAACAGCAAGACTTTTAAGAAGAGACTCTTCCCCTAAAAACCTGCCCCAAAATATAGATTCTTTAGTGCACTTTTAAATACAACATTTGGTAACAGTGTATGTAAAAGTTCTATCATTATAATTAGGCTTTTTCCTTTCCTGTCATCACTTCTTCCAAAAGTGGATGGAAGAAAACCATTTTCTCCTTCTGACAATGACAGAACACAAAGAAGTTACATAACATACTCGGGCCTTAGTAATAAAGCAAGGGATAAAACCATTTACCCTAACCCACCTTCTACTTTGCAATAAATCATATGCTCTTTCCAGTAGAATTAGATTGGAAACTAGCTACATGCAAGATAACATTTATTATGTCCTTATATACAAAGCACTATGCTAGGCATTTAGACACAGACAATAAAAAGGTCACACTCCTTGTCCAAGGAGGGAATCACTTAGAGAGAAAAGAGGAGTAAGATGTAAAGGCAAAATTTATGCAACAGGAGAGGTACATGGTTCTCTGGCAGTTCAGAGAAAGGAAAAGATCACTCTTGGGCAAGGCAGCAGGCAAGGGAAAGGTGTACACCCAAAGAGGCATACACTGGACCTGGGTAAGATGGGTAAAGACGTAAATAGCCAACAGTCAGAAAAGCCAGAGGAAATTCAAGTTGAAGGATTTCATATACCCAAAACTGCTGCTGCTGCTAAGTCTCTTCAGTCATGTCTGACTCTGTGCAACTCCATAGACGGCAGCCCACCAGGCTCCCCCGTCCCTGGGATTCTCCAGGCAAGAACACTGGAGTGGGGTGCCATTTCCTTCTCCAATGCATGAAAGTGAAAATGAAGTCGCTCAGTCGTGTCCAAATCCTAGCGACTCCATGGACTGCAGCCTACCAGGCTCCTCCGTCCATGGGATTTTCCAGGCAAGAGTACTGGAGTGGGTTACCACTGCCTTCTCCATACCAAAAACTACAGACATGCAAAAGCATACGTTTTCTAGGGTGAGAAAAAATGAGCCAGTCTGGCTGGGAAGAAGGACAAAAACGGGTCCAGACTACATAAGAAGGTTGGGCCAGATCACAGAAGGCTTGATAATGCCAGGCTAAAATCAACTGTATAGAAAAACAAAGAACACGGGATTAACTCATAATTTAATTCAGGGTCAGTGATGTGGACAGAGCCATACATCAGGAGATTACAAAGCTGACACAGTTGGAAGACACTCATTTGTTAAATCAGTATTTAATGCCTCTTACAAGCCAAGCTCTGTTTGGTGCTATAAACACAGCATTAAATACACTTTTCCTTACAGATAACTTCACTGCTCTGAAGGTCAAAAGGCCGTGAGAGAGGCTACTACTACTCAGTCAATAAGGAGTGATGGATCTGAAATTAACATTAGCTCTTTAGATTTACACAATGCAAATTCATACCCATCATGTTTGTTTTGAGACTCACAACTATGATGCCTTTGAGTCCCTGAGGGTGATGCAGTTTTTATGAAAAGCAAGAACAATCTGAAGGCTGCAGAAATAAGAACAGGCTTCCCAACAGACCTGCTGTATTCAGTGTTGGAATTTTCCAAAGAAAAGTAATCGAGATGCTGAAGGAACGATGCATTGTGAAAAACGTGAAGTAACTGAGGCTTTGCAGATGTATAAATGGCACTGAACTCTAAAGTAGGTATTATCCAATCCAGAAGCCATAAAAAGTAAATCTGGTGGTATATGCAGACAAACCCATAGAAAATGGACTTACGGACAGGGAAGGGGAGGGAGAGGATAGGATGAATTGAGTAGCACTGACATGTATACACTACCACGTTTAAAATAGCTAGCTAGCGGGAAGCTGCTCTGTAACACAGGGAGCCCAGCCTGGCATGCTGTGATGACCTAGACGGATGGGGTTCAGGGTAGGGAAGACAGGCTCAAGAGGGAGGGGATATATATACATAATTATAGCTGATTCGAGTTGTTGTATGCAGAAACCAATACAATATTGAAAAGCAATTATCTTCCAATTTAAAAAAATCTGGTTGTATATAATAGTTTAAAACAGAGGCTGGAAAACCACAGTCACGGGCCAAATCTGGCCTATCACCTATTTTTAAATAAAATTTTTCTGGGGCAAAGTCATACCCATTTATCAACGCACTGCATTCTACAGCAGTTTTCAGGTGACCATGACAGTGTTGAGAGTCCTGACAAAGACTATCCAGCCTGGAAAGCCCCAAATATTTTATTATCTGACCCTTTATAGAAAAAGTTTGCAACCTCTGTTTAAAGGATGGGCTGAAGGTTAAATTGAGGCAGGGAATCCTGCCTGGAGTTTGCTAACTTCAGATGAGGAATAAAGCTACTTGCTACTTGAAATGGAAAGAATCCAGATGTAAGAGACAGCCTGGAGACAAAACTGCCAGGATTTTGTAACTGGCCAGATCTGGGAGACAGAGGAAGAGCCAAAACAGATGTTAAAAACCGTGTTGGTGAGTGGGCATCATTTACAGTAAAGCAATCAGGAGAAAGAATGGGTTTGGAGACAGAAGGAGAGAAAGGTTATGTTAAGTTGCACACCCTATTTACGACACATGAATTTTAAACCCCACTCATTCTGAAAGGTACCCAGGTAGAGACATGCGGGGTCAACATAAACTGTGACCGGGGATCTGAGGAGAGATCCCGGTTGGAGAGGAAGATGTTGATGTCTTCAGCTGAAGTCCTAGAAGGTGGGTGAGATCACTGAAGGACAGTAAACATGCGGAGACAATGAAGGAGAGGCACCGCAGTGATGAGCGGCAGTAAGAT
Organism: Neotragus pygmaeus; assembly: GCA_006410875.1. NCBI lineage: Eukaryota > Metazoa > Chordata > Mammalia > Artiodactyla > Bovidae > Neotragus > Neotragus pygmaeus. Next base: position 2,077,320 of record SJYV01003368.1, read on the forward strand.
GAGGCCCCAGGGGGTCAGGGAGCGAAGAGGAGGAGAGCAGCCCTTTCCCTGGAGCTCGTGCTTTGGTGCACTGAGACAGCATGGCTCCAAGAGTCCCAAAACACCGAGGTCCACAAAGAATCTAAGGGAAGCAGCCACGCAAGAGGGAAACAAGACTTCTACACAACCTGATCCAGTCTACAGACCTCTAGCCCCACTCCCCCACTCCCCCACCCACCCCGCCCAC
>SJYV01003368.1:2078287-2106935 GCA_006410875.1 Neotragus pygmaeus
GCCACCACCGCTTCAGTGCCCTGCTATGGCTCATGTTAGCAGGGTCAAACCTGAAGACCACATCTGCGGCTCAGCAACCCCTGCTCAGCACTAACTGAGCAAACAAACCTCCGGCATCAAGACGAAACAGATGTTTAACCTCACTGCAGCAATGGCAGCCATCCGAAGATCCTTTAAAATCTCTTCAAAAACATTCAACCAAGTGCAGGAGACTGTCCCTCTCGGACAGCTGAGGACGAGGGAACAGCACCCCACAGAGAACACGTTCTCAGGATTGACGATTCTTAACACAGGCTGACCAGACACTCACCGCAGGCAGAGGGCAGTAGAACTGATGAACCGTGTGCATGACGTCCAAGAGCATGTTGTGTCCAATGACAAGCTTCCCCTGGAAAAAGCCACAGTTAGGAGACTCCTTGGTGCAAAGCTGGATCAGAGGTTTTTACTGAAGAGCTCAAAACACTAACAGAAAATGTTAAGTATCTTGAAATGTATGGCTTGCTTCCATGAGGATTTTGTACTAAACTTACTTTTTGACACTAAGGGGGGAAAAATGTATAAAGGTGTGCAAATAAAAAAATTTGGGCTGGCTTCATTCCTCTTCTGGTGTAAAATCCAGAATGCAAAGTCCAAAAGACTTTGATTTCGTTGATCTTTTTCTCTGATTTTTATTCATCTTCTACCCAAAAGAATCAGAAGTAGTAAAATTTTTACTAACACAGAATCAGAAGTAGTAAAATTTTTATTAAAGAGCTCAAAAAAGTAACTGAAAATGCTAGATACCTTGGACTGTCAAATAATTTGTGAACAAACTCCAAATATCTATTTCAGAAATGTTTTCTTGAAAACAAGTCACTTATTTTCAAAAGACACACTCATAACAATGCTAGAAGGTGAAAATAATTAACTTTATTAAGTAGAATGAGTTTTCATTTCCTTCATCATGTATGTCAAATTCCACAGGGCTTGTTCTGAAATATTGTTTCCAATGAAATTCACTGCTCTTCAACCAACGAGATACAATATATGTGCAATAAATCAGTCCATTTTGATAAAAATTAAACTGCAAAAAATGGAACATCAACTTAGATTTAGCTAGCCAGGTGACAGCATTTTTAACATACACCATCCGGAGCCTTTTGCTACATCCCAGTGGACCTTCAGAGCAATACTCCTTGACTCACAAAGCTAAACATAATTCTCTGAAATAAATAATTCTATACAAAATCTCCCAAATCCAACAGACGAGCTATCCTCTCAGCTCAGTGTGTGGGCCATTCTGAACATCTATGCAATGCTAAGATACCAAGTATTGACTGAAACCACAGAGAAGGAAGGAACCCAAAATGGAAACCCTAAAAGATAAACCTAACTGTATTACAAATGAAGCCTTCGACCATACTGAAAGAGGTTGGGAAGAACAGAACTAACATCAACACAGCAGATAAAGTTACAAATAAGAAAAGAGAGTAGGTTAAAAGTAAACCCTGTGGTATTGGACTAGAATCTGTCATCAGTTGAGTTCAGTTCAGTCATTCAGTCGTGTCCGACTCTGCAACCCCATGAACTGCAGCACGCCAGGCCTCTCTATCCATCACCAACTCCTGGAGTTCACTCAAACTCACGCCCATCGAGTCGGTGATGCCATCCAGCCATCTCATCCTCTGTCATCCCCTTCTCCTCCTGCCCCCAATCCCTCCCAGCATCAGTCTTTTCCAATGAGTCAACTCTGCATGAGGTGGCCAAAGTACTGGAATTTCAGCTTTAGCAAAAGGTGTTCTTCCTTCCAAAGAACACCCAGGATTAATCTCCTTTAGAATGGACTGGTTGGTTCTCCTTGCAGTCCAAGGGACTCTCAAGAGTCTTCTCCAACACCACAGTCTGTCATATATCAGTATAAATTCATTTTTCAAAATATGCATATAAGTCAGACAGAGAAATATCAACATGCATATATATGCATGGTTACACACATGTACCATTCTTAGCTCTGTGCATTTAAGTCAGACACGGAAATAGCAATGTGTATATACATGCAAAGTAGTAACACCACAGCAGGAGCTCAGCACCGGAACTTGGTTTCTAAAAGGAACCAGAGCTCCTTGGAGAAGTCATTGATTCTAGAGCTGAGGAAGGGAAAATATAAGATAAGTGTGGAATATCTTGTGATGTCATAAAGTAAGGAGGTGCTCAGAAAAAGATGGAGGCTTGTTCCAGGTGAGTCAGCCTGAAGAAGCGCCAATGGCTCATGTGATACCATCCGAGCAACAAAATAAATGATAAGAACACTAGATTAAAATCTGTAGAGGGACTTCCCTCATGGTCCAGTGGTTAGGACCACCTGTCAATGCAGGGGACATGGTTCAATCACTGGTCCAGGAAGACCCCACAAGTTGTGGGCCAACTAGCCCGGGTGCCACAGCAATGGAAGCCTGCACGCTCTAGGCCCACGCTCCACAGCAAGAGAAGCCCCGGCACCGCAACCAGGGAAAAGCAGCCCCACAATCAGAGAAGGCCTGCACCGCAACCAGGGTAAAGCAGCCCCACAGCAAGAGAAGGCCTGCAATGCAACCAGAGAAAAGCAGCCCCACAGCAAGAGAAGGCCTGCACTGCAACCAGGGAAAAGCAGCCCCACAACCGGAGAAGGCCTGCACCGCAACCAGGGAAAAGCAGCCCCTGCTCCACTGCAACTAAAGCCCACACACGGAAGTGAAGACTCAGCAGAGCCAAAACTAAATAAATAGATAATGTTTTTAAATTAAGAAATAAATCTACACAGTGAGGACTTCCCTGGGGGTCAAGTGGTTAAGAATCCGTCAGTTCGATCTCTAATCAGGGAACTAAGATCCCACGTGCCTTGGAGCAACTCATCCTGCAAGCCCCAACTACTAAGCCTGTGTGCCACAACTAGACAGCCTGCACGCTGCAACTAAGACCTGATGTAGCCAAATAAATAAATAACTTGTTTAAAGATATGTAGAATGAAATAAATTTCTCTGAGTCAAAAAAAAAAAAGAATTAACAGAAGAGGAGCAGGGGGAGCTCTTCTAAAAGATTTCCAGAAACAAATGGAGAAAGAAAGAGGGAAACACAAACTTGCCCCCAGAATACCACAGTAATGATGGCTGCAGGCAAGATCCACTGACAGATGCTATGTCACTGGCAACAGCTCGAGAAAAGACAGGATTCTCAGCATCTCAAAATGTCTCCAATATATTTATTAACTACAAAAGGGAAAACAGTAACTCTACAGTGAATAAGCCTAGCAGACACCACCTGAACTGAGTGATGGGGGTCAACGTCATAAACCATCATTTCGTGGTGTGCCTGCCAAAACTGTATCTTCAATCCAACGTGAGAAGAGATCAAACAAATCCAAACCAAAGGACACCCGACACAATTACAATCAATACTCTTTAAAAACATCAAGGTTATAAAAGACAAAGTAAACGACAGACTGCAGAAGACTAAGGAGAAACAACAAGTAAACGTATTGTGTGGGATCCTAGACAGAACCATGAATAGGAAAAGGACTTAGAGGAAAAACAGGTTAAATTCAATCTAGCTCATAATATTGTACCAATGCTCATTTCATGGCTCTGCAACTGTATGGTTATACAAGATAGTAACATTAGGTGCCGCTAGGTGACGGGTGTATAGAAATCCTGTACCAGTTTTGCAACTTTTCTGTGGGTGAAAAATTAATATGAATTTTTTTTAAACTAGAGAAAACAGATTCATTACTAAGAGTGACGGGAAAAGAACCTGGTCTAATATAGAGTGTTAACTTGTTCACTGGCTATACAGAGCTCAACTACATTAGTTTTGAAGTATGTGACTTAAATTTTAAATGTCTGGATCACTAACAGACAGGGCTAAATTTTTAATCACAGTATGCTCCGTGACGTGCACCATGAATGGTCCACAACATGCTACGAATCACTGCAGAAGAGGAACCACAGAGAGGAAAAATAAACAGAGGCACAGCTGGCTAAGGGATCTGAATTGTTTGTACAAGGCAAAGAAATGCCTCCATCTTGGAAAAGCCCCCTAAACCATCATGCTGGTTATAGGAGCTCAAAGCCAACTGCTGCCCCACATCTGTTTCAGGGACAGCTTCAATCAATCCACCACTGCTCTGAAGACGGCTGGTTAAGTGTGTGTAATGTAAGCAAACACGACCAGAAACTCCCCTCTGCTTCTGTGTGTGTGTCTCAGTCATGTCCAACTCTCTGTGACTCACAGGCTGTAGCCCAGCAGGCTCCTCTGTCCATGGAATATACCAGGCAAGAATACTGGAGTGGGTTGCCATTTCCTTCTCCAAGAGATCTTTTTAATCCAGGGATCAAACCCAAGTCTCTTGCATTACAGGAAGATTCTTTACCACTGAGCCACCTGGGAAACCCTCTCTGCTTCGCTGGTACACGCAATCTTGTTGCTGTTGATCAGTCATGTCCTGACTCTTTGGACTGCAGCACATCAGGCTTCCCTGTCCCTCACCATCTCACGGAGTTTACCCAAGTTATTGTCTATTGAATCAGTGATGCCATCTGACCATCTCATCCTCTGTCACCCTCTTCTCCTTCTGCCTTAAACCTTTCCCAGTATCAGGGTCTTTTCCAATGAGTCAGCTCGTGGCATCAGGTGGCCCAAGTTTTGGAGCTTCAGTTTCTGCATCAGTCTTTTTTTTTTTTTTTTTTAATAAAGGTCCAAACGGATTTTATTTTTTTACCTTTACTTTACAATACTGTATTGGTTTTGCCATACATCAACATGCATCTTCCACGGGTGTACATGAGTTCCCAATGAATATTCAGGACTGATTTCCTTTAGTTTAGGACTGACTGCTTTGATCTCCTTGCAGTCCAACGGAATCTCAAGAGTCTTCTCCAACACCACAATTCAAAAGCATCCATTCTTCAGTGCTCAGCCTTTTTTACGGTCCAACTCTCACATCCATACATGACTACTGAAAAAACCATAACTTTTGACTATATGGATCTTTGTTGGCAAAGTGATATCTCTGCTTTTTAATACGCTACTAGGTTTGTCATAGCCATTTCTTCCAAGGAGCAAGTGTCTTTTAATTTCATGGCTGCAGTCACCACCTGCAGTGATTTTGGAGCCCAAGAAAATAAAGTCTGTCACTGTTTCCATTGCTTCCCCATCTATTTGCCATGAAGTGATGGGATGCCATGATCTTAGTGTTTTGAAATGTTGAGTTTTAAACTAGCTTTTTAGCTACTTCTCAAGAGACCCACACCTTTTGTGTTTCTCCAGGCTCCTCCCTGGTTCTCTTCTGTTTTGGTAACATCATTTACTTGAGAGAAAGAGCTCCAGAGAAGCCAGCCCTTCTCTCTCTCAAGGTCTAAGTTCTGCATACCCCTTGCCGGGGACAGTGGCTGCCTCCCCGAAAGTGCTCCTGTTTGACAAGGCTGCACCCGCTGTTGAGACAACCAGGGACTCCTAGAGCAGTGCCTTCAAGTTTCCCCAACGCAGAGCTCAGCGTCTAAGGGACAAGATGACTCCTCCAGGGAGACGATTCCTTCTCCCTAGGCCAGCTACTCAAGGAAAAGGAAGTCTCAGACTCCAGCAAGTTTAGCATCAGGCAAGCAGTGTGACTTGGATGGGTAACTCAACAGAACAGCCAGCAGCAAGACCCAGTTTCTCTGTGCAAGATGGGGTTGCTTCTTTTCTTAAAAGGATGTAAGAAACAAGGAAAAATATCTACTATCTCTATCACAGAACCCTCCAGCACATTTACATAAACAGTTGACACATTTTTAAAATATACCTAATGTTATTAAGATATAACATTCAGGTACTCTCTGGGGTAGTGGTAAAGAATGTGCCTGCCAATACAGGAGACACAGGTTCAATCCCTGGCCCAGGAAGATTCCACATGCTGAGGAGCAACTAAGCCCGTGCACCACAACCATTAAACCTGTGCTCTGGAGTCCAGGAGACACAGCTACTGAGCCCACATGCTCTGGAGCCTGCGCTCCACAACAAGAGAAGCCACCGCAATGAGAAGCCCGCACACCGCAACTAGAGAGGAGCGAGCCCCTATTCGCCAAAACCACAGAAGAGCCCTCACGGCAACAGAGACCCAGCACAGCCTAAATAAATAAATAAAATTATTTAAAAAACAAAGATACAAGATTCAGTTAAGTGGAGGAATTCAACACAATTATTTTTATCCTCTAGATTTCTCTTAATGAAGGAATACAAGGTTTCAAACACTGGATTATTTCTCATCTTCTTTAGTTTGCTATTCTGCTTCTTGTTGGTTTTGAGAATAATAAATTCTCAGTTTCATGGAGCCACATAAGGCCATCACAGTATAATCCTCTTCTGCGTTTTAACAGAAATGCTTTCTGAAAAAATGGTTTGGATGTAATTGAGCAATTATAATGTCACACTGAGCGCATTATGACAACAAGCTATCTTTATGAAGTTCTAACTTCTCCCTCCAGACCAGGAAAACATTCTAATATCAGTGTGACCAGATGATGGATTTGCAATGATAACTTGGCATTTCACAGTAAATGTAATGTTCAGGAAATTAATTACAAAGTTTGTTTCACTTACCGAATTAGCAATGGCATGAATGACTCTAGAAAATCCCACAGCATCATTCAGTTCTTCCTAATTTAAAAACAAAACAAAAAACCAACTATTGAAATATATATGTTCCTTGTTTGAATGAGTTAAAATCTAGGCAAAAAGAAAAAAAAAAAAAGAGGCTGAAATTTTATATCCAGTTAGATAACTTTTGTTTCCCATGCTTTGAGTCCATCACCCCCAAACAACTGCGTTGAAAATGATTTCTGCATGTACCATTTTTCTGTTTCAGAGAGAGGGATGAGCAAGTGGCAAACTATTCATTAGTTACTAAGATAACAGTGCTAGGGTATACCCATCCCTTCCAATCAACTGTTGAAATTTCCACATCCCTCAGGCTGCCTTGAGGGCTTCCATGGTGGCTCAGTGGTAAAGAATCCATCTGCCAATGCAAGAGAAATCGATTCAATCCCTGGGTCAGAAAGATCCCCTAGAGGAAGAAATGGAAACCCATTCCAGTATTCATGCTTGGGTAATCCCATGGACAGAGGAACCTGGTGGGCTACAGTCCATAGGGTTGCAGAGTCCAATACAACTTAAGGACTAAACAAGAAGTTGCCTTTAAAACAGGGACTTTTAACAGCTGCCACCTGCTGGCCAAATTAGTACTGCATTCCATTCCGAGGAGAACCACTAAGATCAACTGCTAAATCAAGAATTCTCTAATTTTTTCTTCCTGAGTGAGTGCTTAGTTGCTCAGTCATGTCAGACTCTTTTTGACCCCATGAACTGTAGCCCACCAGGCTCCTCTGTCCATGCAATTCTCCAGGCAAGAGTTCGGGAGTGGGTTGCCATTCTCTTCTCCAGGGGATCTTCCCAACCCAGGGATCAAATCCAGGCCCCCTGCACTACAGGGGGATTCTTTACCAACTGAGCCCCCAGGGAAGCGCTGCCCTCCCCCTGCCCCCACCGCTTTCTTGTTTCCTGGTCAAATGCATTTTTATAGATTTTTTTACAGCACCACACTGAGACTCATTCCCACTCAGCTTCTTCTCTCCTGTTTTCTTCATGACGGTGCTTAAATAGACTCAATCTGTTTCCTATCTTGAAATCCTTTCCCTAACTCTAAAGCGCTAGGGAACCACTCCTTCTCCTTATCTCTTCACAGCTAAATTACTTAATGACTTTTCTCCGGGAGATCCCTGGTCCAGGTGTTAAGACTGTGCTTCCATTGCAACAAGCATGGGTTCTATTCCAGGTCAGGGAACTAAGATCCTTCCTGCACGCTGTGTGGCATGGCCAAAAATTTAAATTTTAAAAAAAATTCACTAGGTCCAATTTAATTCCCAGGAAACTGCAAGCCCCCTGCTCTCCCATTTCACCCTCACTGAAATTGTTCACTTCCTTACATTACTCTTGAGTCTAAAAGAGCACTGGTGGTTTTGTGGAGAAATTGGAACACTTGTACTTTGTTGGTGGGAAGGTAAAGTGGTACAGTCACGGTAGTCCCTCAAAATATTAAAAATAGAATTACCATATGATCCAGCAATTCCACTCCTGGGTATATATATATGCTCCAAAGAATTGAAAGCAAGGACTCAAAAGAGTCCTTGACACTCATGTTCAGAGCTGCATTAATCACAAGAACCAAAAGACAGAAGCAACGCAAGAGTCCATCAACAGATAAATGGACAAACATAATGTGGTATACAGAATATTATTCAGACTTTAAAAAGAAAGGAAACTGTGACACATGCTATAATAAAGATGAACCCAAAATGCCATTACGCTAAATGAGCGAAGCCAGTAACAGAAAGACAAATACTATCTGATTCCACTTATGTGAGGCATTGAGAGGAGTCAAATTCATAGACAGAAAGTAGAACAGTGGGTACCAGAGGCTGGGGGACGGGAGGAGTGGGAAGTTATTAGTTAATGGATATACTGTTTCAATTTTGCAGGATAAAAACAGTTCTGGAGACAGATGGTAGTGATGGTTGCAGGACAATGTGAATGTATTTAACAGTACAGAACTGAACACTTCAAAATGGCAAAGATGGTAAATTTCATGTTACATATTTTACCAGAATTAAATTTTTTTAAAGAATATTTTTTTAAAAAAGAAAAAAAAAAACACCTATTCCCAAAGCTAAGACCCTCTGGAGGAAGGCATGGCAAACCACTCCAGTATTCTTGCCTGGAGAATTCCATGGACAGAGGAGCCTGGTGGGCTATAGTTCATCAGATCGCAAAGAGTTGGACATGAAAGACCGCTTAACATTTCCACTTCACTTTCTCCTGTTTAAGGCCACTGGCATCTCTTAGCTGGTTACTCTTCAGCTTAACTGGTCTTCTTGCTCGAATCCATCCTCCAGAGGACAACCAAAGTGAGGTTCCAACGTAACTATGAGCATACATCTGTAGGCCCATATCATCTCAACTTTGTTTTAGGAAAACTAGTTAACCAGGCCTGAATTTAGCCACAGTGAGACTACTTAATGGGCTAAGACGCTCAGTGACACAAAGTCTGAATGCTAACCACTAACTCTTGCTCTGAGATGGCTTCACGGAGGTGAAGATTGTCCACCGTGATGCCACGCTCACTTTGCTGGTGCTGCTGCTGCTGCTAAATCACTTCAGTCATGTCTGACTCTGTGCGACCCCACAGACGGCAGCCCACCAGGGCCCCCCATCCCTGGGATTCTCCAGGCAAGAACACTGGAGTGGGTTGCCATTTCACTTTGCTGGCTACGCCTAAACACCTACGCTTCNTGCTGCTGCTGCTAAATCACTTCAGTCATGTCTGACTCTGTGCGACCCCACAGACGGCAGCCCACCAGGGCCCCCCATCCCTGGGATTCTCCAGGCAAGAACACTGGAGTGGGTTGCCATTTCACTTTGCTGGCTACGCCTAAACACCTACGCTTCGATTTCCCTCACTCTCTTTCAGGTTTTGCTATGAATTCAATTCTTCCAAGGGAGAAAATGATTCACCAAATTGAATCCATCATAGGATTTACAATTCTGTTGCCATTTCTCACCCAAAGGAAATAAGTGTAATTCAATCACCTGTTCCTTAGCATGTTTCTGTTGCTCTCTTCTTTTGCGTTCTTCTTCATCTACTTTGCTGATAACAATATATCGCTCTTTCTAAAAGACATAAAGGAGATATACAATTTTCTGGAAGCTACCTACCCTCCTCACCCTCTGAAATTCAGGTTCTGCTACCGTTAGAGGTTATAATTTTTATCAGTGCACAGTCTTTCAGGGGCTAAAGACATTCAAAGTATCTTGAAATGCCACCAAAAGTTGAGTTGTTGCTTTACAAACTAGAATTCGTCTCCATGTTTCCACAACAGTTTCCTATGATTTATTAATTCACCCCAACAGAGTAAATTATAAATATCAAGAGACTGTGACAGTAAGACACTCCATAATGGACACTAAGATGTTGCATTTGAACACAGATATCAAAGTAGTTGGTTTTGAAATAAAAATTCTATGTAATCCATATAAATTTGAATCATATTATATACCTAAAACTAATACTGGTAAGTCAACCATACCTCAATTTTTAAAATTTCTATATCATTTCTTATTAACATAAAAGAAAAATCCTAGATTTTCCAGTAACCTGTCAGATAACTAGCATCTTCTTTCTCACACTGCACTCTGGATCAATTAACCACCACAAAATCTCCTGTGTCAAATTTTGAGATTTATCTTCTAGCAAGATTTAATTTATGTAATCTCTTATTTAATTAGACATCTCACTTAAGAACAAGAACTAAATTCTAAAATGCTATAGTTCTGTCAAAGGAACCCACCATCAGCCCACCACTACCCATTTTGGTTCTATCACTGCTCTCGGGAATACATGATAACAGAATGCTGATGCCCCAGATTCTAAAACCGAATTTTAGTGGCCTATGTAACAAGGAGCAATTACTACATGAGTACCATGCACATCAGCTTTCTGTGATGATGAGAACGTGTACCAACATTTGCATGCGCTCAAGTTTACAAAGTTCAGTTCCATCTACTACTTTTTAAAAAGCTGTGAGACAACAGAGCTCATCATTACCACGTTCATGCATGGATTTACAAATGAGGAAACTGAGGCTGACAGCAGGGAAATGTCTTGTCCAATGTCACCCAGCTCATACATATGGGAGCCAACTCTGACTTTCAACTTCTTGATCTGATTGCACTTTGTACTTGAATATTGTGGCACTGGTTCAATGCATTTAATGTTGGCCCTGGATAAGCCTTGGGGTTACCTTTTCGGTTTCTAAAGTCTCAACATGAATGCCTTTGGGATACCTAAAGGAAAGAAAGAAAACATGATTATCAGTAGATGAGAATAATAACAGCTAAGACCCTAAAGGACTTTTAAAACAACTTTATAGCTATAATTTCATTACATCAGTTTTATTAAGTATGCAATAAATATTACTACAAGGAAGACTGTAAAGTAAGCCTATTCCATAAAATTTCAGTTTCCAAATGTTTCCCTATCTCTGCTCTTAGAATACAGCAATGTATCTGATTTCAAATTAAGTTTTTAGGACTTAGGCAGTTTCTGAAATGTCAGGCATCATATAATACAGACCACACATTACCTCACAGTCAAATCCTGCTTCTAAATGTCACAATGCTTACTTCTAAGTGAAAAATTTTGAAGGTCTCTTTGGATGGTCTGGGGCACACACAGGGGAGGGTTGAGATGAGTAACTCTGTGGTAAGCTGGCACAGTAGTTGGCATCTGCCAAGGAGAGGAATCTGGAATCCACAGGGAGTATGTTGCAAGGATAACATGAGAGGAAAGGAGCCTGATCAAATAATAATGGCCCTTTTCCTAGTCTGGTCAAAGTAAATTCTTTGTACATGCCACTGGCAGATTCTAACGAAAGAACAAAAACCCCAAACAAAGTCAAGTGCAAACATCCATCTGTTCGATCCTGACATTCAACTGCTAAGTTAAGAGATTCACTTGAAAATATAATTAAACTAATGGAAACACCTCGAGGAAAAAAAAAAACATACAAAATTTTGGATATTATTTCAGGAGATTCACAGGCATCCTGAAATCCATCCATGGTCTAATCCCTGCTTTAGAAAAAGCATTCACCTTTAATTTNGGTACCCCTGGTCTGGGATGCTAGACTTTGGGGAATGCCCAGAGCTGACTTTCTGCCAGAGGGCAATGGCACACCTCTTCCTGCTATTTCCAGCCGGCGCCCTTTCTGAGTGCAGTACCATCACCCTAGAGCCTCCTGCTCAGGAGTCTTCTGCCCACGAAGACCAGGGCAGCACCGCCAGATCTGCATATGGTGTGACTGTGCCTCTGGGGGCGGCCCGTGACTGTGGGACTGCTGGCCAAGAGAGATCCTCTATGGTGGAGTGTTAGACAGACAGCTCCAGGGCCCCTGCTGACTTGGGGACTGACTTGCTGGTCATTGGGGGGCCTGCTCTCCACAAGTCCAGGCCTTTGGGCTGTGGTAGCCAGGCTGCTCCTCTGAGGTCAAGGCCGGACCCCCTTTCACAGGACAAGGGAGCAGGGGCGGGATACCAGGTTGCATATTCAGGCTGTGGGTGCTGGTGAGTCTGTTCAGTTGGGAGCAGAAGGGGAAGATGGGATATGTGGTTTCTCATATTTTCCAGACCACTGGGCTTGGCCCTGCAGGTCCCAGCTCCAAATCTCAAAGGCAGGAGTGAGATGGTGTGGGCTGCCAGGAGGGAATTACAGGCCAGTGGTCTGGCAGGAAGCTTGACCCTTGGCCGGGGCAAGCCGCAGAGGGTACCCAGGAGCCCCCTGGGGAGGAGAGTTCTGGTGAGTTACCCGTGGTTGCACCCCTCACGTGCTTCCCAAGCCGCTCTCCCGAAGTGGGACCCCACTTATGGTTCTGCTGCTGCCTGGCTGCGTGNACTTTTCACTTTCATGCATTGGAGAAGGAAATGGCAACCCACTCCAGTGTTCTTGCCTGGAGAATCCCAGGGACAGGGGAGCCTGGTGGGCTGCCATCTATGGGGTCACACAGAGTTGGACACTACTGAAGTGACTTAGCAGCAGTAGCAGCAGCAAACTGAGGAAAACCAGACGCTCCTCCCGTGGCACATTTGCTTGTCAGAAACTTCACCACAACAGAAAAAAAAACACGGATATGTTGCAATATCTGGATGTGCCTCTGCCTTCGGGGTAACAGTGGCTGTCAGGCCTCTGGTCCACACAAGAGGTCTGCCTACTTGCCAAAGCAGTCTCTGACCTGGTGACACATGACGATTCTGCATACAGTACACAGAGCTCAATTTACAATTGACAGTAGAAGGTTGGATGGCATCACCAACTCAACGGACATGAGTCTGAGCTAACTTCGGGAGACAGTCCATGGGGTCGCAAAGGGACAGACACAACTTTGCGATTGAACAACAACATGTAACACAAACTCAGGTATGCCACAATTAAATCCTGCCCTCACATCACACTTCTGTGTGCGCTGTGTTTGGGTAGCACAAGCCTGAGATACAGGCATCAATCCTGCCCCAAGACACACGTCTCATCACACATCTGGTTTCAGTTCAGGAACTTACACCACTCCGTCAATAAACTTCCTCTGATCATCAGGAATCGTCACGGGACACTTTGAAGTGTTAGGAGGCGTGTAGGACAGAGCACCTGCACCGTTGGACTGCGAACGCTTCTCATCATACTGCTCTCTTAACTGTCTTTCTTCTTCCTGGTTTAAGTACGGAATTCCTGAACAGAATTTTTAAAAGCGTGCATTAGCAGAAGTCACTGTTTATCATCAAGAATTTTGTAACAAACCACAGAGACTAAAAGACTCGGGAAAGACCATATCTGACTACAGCTCAAAAAAAAAAAAAAANAGTCACTGTTTATCATCAAGAATTTTGTAACAAACCACAGAGACTAAAAGACTCGGGAAAGACCATATCTGACTACAGCTAAAAAAAAAAAAAAAAAAATCCAATGGAAAAAGTAAGTGATTTTGAAATGTATGTGTCTATTTCCTTCACTCCATGTGCTCGTTCATTCATTCATCTCTCAACAGGCTGTGACTTGGCATGCACATTGTGCCAGGCACTGTACCAGGCGCCGCTGAGCTAATGATGAACTAGGGAGATGTATCCTGCTCGCTAGTGAAGGGAACACCTTAGGACAACCAGAGAAGGCCACCGGGCAGGAGGACCCAAAAGGTGAGCATGGATCAGACATGCAAGAGCTGGGGGAAGAGTATTTCGGGCGCGGAACAGGCCTAAATGTCTAAAGGACAGAAGTGGCTTGGACTGTTCCACAAACAGTTCCAGAAGAAGAAAGCTGTAAGCAGGAGAACGGAGTAATGTCAGGCTGGACAGGATGGGGCAAGATTACATGGGCCCTTAGAGGCCATGGTAAGAATTTACTTATTCTAAGAACAAGAGGATGCTATTGGAAGGTTTTAAGCATAATAATCCCATTATCTGCTCCATATTTTCATGTGCTTTTTAAAAATATTTATTTTTGGCTGCACTGGATCTTCGCTGCTGCACACAGGCTCTCCGCAGTTGCGGACAGCAGAGGCTACCCTCTAGCTGCAGCGGGCACAGCTCTAGAGCTCACTCAGGTTCAGCAGCTGTGAGGTGCGGGCTAGCTGCCCTACTGCATACGGAATCTCCCTGGACCAGGGATCGAACCCATGTGCACTGCAAGACAGATTCTTAACCACTAGACCACCACGGAAGCCCTGCTCCATGTTTTTAAAAGAACCCCTGGACTCCTATGAGAATTGAAGTAGGGAGGTCAGCCAGAAGGAACTGTCCACTGTGGTTGTCCAGGCAGGAGATAACCGCTTAGATCAGAGATCAGTACACCTTTCCTTAAAGGGACAAACAATAAACATTTTAGGCTTATGGGCCATATGGAGATCTCTGTGGCAACATAAGATCTCAACATCTTTCCAACATGAAAACAGCCATACACAGTGGGTAAATAAATGGACATGGTTGTCCCAATAAAGCCAAAAGCTACCTCCTGGATATATTAAATCATCTAGGGATATACGTATAAATGAAAAGCTACAAATAAAAGCCTAAAGCTAAGGAGAAAGGTGTTGAGATACAAATTTAGGTGTCATCAGGATGAAGGGAGGCATTACAAGTCATGGGACAGTTAACGAACTGTGGAACCAATGATGAAGTTAGAAAATCATCATCTGTCACCAACAATAATTGTCTCAAGCAAGACTCATCAGTGGATACTAAACCTAACTGAAGAAGTCTGATCAACATTACAAACACCAAAAGCTGTACAACAATTATGTATGTACTTAATACCAGCCAACTATATACTTAGAAATGATTAACAGATGATGTACGTGTGTTTTTCTACAAGTAAAAAGAAAAGCTATAATCATCAGTAACTCAGCTCACTGGTGCCACGTTTTCCTGATATGATGTACTGGGCAGCACACATCTGCAGTATCTCTGCCCGAGAGGAATGGATGCCTGTAGACTTCACTGAGGAAACATCAAAAAAGTCCCAATTGAGGGGCATGCCACAAACTAGCCTCCGCTACAAAATATTGCCAAGGTACTGAAATCAAAGACAGACTGAGAAATTGTTCTGGATTGTAAAAGAGCAAAGAGATACAACAGCTTAAATGCAGCAAGTGAGCCCAGACTGAATCTGGATGGGGAGTAGTTGTTTTTCTCTTTTAATCTAAGTAGCGAAGCTTATGTAGATTAGGTTTGTAAATGAGGTGACAGTACCGGACCGATGTCCATTTCCTAACTTGGATTACTGGACTGTGTAAGAGAAGGTATTTGTTTTTAGGAAAATGCACACTGAAGCAGTTAGGAATAAAGAAACGTCATGTCTGGAACTTACTTGAAAATGGTTTGAGGGGAAAAAATTATACACACGCCTGTAACGAGAGAAAGGACGACAAGGCAAACAGTATAATGTCAACATTCAAGAAACGGGAGGGCAGGTACCAGGAATTCTCTGAGGTATTTTGGCAACATTTATAAAGTCTGAGATTATTTCAAAATAAGAATTTAATAATAAAAAGTAAATGAAACCATGGAGTATATGAGACTAACACTGAAGCCAGGTGAGATGAAAAAGAGTCAGTCAGGATGCGGAGGAATCCAGAGGGAGGCAGGAGGAAAAGCACAGAATGAAGAGTCTGAAAGCCAGGGGACAGCGTCAGGGGAGGAGGGTGCAATTGGCCTGGCCAAATTCCGCCAAAGGCGGAGTGAGGACAAAAAGCATCCACAAGGTGTGAGATCCTGGCATATGACCGGACCTCAGGTCCGAGGAGATGACAAGGACAGCAGACCGGCTCAGGTGGGTGAAGAGAAAACCAGAGGGGAAGAGGCAGGAACAGCGAGAGCAAACACCTCATTCAACATGCCTTCCTCCGAGTGGGATCATCACAGGCCAGAAGGGACGCTGGGGATGTGGAATCAAGTGAGGGGATGGGTTTGCTTTGCTTAGAGTTATTTTGAGATAGAGATATTCCCACAGGCGGGATTCATCTTCACATGCCACCTATTCCTTTGGTGGTCGGGTGAAATCTACAGGCCCTTCCTCAAAATGATGTTTTCCAATGCATAAAATAAAATACACAAGATTATAAAGAAAAGTAATTATATCGAAATAGTTACGAAGAACTTTTTTTTATATCTATGATATAGTAATATAAGATACCAGCATCCTGGTCAACCCATTAAATTAAGAAGACCTAATGGCAGGGACCTCCCCACTGGTCCTAAGACTCTCTGCTCCCAATGGAGGGGGCCCAGGTTCAATCCTTAGTCAGGGAACTAGATCTGGCATGCCATAACTGAGAGTTCACATGCTGCAACAAAGATCGAAGATTCCAAGTGCTGCACTAAGACCTGGTGCAGCCAAATAAGTAAATTAAATATATAAATTTTTTTTAAAGATCTAATGGCAGGTGAAATAACTACAATAACTTCAAAGTACTGATGAAGGCAAACAATATGCAAGATATCTGCCAAAACAAAAATGCCATTTGAAGATACCTAGGATTTCACTTGAGGACAAACTTCCTGCTACTGCTAATGCGGATGGGTTGTTGCCTACATTCCCAACAGAAGAAGTGAACAAATTCAGTCCAAGGTTAGACAAAATATAGATGTCAACTCCTCACCGCCTTCCCCAGATTCAGAGATTCTGGAACTCTATCTATGGCAGGAAAGCGGCCCGTGGATTAGATTAAGGAGCTCTGCACTAAAAGAATGTTTACAAAGGTTGATGGAGTGATCAGCAGAGAAGGGAAAACATTCAGTAAACAGAAGGGCAAACTGGAAGAGCCAGTGCCTGACACAGAGGGAGGGACCAGCCTTCTAAGGAACACCTGTGAAAAGGCCGGGCCCAGGCTCAGCGGGGAGACCTGTGGTCTGATGGTAAGAACACAAACTGGCTCTTGCCTGCTGGCTTCTATTTTCATTGAGGCATGACCAGCAGCTGAGACGGAGGCCTGGAGAGAGATGGTAAAAATACGGATATTGTAGAAAGTCGGAAAGGGAATTTCTAAATCAGAAAAGGATTTCTGAGCATGATGGAGTCCTTACTTGATGCTTGTGCTCATGAATTCAAAGTGACAAATGAGCTCAGGTATGTCCCATTTTACTGCAATACTCAGATGCTCAGGAAGAGAGAAAGTGAATGATCAGAACCAACTAAGCCTGGGACTTAGCTAGACAAGTTCATTATGCGGAGAGGATCAAGGGGAAGAAGAAAGGATGATAACGGACCAGGTGGACAAGCAGAGAAGTCTAGACCAGACAGTAGAAGGTAACTGACAGTGAGAAAGCAACAGAGATCAACCGATTGCTGAAATGAGGTAGCCAAGTGGATGTGAAGGACGAGAGGAGGCGCTGTCAAGGAGAAACGATGGAGGCGGGCACAGTGCCTGCTGATAAGACCCATGATGCCACTAATGGAGTGGACAGGCAGAAGCGAGGAGGAGGCAGAAGCGAGGACTGCTGACCACCCGGGAGCACACGACAGAGCTTTTTCAGGTGCTCCATGTGGATGCTGGAGTCACCTGAAAGGAGGAGAGAGGCAGGAATAGAGAGCAAGATGAGCCTAAGTCTAGGCTTCTGGTGAAGGCCATGCCCAGGACGTCAGCAGAAGGGGGACGGCAGAGCTGGTTACACAGCCCTGGGAAGATCCGTGGCTCCTGAGAAGAACTCCGATGGACTGCAGGTGGCAGGCCTACTGCCCGGCTGCACAAACAGAGCTGAAACCATCCGCGCTTGGGAGAATGGTGACCGCAGTCACCTGGCTCCACTTCAGACAAGGAAGTCAGAGGTACTTCCAAGGAGACTGCCAGAAAGAAAGGTTCTGGCATGTGTAAACCCTAGAGTGGAAAAATTTAATAAGGAAGAGAAGTGAAGGTCTGGGTCAGATTTAAAGCACAGGGATAAGAGTCTCAGTAATAACAGATGGCCTGGGAGCCCTGATGCAGTTGTGACTAAAATACTCCAAGGTCTGACTACAAAACTAGAAAATGAAGCATCCTCCTATTTAGCTGTTTCTCTCCTTCTATGAAAATAAAATCATCAGGCTGGAAAACACATTCATAGGAATCTGGTTAAAGTAGTTCCTTCAAAACATTTCTGCGATAAGACTTCCCAGATGGTCCAGTGGTTAAGACTCCACGCTTCCAACACAGGCGGCACAAGTTCGATCCCTGGTCAGGGAACTAAGATCCCACATGCCATAGAGTGCATCAAAAAAAAAAAAAAATTGCACATTCCATCATAGTGCTCTAACTACATGTGGAATTTGTATTTTATAGTGGCTTTCAGAGTCAAGCATGAGCCACAGGAAATAAAATTACTTTCCTATACCCAAATTGTGTTACCCAGTGGGTATACCACTAGGTTAAGCAGTTTGGATTCAAAATTTTTTTAGCATTTCTAAAAGTCAAAATCATCAATAGATATGAAGACGCAGCACCACTGAAGCAATTAACAGACAACATGGTCCTAAAGACCCTACAAGGAGATCATGCCGAGGGAGAGAGATTGTAGTTGAAGTCTATGTTCTAGAACCTTTGCTGAGAAATATCTCCTTCCCTATCTCACTGAGTAACACATTCACCATGGGAAAGAACACAGTTTACAAGAATAGTTAAGTGAAAAGTAGTTACTGACCTTAGAGCAGCAAGCATTTAATACTGCTGGGAACAAGGGAGCCTTTCCCAGGCACTTTCCGGAAAATAAATGAATGGAGGAAGAAAAGCCACTCTGACGTGCTTCAACGTCCAGTGTTCATTAATTAAATATTTAACAATCACCTCTCTGAGGGATTGTACCCTATGCTGGGGATAAGGACTAGGACTTGGTCTCCCCACCCCGCCAGGCTGCTGGTCAGCACATCACACCAACAAGTTAGCCGTCAGAACTGAATTTCTTCCTCTAAAGACCATCACGGTACTACTGAAACACGACTGTTTTTGAAAATGCGACACTGGAGCACTTGTCTCAGTGAAAGACAACAGGGACACACACCCCACCGGGAGTCTGTTAGGTGACTGAGGCACACCAGTAACAGCACAAGCGCCACTCAATGAACCTGGGGGCTCAAAAGGGCTCACTGGAGCTAAACGAGGCAGCAGCTCCTCTCCTGTGCCATTCACGCCTGACCAGGCCTTCAACAGTGGGGCACAATGAAAACTTTAATGGCTGCATAGGCTGAAATGGAAATCCAAGACCCTGTCTCAGACAATACGCACAGAAAGATTATTCTCAACGGAATCCAGATTTACAAGGTCTGAAGAGAGGTCACATGTAATCTTACCATTGCGAAAAACTTTATTAAAATCAAATCCTTGGCTTGCTAGAAAGTCAATGCTGGAGCTCTGAAACAAGAGTAAATAGAACATGCATTTCAGTGAGGTCCATGGCAGGTGTGTGAACAGAAGCAGAGAAAGAACTCTGGGGAGTAAACGAAGGCAACCAGGCAAGGGGGCAGCATGCCACGGGTCAGAGGACAAGGGGTTTCTACCCCACGGCTGCTGAACTGTCCATTCATTCACTTCAACTATCTGGGCTTCTCCCTTACAGTTTATAAGAAATATCCTTTGTTACCCAACATTTAAGAAAAATTTACTTGGTGAACATATATTCTCCCAATAGACAGGAAACTCCTGAATAAAAATTAAATGTATTTCTATTATCTCACCTCAGGTTCAAGTTTAAGGAAACAAATGGGCAAATTATAAGGTATCAATATTCACTTCAAATTAGATTCTGGAAGCCCAAGATTCTTTACATTCAACATCATAAAATAGAAAAATTCCTAGTAAAGAGACTTATTAAACAATATTACAAAGTCAAAATATAAACGTAAACATAGCAAAAATACTGAGTAAGTAACTACACAAGAATGGGAAAATTTTCACAAAGTCCTTACTCAACTGGCTGAAGAAAGGGAAACATCACTGAGCTTCTCCAATTTTATTCTTGTTTTAAGTCAGAACAGCCTTGTCGAACTCAATGGAACTATGAGCCATGCTGTGCAGGGACACCCAAGACGCAAGGGTCATGGTGGAGAGTTCTGACAAAACGTGGTCCACTGGAGAAGGGAATGGCAAACCACTCCAATTTCTTGCCTTGAGAACCCCATGAACAGTATGAAAAGGCAAAAAGATATATGACACTGAAAAATGAAATTCCCACGTCAGTAGGTGTCCAATATGCTACTGGAGAGGAGTGGAGAAATAACTCCAGAAAGAATGAGAAGACGAAGCCAAACAGAAAACAATGCCCAGCTGTGGATGTGACTGGTGATGGAAGTAAAGTCTGATGCCGTAAAGAGCAATACTGCATAGGAATCTGGATTGTCAGGTCCATGAATTAAGGTAAATTAGAAGTGGTTAAACAGGAGATGGCAAGAGGGAACATCGATATTTTAGTAATCAGTGAACTAAAACAGACTGGAACAGGTGAATTTAACTCAGATAACGATTTTATCTACTACTGTGGGCAAGAATCCCTTAGAAGAAATGGAGTAGCCCTCACGGTCAACAAGAGTCTAAAATGCAGTACTTGAATGCAGTCTCAAAAATGAGAGAATGATCTCTGTTCATATCCAAAGAAAACCATTCAATATCATAGTAATCCAATTTATACCCCAACCAGTAACGCTGAAGTTGAATGGTTCTATGAAGACCTACAAGACATTCTAGGACTAACCTCAAAAAAGATGTCCTTTTCATCATAGGGGACTGGAATGCAAAAGTAAGAAGTCAAGAGATACCTGGAGTAACAGGCAAATTTGGCCTTGGGAATACAAAATGAAGCAGGGCAAAGGCAAATAGAGTTTTGCCAAGAGAACGCACTGGTCAAAGCAAACACCTTCTTCCAACACCACAAGAGAAAACTACATGTGGACATCACCAGATGGTCAACACTGAAATCACACTGATTATATTCTTTGCAGCCAAAGATGGAGAGGCTCTGTAACAGTCACCAAAAACAAGACCAGGAACCAACTGTGGCTGAGATCATGAACTCCTTATTGCCAAATTCAGACCTAAATTGAAGAAAGTAGGGAAAACCACTAGACCATTCATGTATGACCTAAATAAAATCCCTTAAAATTATACACTAGAAGTGACAAATAAATTCAAGGGATTCGATCTGATAGACAGAGAGCCTGAAGAACTATGGACCGAGGTCTGTAACATGTACAGGAGGCAGTGATCAAGACCATCCCCAAGAAAAAGAAATGCAAAAAGGCAAAATGGTTGTCTGAGGAGGTCTTACAGATAGCTGAGAAAAGAAGAGAAGCTAAAGGCAAAGGAGAAAAGGAAAAGATACATCCATTTGAATACAGAGTTCCAAAGAATAGCAAGGAGAGATAAAAAAGCCTTCCTCAGTGATCAATGCAAAGAAATAGAGGAAAACAATAGAATGGGAAATACTAGAGATCTCTTCTAGAAAATTAGAGATACCAAGGGAATATTTCATGCAAAGATGGGCACAGTAAAGGACAAAAATGGTATGGACCTAACAGAAGCGAAGATATTAAGAAGAGGAGGCAAGAATACACAGAACTATACAAAAAAGATCTTCATGACCCAGATAACCATGATGGTGTGGTCACTCACCTAGAGCCAGACATCCTGGAATGTGAAGTCAAGTGGTCCTCAGGAAGCATCACTACGAACAATGCTAGTGGAGGCGATGGAATTCTAGTTGAGCTATTTCAAATCCTAAAAGAGGATGCTGTGAAAGTGCCGCACTCGAAAAGCCAGCAAATTTGGAAAACTTTAGCAGTGGCCACAGGACTGGAAAAGGTCGGTTTTCATTCCAGTCCCAAAGGACAACACCAAAGAATATTCAAAAGTAATATGCTAAAAGTAAACTAAAGAGCCTCTTGATGAAAGTCAAAGAGGAAAGNTAGCAGTGGCCACGGGACTGGAAAAGGTCGGTTTTCATTCCAGTCCCAAAGGACAACACCAAAGAATATTCAAAAGTAATATGCTAAAAGTAAACTAAAGAGCCTCTTGATGAAAGTCAAAGAGGAAAGTGAAAAAGCTGGCTTAAAACACAACATTCAAAAAACGAAGATCATGGCATCCAGTCCCATGATTTTGGGCTCCAAAATCCCTGCAGATGGTGACTGCAGCCACGAAATTAAAAGACACTTGCTCCTTGGAAGAAAACCTATGACTAATCTAGACAGCATATTAAAAGGCAGAGACGTTACTTTGCCAACAAAGGTCCGTCTAGTCAAAGCTATGGTTTTTCCAGTAGTCAGGTATGGATGTAAGGGTTGTACTATAAAGAAACCTGAGTGCCAAAGAATTGATGCTTTTGAACTGTGGTGCTGGAGAAGACTCTTGAGAGTCCCTTGGACATCAAGTCCAAGGGAGATCCAACCAGTCCATCCGAAAGGAAATCAGTCCTGAAAAAGACCCTGATGCTAGGAAAGATGGAAGGCAGGAAGAGAAGGGGACAACAGAGGATGAGATGGTTGGATGGCATCATGACTCGATGGACGTGAGTTTGAGCAAGCTCCGTGAGTTGGTGATGGACAGGAAGCCTGGCGTGCAGTAGATGATGGGGTCTCAAAGAGTCGGACATGACTGAGCAACTGAAGTAACTAAATTCAGAACAGTTAAATATGACCCCTTACAGAGCGACCCTTCCTGAGCCGTACTTGATGTTACACCATCAGTCTAGACTGAGGATGCTCTCCCAGTTCCAGTAAGCTCATTACCATATTCACTTTACGGATGTTGCTGAAGACAACGTCTTCTACATTAACGACTTCTTTATGATAACAGAGGGCTTCCCTGGTGGGTCAGATGATAAAGAATCTGCCTGCAATTAAGGAGACCTCAGTTCAATCCCTGGGTCAGGAAGATCCCCTGGAAAAGGGAATGGTTACCAACTCCAGTATTCCTGCCTGGAGAATTCCATGGACAGAGGAGTCTGGTGGGCTTACAGTTCATGGGGTCACAAAGAGTCATATATGAATGAGCAACTAATACAATGATAACAGAAATGTCTTGGGGTCTCTAATCTGAGGAAAGCTGAACTGGTCCTGAGTCCGGGTCCATTTTGATCCTTTGGGCCACAGAACTGATGGTGTTTCCCTCTTGTCTTAGCTGGTAGGAAGCTCAGAGACAAGCTTCTGAAGTAAGCCAAAGGTAAGACTTTCTTTGGCATGAATTCTGTGTTCTAATCGTAACACAGTAATCACACCCTCATTTTTCTTTTCTTCTAATTTTTCCCTTACTTATTTTTAATCTTAGGTTAAAAGGTTTTATATATTGTATATACTTTTATGTACTTTATGTATCTTTATTACCTGACATAAGTTCTTTTAAAATATGAGCAATCTAATCAAATATACATGGGTATGTGTGCACACACACACACATGCGCGCACACACACACACACACGCACACACATCATTTTCTATCATGTCCAGGTTTTCTGTGGTGTGAATAAGCAACCATTTCCCTGGTATCTTCCCTTTATATCCTGTTCTGAAATAAGACCCAGTGCCTTCTGACTTGAGCCACAAGCCCCTCTACCTTCCATGCCTGAGTATTCTTATAACTCTGCTCCCCTAACACCCATCACTGACAGAGACACCAAAAGATAAATCATGGAAAGGCATTTTTACCCCTCCTGTCACTAGACTCCAAAATATCCTAACTTTCTTCTTTAAAAATCAGAGTCAGAGATCACGTAGCCCCTTTTTGAAGCTATTTATTTTCTATTCTTTAGACTGCACCAAAAAATGTACTCTTTGCCACTGAACTTAAAGCCTTTTAAAATGGTAAATTTTAGGTTATGGATTTTTTTTTTACCATGATAAAGAAAAAACACATCAAACCAACAAACTTTATTTGTAATATACTAAACACTATCTTTGGTTTGTCATAAATATATCATTTTCAGGATTCAAAAGATAGGGGGGACAATCTGAGGCATCTATCAAACTTTTAAATCTGTAAGTTCTATGACTCATCAATTTCCCTCCTAGGAGAGTTATCTGATAAAAACATTCCTGGAGTTTAACCTGAAACTTAAGTCTGTGACAACCCAGAGAGGTGGGATGGGGTGGGGGAGGAAGGGGAGTCAAGAGGGAAGGGATATATGTACACTTATGGCTAAATCATGTTATTGTACAGCAGAATTGTAGAGCAGAAACCAATCCAACATTATAAAGCAACTATCATCCGATTAAAAATAGCTTTAAAAACGTGCTGATTCAGCCAAAAAAAAAATTCCTATATACAACCAAGACACATGCACATGGACACTGACTATAGCACTGTTTAAAACAGGGAGCCACTGGGAAACTTTCCAATTCGTTAGATCAATTATAATACATCTGTATTATGAAATATGAAGACATTGTGTTAAACGGAAAATGTAAGTTATATAAAATATGAACGTTATGATTTTGCATATATTAAAGGAAAAACCTAAAAGTGTGTGTGTGTGTGTGTGTATGTATATATGTGTAGACACAGGGAATATATGTATATATGGCACAAAAGGAGTGAAATGGGGAAAGAAGTGGCATGGGGGAAGAGGGGATTTTAAAAAAGAAACATTTTTCACTCTATAGACAGCAGCAGTGTCTTGACTTTTCACGACCATGTATATATTTTCCTCCATGAACTCAACTACAGATGTTCAGCCAGAAAAAAGAACAGAAGAAAACGGAAAGGAAGACAATGCAGATGCCTGGCAATTCACCTGGATGGGCATGAGCTCCAGGAGTGTGCATGGCTCTCAGGGGGTCCGTTCCTCCACATGCTGCCTAGTATGCATGGATCACTGTGTGTACAGATACTTAGTTTTCAAATAGCACAGTAAGTTGTTTTGCCCCCCAAATCTCCCTGCTTTAAGGATAATAAAGGCTTTTTGAGATCGATTTTTAACTAGACACAATCTTCACCCTACTCACTGACTCTAGAAGCTAAGTTCCTTTTAAGATGTGACTCTGCTGTAGGCACAGAATTTTAAACAAGATAAAATCCACCTTAGATGGAGAGCCAGATAAAAAATTCAAAGATACTATCATTTACCTTATCCATACAATTGCCAAGTTTACTTACTGAGTCTCAACCTCTTCTATTTGTTTTTCCAGAGTAGAGAACTGAACTATTTGAGCCCATTAATCTCTGGCCTGTCTTCAAGTCTACGATGTTTTTCTTTTTTTTAAGGAGTGGCGGGCTATTAAAACTGTATAAAGTGTTCCAGGTGTAGTCACAGGATGGTTTTGTATGATGGGTAGGGTTCTTCTGATCTGTCTCCAGTTGATTTCCTAGAATAACTGTGTTTGTGTTGGTCTTTTAGAACATACCGTCATCCCTAAGATGTCTCACTGCCACTGTGTGCATTTGATTAATCCCTGGCTAAAACCATGGAATCCATTTTAAGGAACTGTCTTCCTGCTACCACTGGAAAACTACATCCATACAAATGTCCAAACTGAACCTATCTTTCTCAGAGAAAAATCTATAAATATTGTTTAATGAAGTATTCTATACTCAGATGACTGGTAAATAGTTGTTAAATGAGGATGAGATGAGATGGTTGGATTGCATCACCGACTCAATGGACATGCGTTTCAGTTAACTCCAGGAGTTGGTGATGGACAGGGAGGCTTTGCGTGCTGCAGTCCATGGGGTCGCAAAGAGTCGGACATGACTGGGAGACTGGACTGAACTTATTGCAAGGTAAAGAACTATCAACTATGGTTTATCTGCTAATTTAAGAAAAATGCTGGTTACAAGAGTAAAATTACCTTCTCTCCAGCTCCTGACACACAATGAATGCTGTCTCGTTTGTTTACATCCTGCCTTATTACAGAGAGAATCTGACATGACTCAGTCACTCAGAAACCTACCCTCCAGGCTTTCTTAACTATATTACTACTTAGATGCAGGAAAAGGGACAGATGGGAAGACTCAAAGGAACTAATGTTACTCTGGGGAGAGAAGCTCAGACATAAGATTATAAGGAAGAGAAGACCAAAACTCAGGCTTTATCACATATCCATATGATAGACACTAATTTACATTCTCCTGTCAGTGGAGATCAATGATCTCCTTATCCATTAATCAGACTATTAAGAGAGCAGAAAGGGGAAGCTGACATTCCCTGAAGGCACAGCAACCCACTCCAGTATTCTTGTCTGAAGAATCCCATGGACTGAGAACCATGGGGGCTACGTTCATGAGGTCGCAAAGAGTCAGACACATCTGAGGGACTACACTTTCACTTTCACTTCTAGGTTTGTTCTTTTCAGAGAGGATACACACATACTCTGCTCCTCCAGAAAATAAAGGTCTACCCTTGGAGAGGTGTGCAGTGAGAATGGGGTGGGAAAAAACCTGCAGGTCCTAATCTGTAGGTTCATTTCAGGGGTAAGACAATTTAAAAAATCCCCCAAAGAGCCACAGTACGAAGTCATGGTCTCAAATTCAGCTTTACTTATAATAAAGTTCATGTTCCCACTTCCCTCTGCCTGTCTCTCACATCTTATTCCTTAACTCACTCTCAGGTCAAAGGAAAGATGGGAGTATGATTTATTTATAACCCTAAAACTGAAGGTCAATGAGGTAAAGTGATTTGCCCAAAGTGCAAAGTTGGTTATAGAACCAAATTTTAAAGAGAATTCTGATTCCACATTTCCACACAGCTTCATCAGGGACTCATAACAGGAAAAAAAAAAACTCAATTATACTACTAACCTGACAAACAAATTTGACATCTGGTGAGGATCTATTGAAGGGTTTCGGGAAAACATAGAAGTTAAAAGACTTTGTTATATACCTGGAGAAAATAAGATAAAAGGAGACTTAGGGTGTTACATTATGCCATAACAAAAGAATTCCCACCACTTGTTAAAACAACCTACTTTGAATCTGTGTAGTCATACTTAAAAGTGCAAAGGCCAAACTGAAACAGCAAAAAGTCCATGGAATGCTGGAAAAGGGAAATAAAATACCTGTCAAAACAGTGCTGTATAGTCGACATTAGCAACAGTACTTGCAATCAGGTAGGTTTTCTGATTACTCTACTTGACTTTGGCAGAATACTTCTGATCCAAACAGATTACAGATTATCTATCAGAAGCATTATTAATTTATATACATTTCTTAATATTTTTCCCAACTAAGCACTTAGGCATCATCCAGAGCATCATAGTAAACTTATTTCCAAATGATTAAAATAACCACATCACATTTCCTGTAAATCAAATTAACAATGAAAATACTAAACCTTCCCCAAAATGTTTTCCAGCAAACAATTATTTTTGCTGTTGTTTTAAACACCACTAAATATCATTTCATAGCTGGGGTTGAGACGTTAATAAACAAGTTTGATGATTTTATTACTCTATAATTTAACATATGCAAGACCAATATGGGAAAAAAAATAAGATTTTCTAGCACACCCACTTACCTTTTTAAGCTTCTGATACCTTTCTTCTGGAGTGTCAAAACCATTTGTTAATGCGGTGACTGAAGGTCCATCGCTGATTCCTAGATTTTAACAAAAAACAGTTTTAACCTATTAGTAAATGCTATTGGAAAAACGTCAGTCAACTATTCAATGGCTCTATAATTTCGCATTTTTATGAATTAAAACTAACTGGAAGTGCTCTTTACTTCACTTTTTCAAAATTAGTATGAATTTTGCAGGCTAAGAAGCCAAACCCTATAATAAAGAATTCAGAAATACGAATGTTTCAATTTGAGAATGGATAGTTTCAATATCTAAAACATTTCAAATAAAGAAAACCTTACAGATATCTCACCAAAAAATTATTAGAACTAATAAATGAATTCAGTAGAGTTGCAGGATACAAAGCTAATATTCAGAAGTCCATTGTAAATTTCTATACACTAATAACAAACTACCAAAAAGAGAAATTATAAAAACCATACCACTGACAACTACATCTAAAAGAATAAAATACCTAGGAATATATTTAACCAAGGTGAAAGACCTGTCCTCTGAGAACTATAAGACACTGATGAAAGAAATTGAAGAAAACACGAATAAACAGAAATGCTCATGAACTGGAAGAATACTGTTAAAATGCCCATATTACCCAAAACAGTCTATAGATTCGATGCAATCTCTATCAAAATAGCTATGGCGTTTTTCACAGAACTAAATAATAATCCTAAAATTTGTATAGAACCACAAAAGGCCCCGAACAACCACAGCAATCTTGAAATACCACCTCACATC
The DNA here is from genome assembly GCA_006410875.1 of Neotragus pygmaeus. NCBI lineage: Eukaryota > Metazoa > Chordata > Mammalia > Artiodactyla > Bovidae > Neotragus > Neotragus pygmaeus. Next base: position 2,106,633 of record SJYV01003368.1, read on the forward strand.
TGTCAGAATGAATGGCTATTCTCAAAAACACAAGAAGTGTTGGCGAGGATGTGGAGAAAAGGAAACTGTCATGAACTGTTGGTGGGAATGTCAACTGGCACAGACACTATAGAAAACGGTATAAAGCATCCTCAAAATATTAAAAATAGAACTAATATATTTGGGGAAACAGTGGAAAAAGTGTCAGACTTTATTTTGGGGGGGCTCCAAAACCACTGCAGATGGTAATTGCAGCCATGAAATTAAAAGACGCTTACTCCTTGGAAGAAAAGTTATGACCAACCTAGATAGCATATTCAAAAG
>SJYV01003368.1:2108654-2135955 GCA_006410875.1 Neotragus pygmaeus
GGGGCGGGGGGCTTGGTGGTGAGCTAGAAGCAGTCTCATCTAGGAAAAAACTACTTACTGGGAGGGAAGGTGTTGCTGGGACGAGAATCCAGAAGAAGAAAAACACATGGTGTTTGGGTCTTTGTTTCCAAAGCTCTGTGGAGCAGTGACTGACTGGTCCTGGGCATGCGGGGAGGTGTCCAAAGTGGGAAGCTGATTGAACGGCAGGGCTATGGGCTCTGCCCGGAGCAGCTTCACTCCCGAGGAATCAAGACGTGGGGCAACCACCAGGTGGGGCTGTGGCAATGGGGACTCCAGGGCCCTTCCAAGTCCGTGGGGGCCGATCCTGCTGCGGAGCCCTCCTCCTTCTCCTCCCATTTAATTGGTTTCATCCTCTTACTTTTTGTTCCTTTTCTTCTCCCTGCTTCACTTTCTCAGCTGCCTTAGGCTTATTTACCTGGTTTAGCCCCCTCCTTGGACAATGACCTCTACGTCTTTCTGAAGACAGAAGACCAAGCCCGGGGCTTTCTCCAGACCTCTTACATCCTAGGAAGAAAGTACAGGCTTTCCTCCACCACCCCTACCCGCCTTTTCCCCCGTTTTCCTTTGCTTTCTTTTCTCTCTTTCAACATGCTTAGCTCCACATTTGTGCCTGAAGAAGGGCAAATAAACAAATTGAAACTGAAACTGCGCGCTGGCCATAAAGTGAGGACATCTGGGAGGCTTGCAAGGAAATTTACATGCTTGTCGGGTTTCAGGTTACATATTTTGTGTTGCTTGGTAACGGCCCCACAGTTTCCTTTCATGCTTTATTCTCCCTATCCCTTGTTTATAGTGTAATTACCACTGTGACATCATAATCCCCCATTGAACAGCTGTCAGGGGGGCCCAACTGCTGAGTAAACAGAGCTTTACAATCTCTCCTCCCACAGGCGGGTTTACTAAATAGATCAATATTTGGTTTGCAGGCACAGGGCTTAGGAGGTGGAAGTGTCTTTTGAAAAAGCCCTCTCTCTTCCCAGGGCCTCCAGTGCACCTGAGAATGCTGGAAAGAAAAGCCAGTTTCACGGACAGGAAAAAAAAAAAAATCACCCAAGTTGCTTTCACCTGCATTTCTCATGGAGCAGCTCCTCTGTAAGAAGTGAGACCTATTTGAGAATTAGTAATGTCTTAGGTTCTTTATTCTAGTGCTTAGAGATTTCCACTTTCTTCCCTCTTTCTTTGCCCCCCCCTTAGCTCCCCTTTTTCTGCCCTCTATCCCATTTGATTTAATCTTTCTAAATGGATATTATAGCCTCAGGGACTAAAAGAATGACACATGAATAAACAGGAACTAAGCTCCTGAAGATCCCCCAGCCTCCCCACCATTCTCTCCACCCTACTCTGGGATTAGAAGCTCCACAAAGAAAAAGCAAAGTCAAACTAGAGAGCCCTGGTTGAGCGTTTGGGCAAGGATGATTTAGATCTTTCCTCTCCTGGGTCAGGAAAGTTTGACTCAAACACACATAGGAGCAAAGGACTTGGAATACTGGCCTGAGTTATAAGGAGATGTGAGTTTTAATCCTGATGCTGAACTTGCTCTGTGACCTTGGACAAGTCCCCTGAGGATGCAACACTGAACTGGGCTGTAAGGATCGCTAAAGCCTTTCCCGAGAGGCAAGGTGGAGTGTTAGGCTTGGCAGAGCTCACAATCTGGTCCTCACACAAATCAACCGCAAAGCTCGCCAAACCACAGGAAGCTCCACGGAGCTGCATCTGCTTAACTGTAAAGAAGGGGAGAGTTAACCCATCCCTGTGAGGATTAAGTGAGAGTATTTGTGACACAGTTAGCTGAGGGCAGGAGACTTGGTGGGTGTCCTTTTAAAGCTGACATTGTGTAATTCCTGTAAAAGCCAACAAGATGGTAAAGAAAGGCTTGGAGGTAATTAAAAGGAAGAGGGGAAAGAAAAAGAATAGTAATATCCCACACTTGTGCAGCCCATTCATAGCATACAGAATCCCTTCACACATGGTCTCAGGTAATCTTTACAAAGTCTTTGAAGAAGGAAAAATCACCCTGTTTATGGATCTCTTGAGAGTGGGCCAGTTGGTGCCTGGCTTTTCATAAGCATTACCTCTCTTGATCTTCATGAAAATGGCAGATTCTCATTGTCTCTAATTTGTAGATAACTGAGGTTCAGAGAAGTGACATGATCTATTCAAGGTCACCCAGCCGATGAGTGTTGGACCCACTCGGATCCATCTGGTTCTAAACATCTCGTGTTTCCTCCTATGGCCATAGAAGTGGCCAAATCAACACAGAAAGAGAGCAAAACAGTGAGGTTCTGAATGTTAATGATCTAAGTAAAGGAGAGACTATTTACACAACATCCAATGCTTCATTCCCAATCGTCATACACCACCAGAGTGCTGGGGTGGTTCACTTCTTCACAGATAATTACAGTTGGTGTCTAAAAAATAAAACACTGTGACTGACTGCTATCTCTTGGACTCTAGGTGACTTGGTCAATTTTTAAAGGCCTGTACATGTGTAAGTGTTCCCTGAAGGCTAAAAGTACCCAGAATGGAGGAGAAACTAGACTGTGGTGATGGTGGGGGAGAGGTCGCCTTCAGACAATCTACAGAAACCTGGTTCCTGATTTTTCTGTGCAAGGAATAACACAGGCGTCCTGTGACTCCTCTAATCTCTCTGGCTGGTGACTTTCTCTTTGGAAGGCTGTATGATTTCAGTTCAGTTTCATATAGATCTGTGTGTAGATCTGTACAGTGATAACATTCCTCTGTGCTAAGTCTGTCCAAGATAACTAACCTGTTTCCAAGATCTAATTTTGTACGTGGGAATCTTGCCTTGCCCTGATTTCCAGACCCATGGGCAGGCCTGGCAGGCTGGAGGAAGCACCATGCCTGCCCTGGTGCTCTGAGCAAGGCCTTCTTCCCTCTGCTGTTAGGCAGGACACCTGTCTGCTAGAGAGGGCACTGGGTGTTTTTTTATTTTGTTTTGCAGGGTCGGTGGGTTTTTTTTTAAATGCCCTCTTATACTGTTGGTAGGAATGTAAACTAGTACAGCCACTATGGAGAACAGTATGGAGATTCCTTAAAAAAAAAACTGGAAATAGAACTGCCGTATGACCCAGCAATCCCACTGCTGGGCATACACACTGAGGAAACCAGAACTGAAAGAGACACGTGTACCCCAATGTTCATCGGAGCACTGTTTATAATAGCCAGGAAATGGAAGCAACCTAGATGTCCATCAGCAGACAAATGAATAAGAGGGCCATGGTACATATACACAATGGAATATTACTCAGCCATTAAAAGGAATACATTTTAATCATTTCTAATGAGGGGGATGAAACTAGAGCCTATTATACAGAGTGAAGTAAGCCAGAAAGAAAAACACTAATACAGTATACTAACACATATATATGAAATTTAGAAAGATGGTAACGATAACCCTGTATCAGTTCAGTTCAGTTCAGTCACTCAGTCATGTGTGACTGACTACTCTTTGCAACCCCATGAACTGCAGCATGCCAGGCCTCCCTGTCCATCACCAATTCCTGGAGTTCACTCAAACTCACGTCCATCGAGTCGATGATGCCATCCAGCCATCTCATCCTCTGTCGCCACTTCTCCTCCTGCCCCAATCCCTCCCAGTATCAGAGAAATAGGTTTAGGGGACTAGATCTGATAGACAGAGTGCCTGATGAGCTATGGATGGAGGTTCGTGACATTGTACAGGAAACAGGAATCAAGACCATCCCCAAGAAAAAGAAACACAAAAAAGCAAAATGGCTGTCTGAGAATTCACCTTGGTCTTTCACAAAAGCCATATGAAGTTGGTTAGACGATCTGGCTTCTAAGCTTCAGTCAAGATGTTAGTGGTCAGAGAGAAAGTATTAGTTACTCAGTCGTGTCCGACTCTTTGTGACCCCGTGGACTGTAGCCTATCAGGCTTCTCTGTCCATGGAATTCTCCAGGCAAGAATATTGGAGTCAGTTGCCATTCCCTTCCCCAGGGGATCTTCCTGACCCAGGGATCAAACCGGGTCTCCTGCACTAGAGGCAGATTCTTTACCATCTGTTTATTAGGTCTGGAATTATTCAATATTCCTAAGCTTCTATTTTCTCTTCCACTAAATCAGTTTTAGGATCAGTGTTGATAATGTATGTGACTTGTAAACCACTGTAGAAATAAGCTATGATCAGAGTTCTGACCTGCTGAAACATTTCCCTGAATTCACCCCTCAGGTTAGGCAGAAATGCTGAGTACAAACCACTTGGTCTTTTTGAAAAGAAAATAACCATTTTCCCCCAAAACAAAATATTATGTACCCTAAAGAACAAGTAAGAGTGTGACCATATTATCCCCACCAGGTGCCACAAGTCCATTTTCCTCTCCTCATTCAAAGGAAATTTATATATAGTTAGCTATGTCCTCTATTCTTAGTGTAAGTAGCAGTCTCTGTGTAAATGTGAAAACCAATACAAGTAGTCAAACTTAAAATCTGAAATATCTCTCTGCCTATTGGTATCAGCTTTGAAAGTCCTAGATAGAAGGTAGTGGCCACATATGGCCACTTAAATTTTAAGTAATATAAGTTCAATAATTATCAAAACTTACAGTAAAGCTACATTAATCAAAACAGTGTGGTACTGACATAAATAGACATAGAGACTAATGAAATAGAGTAGACAGCCCACAAATACACCCTTGAATACACATTCAAATGATTTGGATGCCAAGGTCGTTCAATGAGGAAAGGATATTCTTTTCAATGAATGGTGCTGAGAAAACTAAATACTCACATTCAAAAGAATGAAGTTAGACCCTTACCTAACACTGTATAAAAATTAATTCAAAGTAAATCAAACACCTAAATGCAAATGCCAAAACTATANAGAGGATGAGATGGTTGAATGGCATCACCGACTCAATGGACATGAGTTTGAGTAAACTCCAGGAGTTGGAGATGGACAGGGAGGCCTGGTGTGCTGCAGTCCAAGGGGCTGCAAAGAGTTGAACATGACTGAGCAACTGAACTGAACTGAAGAACGAAAAGTTAAAAGGAGGAGAAACTACTGAGTGTTGGTTATAACTAGTTTGAAAAAACAGATATTAAGCAGCTGAATCATGAGCAGAGAATATCAAATGGATAAATGTGTGCTTGCTTAGTTGTTAAGTCATGGCTGACTTCTGAGACACACTGTACTGTAGGCTACCAGGCTCCTCTGTCTGTGGAATTTTCCAGGCAAGAATACCAGAGTGGGTTGCCATTTCCTCCTCCAGGGGATCTTTGCGATCCAGGGATCCAACCTGTTTCCTGCATTGGCAGGCAGATTCCTTAGCACTGAGTCACATGGGAAGCCAAATTAATAAATATTTGTTGCCAATTAGATCGTTCAGTGGTTCTCAAAGCATATCTCACTAAAACGATGTACCCATAGTACAGACAAACACAAAAAATAGGACAAAGACACAATTCTAAGACCTGATACATAGCTCCTGATTTTCAAACAGAATATTACCAAAACATACAAAATAGTGTGGACACTGGGGTGGGAGGTGGGAGAGGGGTTCATGTTTGGGAGCTCATGTACACCTGTGGCGGATTCATGTCAATGTACGCCAAAACCAACACAGTATTGTAAAGTAAAATAAAGTAAAAGTAAGAATAAAAAAATAATAATGTGGACAGTTCAAAGGAATGCAGGGCTGGAAAAAGGGATTTGGGACACATAGTTTTGTGTTTAACATGCAAATTAACTCCAAAAGCAGCTAGATTGGCNGTATTGTAAAGTAAAATAAAGTAAAAGTAAGAATAAAAAAATAATAATGTGGACAGTTCAAAGGAATGCAGGGCTGGAAAAAGGGATTTGGGACACATAGTTTTGTGTTTAACATGCAAATTAACTCCAAAAGCAGCTAGATTGGCAAACAATTAGATTCTCCTAACATGGAAAAGGAATTTGTCTCAATTTGCAGGTAATTATTTAGTCCAAAATCCCAAATGGAGAAATGATAAGTAAGACTATCTCTGTTGCTGTAATCATATAAATGTGTGTATCCTTTATGTGTTAACATGGTAAAGAAGAATATTGATATTTGAGATGAAAAATTGTTAAAAGCTTCCTGTGCTTCACACTCAAGTGCAATATTTCACTTGACTATAATTCATAAGTTTTCTGTAGTAGGCTGAATATTTTATACGCACAGTTAAGTACACAAAAGTATTAAATGCAATATATTTCTGACAGTAATATCATTTGAGGCAGAAACTTTCTATCATATTTACATATTGCTGGGCAGATGGGGCACTCAAGTTTAATATACAAAATGAGAATCAGCAAACAAAGGCACATTGTGGGCTTTATTGTCGAGAAAAGAGAAGTGGCAATTAGTGAGAACCTACACTTTCCCAGGCAGTGTCATGTGGATTCATGGATATATATCCTGTTTACTGAGGGCTTTTCTGGCACTCCACTCCTTAAATTATGCACCTAAAGTGAGAGTCAAACTTGCTTGACCCTAGCCTGGCACTGTGCTGACTTTCCTGCTTTGCTTCCCGGCATTCCAGACAAAAGTATAAAACAAACACATACAACTGATCATTTTACCAACCCAAATACACAGAATTCCACATCCAAACTTCTCTGACCAATGTAACAGATCTCAGTTACATAAATAAACATGATGAGACAGATAATTTAAATTAGGTTGAAAAGTTGAGACCTATTCTATTTATCAGTTCAGTTCAGTCGTTCAGTCGTGTCCAACTCTTTGCGACCCCATGAATCGCAGCACACCAGGCCTCCCTGTCCACCACCATCTCCTGGAGTTCGTTCAGACTCACGTCCATCGAGTCTGTGATGCCATCCAGCCATCTCATCCTCTGTCGTTCCCTTCCCCTCCTGCCCCCAATCCCTCCCAGCATCAGAGTCTTTTCCAATGAGTCAACTCTTCTCATGAAGTGGCCAAAGTACTGAGTTTCAGCTTTAGCATCATTNTTGCCATTTCCTTCTCCAATGCATGAAAGTGAAAAGTGAAAGTGAAGTTGCTCAGTCGTATCTGACTCTTAGCGACCCCAGGGACTGCAGCCTACCAGGCTAGCTGGCACTAAATCAACACCACTATTAATAATTGTTAATGCCAATCAATCACACAGTGGATTTTCAGACTATCTGTAGATAGAAATCAGTCGTTTAAGCTTCCTTCAAAGGAATTGTTATTATCCTGAACTTAGAAATGGGAAATAGAGGCTCAGAGGAGATAGATGGACTGTGTCACTCTTAAAACAGTACTATTTCAATTATACTAACGTTTCCAGGGAAATCATAGTCTAGATGAGAAAGCATGCACAAATGAAAGTTGCATTAGTGCATAGAGGCAGGAAGGATTAATTTGAGCTATTAGGAAGGTTAGTCATTAAAGATTTTCAAGTGATGGTTGATTTGGGTCTTGTCAGTTGGACACTTTTGACCCAGAGATGGTGTGTATCTGTGTTACAGATAGAACACTGTGGGGAAAGGGCAGGAATTAACAGGTGGGACTAGAGTATAACCTATGAGTAGGTGAGTAGCAGGAGGTGATCAGGATAATAGTAAAAACGAACACTTACAACTTTGCACTTACTGTGTGCCAGGTACTATTCTGAGTGCTGTGCTTGCATTAATTCATTTAATCCTGTCAACAACCCTATCAGGCAGGTACTATCCATATCCCCATTTTATGGATTAAGAAATTGAGGCACAGACGGGTTAAATAACTTGCCTGAGGTCACACAACTAATGATTGGAATCATTGGGATTTGAATGCAGTCATTCTGGCCCCAAAGTCCATGCTCTTAGTTTAAAAGTTCTGTTGATTGCAGCTGGGCCATAAAGATTCTTAAATAACCATGGGTTTTATACTCTCACAGTTGGGAAGATTTTGAGTAAAGGAAGGACTTGATCAGGATTTTTCTCCAGTAGGATGATTGGGACTGTGGAGAGAGGAAGGATTGAAGAGGAGAGGAAGTGAAATTGGAAATGTTTTTTAAACTTGACTTTGTTACTGTCTTGCCTCACCTTGTGTGAAACATATACTTAGGATTGTAAGTGTTTATTTGTATGTAACGGCTCTCAGTTCCTAAACATCCATGTAAATAAGATCTGTGATAACCTAGAGGGTCAGGATAGGGTGAGAAGTTGGGGGCAGGTTTAAGAAGGAGGGAACATATGTAATCTATGGTTGATTAATGTTGATGTATGGCAGAAACCAACACAATATTGTAAAGCAATTATCCTTCAATTAAAAATAACTTTTTGTTTTTTTGTAAAGAATATTCTAAGGGGCTTCTTTTTTTTTTTTTTTTAATTGGAATGATTTATTCTCTGTGAATGCCATAGTCAAAGCATGCTGTCATAGTAACAGGTTAAAGCTTTTCGAGTAGGAGTTCATTATGCACAATGTGGTGGTACAGCTAGCAAACCCCACATTCCATTATATCAGTGACACAGTATATACATTCCTGAGTAGAAATTGAGGGCTTTTGTGATTATTGCTGCTGCTGCTAAATCGCTTCAGTCATGTCCGACTCTGTGCGACCCCATAGACAGCAGCCCACCCACCAGGCTCCTCTGTCCCTGGGATTCTCTAGGCAAGAACACCGGAGTGGGTTGCCATTTCCTTCTCCAATGTGTGAAAGTGAAAAGTGAACGTGAAGTTGCTCAGTTGTGTCTGACCCTCAGCGACCCCATGGCCTGAAGCCTACCAGGCTCCTCCATCCATGGGATTTTCCAGGCAAGAGTACTGGAGTGGGGTGCCATTGCCTTCTCTGTAAGGGGCTTCTTTAAAAGGAGCATTCCTGGTCCTCTCTCCCACATATCTTTGTTTGAATTCACCAAATTTCTGGGGTGATTCCGACAGAGGTTCTAAGAACTTTCTATGATAGAAATCAAAGGTTTGTGGGTTCTATTTTCAGCTCCAAATAACTGGAACTCAGCTTTGTGCCAGTCACTCTCAGGTACAATGATAGAATTCTCTGACTTGGTTCCTGACCTTCAAGAGCTCAGGATCTGGTTGGAGAGGCACAGGCTGCCCAACCAGCAGTGTGCAAAACCTGAAAAGGATTCGCGAGTTTAGAAATGTGTACGTCATAATGGGATAGTTTAAAAACCAGTAGCCATGGTATGGGTTAGTGGTGACCACCAGTAGTTTTTGATCACTTTCTAAATTATTGGACGTCTCCAGTGTTTCACACAAGGTAAGTCATTTGCATATCCTCCACAGACCCTTCGCCGTGTGCTCTTGTCTTGCAAAACAGCACTCCAGAGCAGTAAATCACAGGGCCTCTGAGTGTAGGCAGCAAATCAGTGTCCAGTTACATAGAATCACTGGGACATGATTTGTGTCCCAGGTCTTTTTTTCCCCCCATGGATTTTCAGACAGTTGTACCTTGTTAGTTAGGTGTTTCTTTGGGAGAATATACATAAAGTTGGGGTGATATCTTGTGATAATTATTTCCTAGCAATTGTTTTCTATCAGTTGTACCAACAGACCTAACCCATGAGCTGCCTGGCTACCTTTGCCCTAGTGATTCCTGACCCTGTTGAGAAAGAAAATCTCTCTTTGAAGTTGGAAAAACACAGTTTTCTACAGTAAGAACCTGGAAGTTCTTCTCTTATGTTAATGAAAGCCAGTTTCCACCACCTGCAAGAAGTATTTACCACATTCTCTTTTTATTGCCACTTCTGATCTTTGCTTTGCTTACATTTAGACTCATTTCTGTGTATCTCATAATTACTAGAAATGGGTGTCTTTGGTCTTTGGACATTTTTGGACATTGGATAATTTCTGTAGTGTTCTGCTAGTGTCTAAGTGGTGTCCCCAGGGGTGGACTGGGGGTGCCAGAAATGAGGTACACCCAAACACCATCACCCCTACTTTTCTTGTGAATGTTTCTGCTTGTTTATCTCCTAGGTGGAAGAGCATGGTCATCCTAACAGCCTCAAGCTGCAGTTCTTGTTCCAAAATGCAGCGATGTCAGATTCTAGTTTGAATTTCTCAGCTTCTCAGTGGCGCCTCTATGTTGTGGCCTAGACTGATGTAGTGTACGAGGACAGGCTTTACATGAGACCATGATTTAAAACCTGACCTGGAATTCCCTGGTTTCCACTGCAAGAGGCATGGGTTTGATCCCTGGTCGGGGAACTAGGATCCCACATGCTCCACTGTGCAGCCACAAAAAAAGAAAAAGAAAGAAAAGAAATTTGTGTTGTTTGAAAAAACAAAACAAAAAAAACGGACTCTGTCCTTACCAGTTAGGTCTCCAGTTTCTCATCAGTAAAATGGAGATGATAGTAATAATTATCCCATAAGATTATTATACCTTTCACATTATATACAGGCTCAATCAGTGTTAGCAATTGTCATTATTCTGTGTTGTTGGGCAGTATGTAATGGGAAGAAATAACCTAACTAGAGACCAATCTAAAGCCAAAATCTTTGTATTCTTGCAGCCAACATCTCTGCTAAGAAATAGTTGAGATCACATTTTTCAGGCTGGAATCCCAGTACATTAGCTCTTCAAAGACTTATCCCTAAAACGTTCAGTATGTATTAGAGTCACAATCAGTGTTTTGTTGAGTGAAGAAATACAACCATAATTTCACTGAACTAAGCAGCTTGATAATTTCACTTTCTGAAGAATTAACAGTCATTACATAGTGAGGTCTTTAGAAGCTAAGATATAAAAATTCTTAAACTGAAAATTAATGCATTCTTCTTCAATAAACTCAATAAAAATCATTATATTAGTTTTCTTAAATGTGAGTTGAAGGACTGAAGGATGAAACAGGCTACAGCAGGGCCCCTGCCTCCTCCTGGAGAGTAAGCCCCTGGATAAATCCATAGATAAGCACTTGACAAACAACTTTCCTTCCAGGGACGGAATAGCCAAATTCGTTCCAGGGTCTTTAGTTACATAGAATCATTGGGACATTATATGTGTCCCAGCTCTTTTTCCCCACCATGGATTTTCAGACAGTTGTACCCTGTCTGGTATTTCTTTGGGAGAATATACGTAAGGTTGGGGTAATAAATATCTTGTTATAATTATTTTCTAGCAATTGCTTCCTATCAGTTGTGCCAACAGACCTAACCCATGAACATTTTAGAAAATGTCAGCTGTGCAGTTTGTCCATGTGTTTATATTCATGTCATATTTCACATATTAATGCTTTCTAAGATTTTATGCCATTTCTTGACATGGCAACTTTAGAGATGGTGTGCTACTCAGGAAGTCGTGTCTCTCCAGGTGTTAAAAAGTTTCAGGGTAGGGACTTCCCGGGCACTCGTGGTTAGGACTGTGTTTCCACTGCGGAGGGCACGGGTTCTGTCCCTCAATGGGGAACTAAGATCCCACATGCCTTGAGATGCAGCCAAAAACATAATATAAAATTTTAAAAATGTCCATGTCTCTTGCAATAAAAGCACATGTGGCCATTTTAATAAATAAAAGTTACATGGTAGAGTAAGTTGTTGATTTTATGGCATGGGCAGGAGAGACACCACCTTAGCAATTCTTCACTTGAATGGATTGACAAATGTCACCTGCTAGAACGTGATGTGGAAGAAGGGACCATGAGCATAAGTGTTTTAAGGGCCTCTACTGAAATATTTTATAAATAGGTGCTAGGTCTGTGAGGATATGATGAGAATAAAGCCAGCTTAGGATTTTTAAACTTGACCCCTGCCCTCATGCACAGCCATTCACACGCAGAATCTCCTGCATCTCTGTGTCTAAAGCAGAATAGAAGGGGTAACGTAGAAAAATGTGAGGAAGACCTCATAAGTAACCACCCAACAGCAGAGAAAGAGAAAAACTATAAGCCCATAGATCTCCAGAAGCTTTCTAGCCTAAAAGGCCAGTCAACCTAGAAATGTCACACTCTCATGCTGGACCCAAAAGGCAGCACCTTATGGAACAAGTTATGAAAAATACAAATATCCACTGAAATCTGGCAGCTAATGGAAGCTGGGTGACGATTGCAGCTCCCTCTGAAGTGGGCAGCTGCTCAGATACACAGCTTCAGCGGATTCTTAACACAAAAGGAGTGCCCAGGGTTGCGAGATCTGAATTTTCAGAAGCAGCCAGGAATCTGGATTTGTCTGTGACATCAGATTTTTTAAATGCTGGCATCAAATTCAATAGAAAGTGGGGGAGGAGGAGGAGAAAGAGAAGCACCTCGTGAAAATTGCCTGTCTGAAGACTCGATGTTGGGACTTGGTGGTCCAGTGGTTAAGACTCTGCACTTCCAGTACAGATCCGATCTTTGGCCATCCCACATGCTATGCGGCTGGAAGGAAAGAAAAGAACAGATGGTGCCACTGTTGAAACTGCCAGGTCGAGGAGAATGGCTGCTCTTGACAGTAATGCTCGGTCACTGTGGGGAGCAGCGGGGGTTACATCAATAAAGCTCTTATCTCACTAGACAGTCAGTGGTTCTTAGCTTTATCTGAGTCTTGGTCCGCTTTGCATGCTATGCATGCTGAGTCACTGCAGTCATATCTGACTCTGCAACCCCATAGACTAGCCCTTCAGACAGGAATACTAGAGTAGGTTGCCATTTCCGTCTCCAGGGATCTTCCTGACCCAAGGGTGGAACCCATGTCTCCTGCATTGGCAGGAGGGTTCTTCACCCCTAGTGCTACCTGAGAAGCCCCAAGAGAGTAAATAAAAACCTAGATTTCCTTCAGGAAAACACTTGTGTAGACAAATACAAACTTAGCCCATGATATCAGAGTGTGCCCTGAACCCCTTCAAGCACCGACACAGACATCAGCTGAAGAGCCAGCTTCAACTGTCAGAAACCGCAGCTCTTCAGAGTGACTCAGAGCAGAGGTCTTCAATTCTGTGCTATCCAGGCCGTTGTTTTTACCTTGTCTCTGTTTGCAGTCTTGCAGGCTTTTCCAACTCAGGCATTTTTCCCATTCGTTTTGAGCAAGGTAATCAACACTGGTCTTGTGCAGTGATTAAGCACAAACCTAAGTGTTTCCATGTGGGCAGGGCACTGGGAGCGGGGGCTAGAATGCTTCTCTTGCCCCGTCCTAACCACACCCCCCAGACTCTTCTGAGACCGCAACAGGAAGAGCAGCAGGCTGTGGGTGTGTCTAACACATGCTTCCCCGTGAAGGAACTCACCCAGCAAAGCTGCTCTCAGTTCCAGCCCATTGCTGTGTGTGCCACATTTGTAGAGAATCGTCATAAACATCCTCAAAAAGGCCTTTGCAGTGCAGGAGGGTGTGTTTATCCAAGTCAAAAGGCCACAGCTTGGAACTTTAGTATTTCAGCTAGATTTTTATATTGGAGAAGGAAATGGCAGCCCACTCCAGTGTTCTTGCTTGGAGAATCCCAGGGACGGCAGAGCCTGGTGGGCTGCCGTCTGTGGGGTCGCACAGAGTTGGGCATGACTGAAGCGACTTAGCAGTTAGCAGTAGATTTTTATCACCTTGGAGGCACTTTCCTCTTGCTTTCTTGTTCCTTTCTTTAATGGAAAAAACCCAAATACTTATACAAAAGTAGCAGAAAAGATCAGTTGAATTCAGTTAAGTTGTGCACCCTTTCTCTGTTAACTTCCAGTTTTTCAATTTAGAGTAAAATGAAATGAGCAGAATTCCTAGTTCAGTTCAGTTCAGTCGCTCAGTCGTGTCCAACTCTTTGCGACCCCATGAAATGCAGCACGCCAGGCCTGTCCATCACCAACTCCCGGAGTTCACTCAGACTCACATCCATACAGTCAGTGATACCATCTAGCCATCTCATCCTCTGTTGTCCCCTTCTCCTGCCCCCAATCCCTCCCAGCATCACAGTCTTCCAATGAGTCAACTCTTCGCATGAGGTGGCCAAAGTACTGGAGTTTAAGCTTTAGCATCGTTCCTTCCCAAGAAATCCCAGGGCTGATGTCCTTCAGAATGGACAGGTTGGATCTCNCCAGCATCAGAGTCTTTTCCAATGAGTCAACTCTTCGCATGAGGTGGCCAAAGTACTGGAGTTTAAGCTTTAGCATCGTTCCTTCCCAAGAAATCCCAGGGCTGATGTCCTTCAGAATGGACAGGTTGGATCTCCTTGCAGTCCAAGGGACTCTCAACAGTCTTCTCCAACACCATAGTTCAAAAGCATCAATTCTTCGGCACTCAGCTTTCTTCACAGTCCAACTCTCACATCAATACATGACCACTGGAAAAACCATAGCCTTGACTAGACGGACCTTTGTTGGAAAAGTAATGTCTCTGCTTATAAATATGCTATGTAGGTTGGTCATAACTTTCCTTCCAAGGAGTAAGCATCTTTTAATTTCATGGCTGCAGTCACCATCTGCAGTGATTTTGGAGCCCCCAAAAATAAAGTCTGACACTGTTTCCCTGTGTATTTCCCATGAAGTGATGGGACTGGATGCCATGATCTTTGTTTTCTGAATGTTGAGCTTTAAGCCAACTTTTTCACTCTCCACCTTCAGAAGTAATCAAAGTCCGTGCAGTTTCTAGTTTGTTGAAGACAATTAAAAAACAGTTAGTGGCCACCTCAGCTTTTCCAAACATGACTTTTAAAATACACTTTGAAATCTTATTTTCTCTTATAAGAAGATCTGATAAACTAAGAATTATTGGTGCATTCTAGTTTAAAAAGGTTGTGAGAAATTTATTTCCATATATGTTGCCATGTCAAATGATTTCGAGATCCATACATTTGGCCTCACTCTAACCTCACAACCACAGTTTCATATCTCCACATGCTCACTAGGCAGTTCTTGGAAATTTTGTCATCACCTCAAACTCAACTTTTCCGAAATTCAACTTACCTTCTTTTCAAGCTGGGCCCCATTAGTTTACACGGACTCTTTTTTTTTTTTAATTTATTCAGTTGTGGCAGAGCTTTAGTTGCAGCATGCAGGCTCTTAGTTGGAGCATGTGGGATCTAGTTCCCTGACCAGGAATTGAACTGGAGACCCCTGCATCAGGAGTGCAGAATGTTAACCACAGGACCACAAGGAAAGTCCCTGCTGTGACCCATTTCTATCAGCAGAACCATCTACTTCCCCACTTGTAGAACCTAGGACAACCTCTTTGATCATTCTTCTCTCTAGTCACCAAAGCTCAGAAATGACTCTTGTAATATCTCTTGCATAGATTGATCTCTTTCTTTGCATTTTTATGTTTGTCAGCATAGTCGCAGAAGTAACAGCACCTCCCTTCTACCTTGTCCCAGCCCAGCCCACCTTCCTAATGAGATTTATCATCCTCAAGCACTGGAACAAGTAGCCTATCCCTTCTCCAGCAGATCTTCCCAACCCAGGAATCAAACCGGGGTCTGGGGTCTCCTGCATTGCAGGTAGATTCTTTACCAGCTGAACTACCAGGGAAGCCCACTCCTCAAGCACAGCTCTACTGATTTCATTTGCCTCCAAAACCTTTATGTGCCCTCATCTGCCCACCTGTCGTGAACCAGGGGTGGAACACAGGACTCTGTATCAGACCTGTATCTCCAGATGTGTCACTCACTGCTCCCCAGGAAGCACCAAGAACACCCAGATCAGGCCCATCTCTTCTCACCCCTGTGCAGCCCTCACCAGAAGCCTCTGTATCCTGCCTCCAACAGTGAATGTAGATGTGCTCGTGAATGCACTTCAGGTGCCCACTAGTGCCCAGCTCCTTAGTGATGCTCAGTAGCTCAAAATGGTCCAATGATTATGTCCTGGGATAACTCTGTCCGCATGGTGGTTGTTTAATTAGTATTGGACAAACAAAGGAATCACTTTATTAAAACGATTCTTTTCTCTGAAAACCTGTATATATGAGCTCTCTCAAGTAATTTGAAGAGACTGCCCAGAGGAAAGCAAAAAATGTTTAAATGTTTCTTAAACATACAGATAAGACTTCCCTGTCCAGTGGTTAAGAATCTGCCTGCCAATGCAGGGGAACCAGTTTGATCTTGGTTTGGGAAGATTCCACATGCCACAGGGGAGCTTGAGCCTATGAACCTCAACTACTGAAGCTTGCAATACCTGCCAAGCTCGAGCCTGAGCTTGGCAACAAGAGAAGCCACCACAGGGAGAAGCCTGCACGCCACACGAGGAAGTCCTCTCTTGCCACAGCTAGGGGAAGCCCAAACACAGCAATGCAGACCCAGTGCAGCCAAAAATAAATAAAATTCAGTTAATTTTTAAAAACATAAATAATCAGCAAATGTGGTATAATTTATGATTTTCTCTGTATTTTTGCAGTTATCATTTTCATTAAGAACAGCTTAGTAAATACAGAAAACCAAAACCAAAAAAAGGATCCTCTCCCACCCAACAAAGAAATTACTAACGTTCTGTTGCCAAGTCATGTCTAATTCTTCTCGATCCCATGGGCTGTAAACACACCAGGCTTCCCTGTCCCTCACCATCTCGTGGAGTTTGCCCAAGTTCATGTCCATTAAATCAGTGATGCCATCCAACCATCTCATCCTCTGTCACTCCCTTCTCTGCTTGCCCTCAGTCTTTCCCAGCATCAGGGTCTTTTCCAGTGAGTCGGCTGTTTGTATCGGGTGGCCAAAGTATTGAAGCTTCAGCATCAGTTCTTCTAAAGGGTTTTCACAGTTGATTTCCTTTAGGATTGACTGGTTTGATCTCCTTGTTGTCCAAGGAACTCTCAAGAGTTTTCTCCAACACCACAGTTCAAAAGCATCAATTCTTCAGCTCTCTGCCTTTGTGGTCCAGCTCTCACATCCATATATGACTGACGGAAAGACCATAGCCTACTAACATTAGGTTGGTGCAAACGTAATCGTGGTTTAATTAAAGTTGTAAATTTTAAGTCTAACTACGCTCAAATGCATCATTATTAATCAAAATAGGAACCATTACAATCAACACCACTTTAGCCAACAAGCAATAAGTATGTTTATTCCTGTAGCATAAAAATACGTGCTTCAGGATTTGACAAACTCTTTAAAAGCATTTTTCGCCTCCTGCTGGTTTGTGGAAGCGTTTTCCCTGCAAAAAGTTGTTGAGATGCTTGAAGAAGTGGTAATCGGTTGGCAAGAGTTCAGGTGAATATGGTCAATGAGACAAAAGTTCATAGCGTAATTTGTTCAACTTTTGAAGCATTGTTTGTTGGGTGTTGTCATGGAGAAGAACTGGGCCCTTATGTTGACCAGTGCTGACTGTAGGCATTGCAGTTTTCAGTGCATCTCATTGACTTGCTGAGCATACTTCTCGGATGTAATTGTTTCTTAGGGATTCAGAAAGCTGTAGTGGCTCAGACGGGCAGCAGACCACCAAATGGTGGCCATGATTTGTGTTCTCGTGTTTATAGGTTTTCTTGTTTAAAATAGTATTATCACGCCTAATTTAAAAATTTGTGCCCTGTAAAAAGTGATTCAGTCCTTGCAGAGAAATTGTTACCATTTATGGTCTACTTAGAGTATGCCAGGCACTTTAATTGCATTCTCTTATCTAACTCTCAAAACCTCCCAAAGAGATAAATACTATTGTTTATCGTTGTTTAGTTGCTAAGTTGTGTCCGACTCTGTGACTCCATGGATTTTAGCCCACCAGGCTCCTCTGTCCATGGAGTTTCCCAGGCAAGAATCCTGGATTGAGTTGCCATTTCCTTCTCTAGGGGATCTTCCTGACCCAAGGATCGAACCTATATCTCCTACATTGCAGACAATCCTTTACCACTGAGCCACCAGGGAAGGCCCTGTTACCACCCCTGTTAATAGATGAGAGACCTGAGACTCAAATCCAGAGGGCAGAGCTGGGGTAAGAACGCAGGCGGCCCAGCCCTGGGACCTGTGTTCTCAACCACTGTGCCTGCTGAGTCCTCTGCGAGACCAGTTGTGGGTGGTTGACAGCAACTTTCTTTCCCATAATAATACTGAGATTGAGAAACATCTCCACCGGTGTCTGTGCATGCTAATTCCAGTAGCAATATGAATAATACTTTCTTTCGGCCCTGTTTACACCATCCACCACCCTAGTTCACCGTCTCTAACACTCAAGGGCTTCCCAGGTGGCTCTAGTGGTAGAGAACCCACCTGCCAATGCAGGAGACATAAGAGACACAGATTCAATCCCTGAAGTTGGAAAGATCCCTGGAGAAGGAAATGGCAACCCACTCCAGTATTCTTGCCTGGAGAATCCCGTGGACAGAGGAGCCTGGTGGGCTACAGTCCATGGGGTCGTAAAGAGTAGGATAAGACTGAAGCAGCTTAGCACAGCACGACCCTCATAAGACACTGTGAAGTTGAGGAAATAAGGCTGGGAGAGCCCAGGTAACTTAGTCCCAGAGATGGAGAGTTGAACTTCTAGCTCCATGCCCTCATCATACTGCTTCTCAATAAAAGTCCCTTAAGACCCAGATAAGAATGAGAAGAGAATGGTCCTTTGCCATTAGCTTATTAGTGACATTAGCATGTTTCTGTGACACCAAACTAGTGGGATCCAGAAGGCAGGATGTGCATGTTTGGGTTCATCTGGGGGGAGAGGAGGGATATTTAGCCCCAGGCTAGTCGGCCTGGCATAGGGCATCTCAGAGAACCAGGCCTCTCTTTCAGGTACCATCCCTATGGGAGCCTCTGAAGTCATATATTAAGTAATTACCTCAGGGGAAGGCAGATTTATTTGGTTAAAATCTGTTGTTTATATGAAGTGCATCTGTTATTGTCAACTCCATACATTTTAGTGGGCCAAGACTCTGGTTTATTTAAAGTTATGTACATTGAAAGGATGTCACAGATTTCGTTGAGAAAACTGAGCCAGAGAAATTAAATCTTCCAAGGAAGTCAGCAGGGAAGGATCTAGAATTCTCCAGCCTCCCCCCACCCAAGCCCACTGAACTTTCCTTTGCACCCTTTTGCTTTACCTAATTTTTGAAAGTGTGATAGTAAGTCAAAAAATTTAGTGATATTTATGTGGTTTAAGAAATGTAAATTTTTAGAAACCAAGTTTGTCACATTTAAAAATCAGAGCTTTAATAGAATATCTGTCATCTCAAACACCTGCTAAATTATTTGACTTATTTCTGTTGTTTGTCTCTCTTTTTCCCCTAGATTTAATGTCATCTTGCATAGGTCTGCTGAGTCTGTAATTTTCTGTATCTATGGATCCCAGAATTTGCTAAGAGATGGAAGAGTCTCCACAGAATGATCTGGATGCAGCAAGCCTTGAGAAAAATGACCCGCTCGAGAGCGCCAGCCCTCAGATTTCCATGAATGAATTCTCCTGCCACTGCTGTTACGACATCCTGGTTAACCCCACCACCTTGAACTGTGGGCACAGCTTCTGCCGGCACTGCCTAGCTCTGTGGTGGGCCTCCTCGAAGAAAACAGAGTGTCCAGAATGCAGAGAAAAATGGGAAGGTTTCCCCAAAGTCAATATTCTCCTCAGGTAATGCTCAAGTCCATATGGGTAGCTCACTGGGCTTGGAAAGCATGGTTTCTCTTAACGGGAGCAGCCACGTCTTGAAAGGCCCGAGACATGGAGCCAACTGCCTCGGGGGTCACTCTGGATCCGCTGGCATGTGAGTCAGGGGGCTCAAAGGCCTGCAAGTCCTGACTCCCTTCCTCACAGGTGGCTGTGATATGTCTATTATTTATTATAAATGAGGGAAAGAAAGAAACTGGTTACCAGACCATTTTCTGTAACCCTTGGTACAAAATGCTTCTGACTAGTTTGTGTTGTTCACTGAGAACACCCTAGAATATAGAAAGTGGTCTAACTGTGTCATTCTGAATAACTAGTGTGATGCTGATTTTCATAATCTCTGACTAAACTCTGTTGCACTTGCCACATTCATAGAGTTTCTCATGTGTGGCATCACAGAGCAGATAAGACCTTCAGATGGTGGGTTTTTCCCTTTTTCTATTCATAATGTTCATCCTGTTCCTGGGAGGTCTATGAGGCTAAAATCCTTTCTGTTGCCTTCTCTCTATCAACAGAGTACCAGGAAGGTTAAAACATTAACCCAGCATTCTCTTTTTCACAGGAAGTGTATTTTCAAGTCTGACCTGTCAGCCTTGGTTTATCTGCAGGTTAATCTTAAATTGAAGAAGGGCCCTTATGGGGTTGGGGGGGCAGTTCTCAAATTGTGTGTGAAGTCGCTCAGCCATGTCAGACTCTTGGCGACCCCGTGGACTGTAGCCTACCAGGCTCCTCTGTCCATGGTATTTTCCAGGCAATAGTGATGGAGTGGATTGCCATTTCCTTCTCCAGGGGATCTTCCCAACCCAGGGATCGAACCCGGGTCTCCTACATTGTAGACAGATGCTTTACCGTCTGAGCCACCAGGGAAGTCCATAATTGACGATAAAGAGCCCTATAGCATGCCTGATGGTTGGTCTAACTTTTACAACTGAACTTCACCTTTTTTCTTTTTTTATGCATTAATTTTTGATAATCAGATCGTTGCTGATACAGACCCCTTCGACCCCGCCTCCCCCTGTCTTACAGTTCTTCCTTTTCCTCAGAGTAGTTTCAGTTATGATAATTTATACGTTTCTGTGCCAATAGGAAATGCAAATATTTTCTTATGTCAGTTGTATACGGTCTGTGTTTCCACGGTTTCCTATTTCATTCAAGCAATATGTTTGAATTAAATTTATTTATCTTGATACCCAGTGATATCCAGCAAAACTTATTTTTAAAACGATGTATTGCTCCTCTGTAGAAATATGCTCTGTTTTGTTTAGCTGCTTCCCTAACAGTGGACATGTAGAAGTTTTTGATTTGTTGTTGTTACCAACAGGGCCGTAACCAACCTTCTTGTCATTGTTTCTGAATCCTGGTCTATGTATTTTTAAAAATACCTGTTTACTTTTGGCTACATCAGGTCTTCGTTGGGACATGCGGGCTCACTAGTTGTGGTGTATGGGCTTAGTGGCCCCATAGCTTATGGGATCTTAGTCCCCCATCTCAAACTTACATCCCCCGCATTGGAAGGTCGATTCTTAACCACTGGACGAGCAGGGAAATCCTTGGTATATTATTAAATGTTGACATCAGTGTTATTTTGTCCTCTAAACATTTTAAGTGTATTTAGTTAAACAACTGTCTTTTTTTTTCTCTCTCTTTCTCTCCTTCATAGGGACGCCATTGAAAAATTATTTCCTGATGCCATTAGAATGCGATTTGAAGACATTCAGCAGAATAACGACATAGTCCAGAGTCTTGCAGCCTTTCAGAAGTTTGGGAATGATCAGACGCCTTCAGCTTCCCACACAGGCCGAGGGAACCAGCACAGGGGAGGGGGTTTCTACTCTGGAGTGCTCACAGCTTTAACTGGGGTGGCAGTAAGTGGATGTCCCACGGTTTTCACTGAAGTCAGTTCTGTTGAAATACTCCTAAGTGATTGCACATGGTAATTCACTGTGTAAGTTGAAACCTGGGATGTTGCCTATACAAGTATCTACAGAGTCTGGTATTCAGAGCCCAGTAACTGTTAATTTTGTCCCATTTCATCTTCACAGCCTATGCAATAGACACTGTCATTATTCCTGCTCTAGAGAGGAGGAAACTGGTGCAGAAAGGTGTTAGGGCTGGAACCAAGGCCATGTCTTGAGCACAGCACTTTACTAACTTCAAACCTTAGAGACTTTTTCTTTTTAAGTTCTATCCACGCTGTGAAAATCTTAACTGTTAACAAATTTTCCGATAGCAAAGGCACACGAGTCAGTTACACTGGCCAAATTGATGGGGTCGAGGGCGCAGTGCTCCCAGGTGCCTGGTAGTGAGTCCCATTTCTGTCTCTGTTCCCTGACAACAACCCAAAAATCAGCAGAGGTGAGCCCACCGAGGGTCGTGCTCCCCAGCTCCCTGTGGCAGTGGTGTGGCCTGGCTTCCGTGTCGACAGACTTGGCATCGTTTCCTCCCAGCCCAGCGTCTTCCCTCCCCGGCCCCACACTCGTGTATTCGGAAGCCGGCATCTCTGATCTTTCTGTGCGGTAAGGTCCTTGTCGCTTTCCCCCAGGTGGTCCTGTTGGTGTACCACTGGAGCAGCAGGGAATCCGAGCGGCACCTCCTGGTCCACAAGGCTGTGGCCAGATGGACAGCGGAGGAAGTTGTGCTCTGGCTGGAGCAGCTAGGCCCTTGGGCCTCCCTCTACAGAGACAGGTTTTTATCTGAAAGAGTAAACGGAAGGTGAGGAGCAAAATCTGCTGCTGCATCACTTACATTTCTGAAACAGTGTTTTTGAGATACTGTCCGCATACCCTGAAACTCACCCATTTGAAGTGTATAATCCATGGTTTTTAATATATTTGCAGATATGTGCAGCCATGGCCACATTCTGGCTTTAGAACATTCTCATCCCCCCCCAAAAGAAAGCTCCTGCTAAAGGCAGTCAGTCCTCATCTTCCCCTCTCTCAGCCCCCAGCAAGCACCACTCTACTTTCTGTCTCCTGGATTTGCCTGTTCAGAGTATTTCCGTTCTTCCTTCATTTGTTCTTCAGTTGATGGACATTTGGATTGATTCCATTCGGGGGCTGTTAGGAACACTGCTGCTGTGATCGCTTGTGTAAAGGTTTTTGTGTGGACTTGTATTTCCAATACTCAAGTACTCTTGGAGCGGAATTGCTGGGTCATAAGGTAACTCTGTGTTTACCTTTTAGCAAACCATTAAACTTTTCTAAAGCAGCCATACCATTTTATGTCATTGGTTGACATCTTAATTGTTTGTTGCTTCCCAATTATAAGGGTAATGTGTTTATTTATTTCAAAATAATAGTGTGGAACTATAGGACATTAGGAATGAAATATTTTCATCATCCTGCTCTTGAGAAAAAAAAAACCACTTGCTGGACAGTTGTCCAGATATTTTTCAGTGTTTATATGAGCACACATTTATGATGTTTCCTTTTTTTTCCTGCTCCAGACAGTGCCAAACTGCATTGGTGCAAATGGAGGAACCCATTAGTTTGAGGAACTCACTCATCGCTGAGCGATGGGGCAGGCTGCTTCTGCCCATCAGCAGAGCTCCCTGCCCCTTCCTGAGCCCTGTCCGTTTTTACTGGGTCCCCGCCTTCCTTGGTGGGATCACATAGGGATGTATTTAGATCACCAGGCCAATGCTCTCTAATCCATTTCAATCAGACACGTAGTCCTCAGTGCTAGGGTGTGAATCAGACACGTGGTCCTCAGTGCTAGGCTGTGAATCAGACACGTGGTGCTCACTGCTGGGCTGTGAATCAGACACGTGGTCCTCACTGCTAGGCTGTCTGCCTGGGGTCCCCAGGTAACCTGCCTGGTGCCCCACCTCCCACCCTGCTCCGATTTTCCCCTTGAACTGAACTTTCAACACTTGACTGTCTATGGAGAAAGCAAAATGCTCCCACTCTGCTTTTTGTAAAGAGTAGCACCACCTCCCACTTCACCCTGCTCCCTCCTGGAATTCTCTGCCTTGTTAATACAATGTACTTTGCATAACTGTCTTCCTTCCAGAGGAGAGCTTCCTAAGCTGGCATTGCTGAGTGAAGGAAAATAAACCTTTATGAGGTACTTTAATGAGGAGTCACTGGCGGTGAATTCACATTTTCTGATGAAAGGGAACAGATAATGTATCTGCTGTCATCTTTAATCACTACCCCCAAACGGCTACTCTTATTATCATGATAATAAGTTTTTTTTTTTTCCTACACACATACACACACATATACTTTGAAAAATAGTAAGGTCAGAGTGCATAGCTGAAAGATCAAGGGTAGGAGCAAAGTGGTCCTCCTGAGTGTGCCTTGGGTGAGTCATTTTATTTGTCTAAGCCAGTTTTCTCACCCACACAGTGGACATGATACCACCTACCTTGCAGAATTGGTAGATGGGTCAGTGATATATAGCAAAGCGTTTTCAGAGTCCCTAGCAAATAGTAAGCTTTCACTTGTTTGCTGTTGGCCATATTACCTCATATGTTAGGTGCCTTTCCTCAAGCCCAAAGTGTGTATTTGTGTTGATAAGGTGGAGTTCTGACTGAAAAGTGTGCTTCCACCCCTGTCCCCCCAGGTTGCTTTTAACTCTGACAGAGGAAGAATTTTCTAAGGCACCGTATACCATAGAAAGCAGCAGCCACCGAAGAGCCATCCTCACAGAGCTGGAGCGAGTGAAAGCCCTGGGCGTGAAGCCCCCCCAGAACCTCTGGGAATATAAGGTGAACACTCTCTTAAATGGAAAAAGAAAAAGTACTGAGAACAAAATAACAGTTACCTGTCTGCCCACTGCTCGCAGACATGGCAGACACAACTGAAGCCCCTGTCAAGCGGTGGAGCCTTCCTGGGCCTGCTCTCCTGCTTGTGTTTCGGGTGTGTCTCCACAGCACTAACATTCTAGATTTTGAACCTTAACCTAAGAGGCATGAAGTGAGCTGATGCTTCTGCAAGTAGCTCTTCTCTCTGGTCCCCGTTCATCAGCATGACCATCTGTCCTCTCTCCCATTGGTGGCCACTGTTTCTGATCAGTGCTGTACACTGAGGCATGGGATTACTGGGTCACAAGTAATGCACGTCATCAACTTTACTCTATTCTGATAAATTGTTCTTCGCTGGGTACCTCGTTCTCTTTTACAGGGAGAATGTAGGGAGTACCGTACTATAAGAAGAACACTCTATTTTTTATTAATCATAGAATATCTGAAATACACAGACCTGTACCGTAAACAAGACATCATGGAGAAAACTAAATACAAATAACCAATTAAGTCGATTGGGGGTGGGGATAATGCTCACTGATAATTCTAGTACAAACTGAGACAACCCCCTGTGTTGTTCTCAACTCTGACATTGTCAAGGATGAGAACATTTCATAATAACACGAGCAAAGAGGCACTCATGTTTGCGGATCCTAAATTGGCACCATCTCTTTGGAGAGCAGTTTGTCACTAACTGTTCAAATTTAAGCGGTACTTACTCTTTGATCTTCGTTTCACTTCTTTGCATTGAGCACACAGGCAGCATAGTGGTCTGATCAAGGAAGGACCCGGGAGCCTGACTCCTGGGCTCCTCGCCATTGGATCTTGAGGGGTGAAATGAGGTATGTGTTGCAGTGACTTGTGGCTCCTGCCGACACACTGGGAATGCCAACATGACCCTGGGCCTCCTGGTCCCTTTTCCTTCTCAGCCAGTGACCTCAGAATCAATGAGAGCTGTCCATTTGAGTCCCAGAAACCATTGAACAAGATGTTGACGCCAGTATCATTGGAGATGATGGAACATGGAAAACAACCTCCATGCCCATTGTTAGGAGCAAGTTGAGTAAAGAAGCTCAGTCCCACTGGTAGCCGTTACAAAGGAGGAGGTGACCTGGGGTGTGCTAACCAGAAAGGAGGCCCAAGTGGTATTGTTAACTGAAATCAAAAAACACGTTAGAAAACCTACATGTTTGTGTGGATCATAGATCTCTGGAAGGATACACGGACTGCGGACAATGTTCTCACCTAGGGATTGCGATATGGACGAAAGGCTGAACTGTATTTGTCATTCAGTTCAATTTTCTGCCACTTGAAAAAGAAGACTGTGTTTATTGTGGGCATGTATTACTTTATTTTTTTTTTCGAACTTTAAACTTTGTATTTTGTATTGGGGAATAGCCCATGAACAATGTTGCAGTGGTCTCAGGTGAACAGCAAAGGGACTCAGCCGAACACAGCACATGTGTCCATCGTCCCCCCAACCCCCCTGCCATCTGGGCTAGCACAAAGCATTGAGCAGAGTTCCATGTGCCATACAGTAGGTCCTTGTTGGTTACCCATTTTGAATACAGCAGTGTGTGCCTGTATTACTTTAAAACTGAAAAACACTAGTTTCAAATTTTTTGAAGAATGGGGATAGCGATCCTAAGAGAAAAGATTTATTGTTTTACTGTTTTGTTTTTACTGTTTCACTGTTGTTCGTTTGTCAATTTTTTTTTTAATCCATACTTCTCTTTTGTCATAAATTATTAGTTTTGTTAATGCAGTCAAACTCTGGACTTTTTGTAGCCAATATTAGTCCTGTGGTGGATTTTAATATCTGACAGAACCTTTCTGGGTCCTGTGACCCTCTATTTAGAGTCTGTCAAAGTAAACTTAATATTAACTGGAGTGAATGGGATTGGGATTCTGGTCCTGGGATAAAAGGCAAGCAGAATCTTCTTCCTTCAGATCTCCTCAAGGGTGGTCATTTGATGTTGTGTGTATAGGCTTCCCAGTGGTGCTAGAAGAACCTGCCTGCCAAAGCATGAGATGTAGGAGCCACAGGTTCCATCCCTGGGTGGGGAAGAGCCCCTGGAGGAGGGCATGGCAACCCACTTCAGTCTTCTTGCCTGGAGAATCCCATGGACTGTAGCCCGCCAGGCTCCTCTGTCCATGGGGTCTCAAAGAGTCAGACACGACTGAAGTGACTTAGCCCGCACTACAGGCTCTGTGACAGGACTCCCCTGACCCTGGCGTCCGAGTGCAGCTGCTCCTGAGTGCCACTGTTCTGGGTGGACTTGAGAGAGACGGCTCGCTCCCCTCTGCAGCCCTGCCATCATGATCCCCTCGCTAGGAGGTTGGTATATCCTCCAGATCTGATAGAGGGGAGCCCAGAGTTGGGATATTTTGGCCCAGCTGACCCCAGACCTACAAACTTTAACCCGGTCATTGTCCCTTCTCTTGTCCTTACTGCACACTGTCAGCCTCCGTTTCTGGGACCTGTGTTCTTTTAGAGACCTCACACTCAAAAGAGCGGTTTTGCCCCCAAGGCCGTTGGTTCTGAAGGGGTGAAAAGCGTTACGTATTGCGATGGCTTGTGGCTCCAGAGACTACAGTACATAAACAGATACATAGTATTTCTGTGGTATTAACATTTTCTGGGGCAGGGGCAGGTTTATGAGAAAGTCTTTAAAAGAATCCTTAAGAGGTAACGCAAAAAAGATTGGGAAAAGCTGCTTTAAAGTGAAGAACTACTTCCACATTTCTATGTCTCACCTAAGTTACGATATAAAGATATATTTTTCAGAAGTTAGACTTTTTTTTGAACTTTTGCTATGGAAACTTTCGAATACACACAAAAGCAAGATAATAGTACAAAACTACCATCTGCCCATAAGACAGTAACTCTTGGCTATGTTTATTTCACAGTTATACCTATTCCTCCTACTTATCTTGAAAATCTGAGATAGTTCTATTTCAGAAGTAAATATTTCACTGAATCTCTAAAAAGTAAAGACTTTAAAATAAAACAAAACTAAAATATCACAGTGTACATCCCAGAATGAATAATTCTCTCTTGTTATCAAACAATCTATCAGTATACACATAACCCACATTTCCTCCCCCCCCCCCCCCCCCA
>SJYV01003368.1:2136117-2169249 GCA_006410875.1 Neotragus pygmaeus
TTCCAGCCAGGGTCCAAATAGAGTCCACCCACATTTGGTTGTCAGATCTTCTTTTGTTTTAATTGAGGAAAAGTGATCGACAATATTAGTTTCAGGTGTACAACATAGTGATTCAGTATTTTTGTAGATTATACCTCACTTAAAGTTATTGAAATATCAGCTATATTGCCTGTGCTATACAATATGTTCTTGGGTCGACTTACTGTACATGTAGTACTTTGTACCTGTTAATCTCCTACCCCTATCTTGCCCCTCCCCACTTCCTTGTCCCCTTTGGTAACCACTTGTTGTTTCTCTAAACCTGTGCGTTGGCTTCTGTTTTCTTATAGTCATTTATTTGTTTTATTTTTTAGATTCCACATATAAGTCAAAATATATGTATTTGTTTCCTGCATCTGACTTAATTTCACTAAGCATAATGCCCCCAGGTCCATCCAAGTTGTTGCAAATGGCAAAATTTCATTCTTACGGAAGAGCAGTATTCCATTCCATATATATTATATCATCATCATCATCTTTACCCATTCATCTGTTGATGGATACTTAGGCTGTTTCTGTAGGTTAGCAAGCATAAATAATGCTGTTAGGAGCATTGGCTGTCTGCTTCTTTCTGAACTAATGTTTTTTTTCCTTCAGATATATTCCAAGGAGTNTATATTATATCATCATCATCATCTTTACCCATTCATCTGTTGATGGATACTTAGGCTGTTTCTGTAGGTTAGCAAGCATAAATAATGCTGTTAGGAGCATTGGCTGTCTGCTTCTTTCTGAACTAATGTTTTTTTTTCTTCAGATATATTCCAAGGAGTGCAATTGCTGGATTATATGGAAGGACTGTTTTTAGATTTTTGAGGAACCTCCATACTATTTTCCACAGTGGCTTCAGCAAAATAAATTCCCACCAACAATGTACAAGGGTTCCCTTGTCTCCACACCCTCTCCAACATTTGTTACCTATGGTCTTTTTGATGATGGTTTTTCTGACAGGTTGATGTGATATCTCATTGTGATTTTTGATTTCCACTTCTCTGATAATTAGCGATATTGATGTGCCTTTTCACGTACATGTTGGCCATCTCTGTGTCTCCTTTGGAAAAAATGTCTATTTGGGTCTTCTAGATTTTTATTTTTAATTAGAGGATAATTGCTTTACAATATTTGGTTAGTTTCCACCATACATCATCATGAATCAGCCATAGGTATACAAATGTCCCCTCCCTCTTGAACCTCCCTCCCACCTCCCACCCCATCCCTCCCCTGTAGGTTGTCACAGAGCACTGGATTTGANAGGAGAACACGTTGTCATAGGCAGAGGCAGTTGCACATAAAAAATAAGGAGGAAAAACCACAGTCTCATTGATGATTCTGTCTTGTGTGAGAGTTGCTAGAAGGTTCAGAGTTAAACCTCTGAAAGCAGTCAGCTTGAGGTTAGAATGATGGTGTTTAGACTCGCCACCACTGTTTTCTACTTGGAATCATTGAAAGTTTTGGATCTTTTCGTTGGAGTTGTTGAGTGGGATGTCAGGCAGTTTGATCAGGCTGAGCTGCTTCCGTGCTATGTAAAATTGTTGTTCGGCAGGGTTTGCTTTGTTTTTGAGAATGTAATCTTTAAAATCCAAGCCAGTCCGTTTGTTCAAGGAAATACCTTGTACATTGACCTCACACTGTATAATCTTTATTGTCCTGCTCTGATGTATAAAACAATGTGTAATTACACCAAGTGCTGTAATTGTAAATATGAGATGAACTATGGCCTTTGATTTCCTGCCAGTGTGACAGCAGCAGGTGTGAAAGGCTATCAATCTGAAGATCAGTCCCATATTTATACAGAAATCAGCTTGCATCCAAAGTGTTTTTTTGCGAGTCTATGAACCATTCATTAACCCTTTGTATCTTTGAAGATTTCCCTCAAACTCTGCATCTGAAAGTTTGAAAAAATGACTTGAAATAAAAATAAAGTTTATATATATATATATATATATACAGATAAAACTTCTACATAAGAGAAAAATTGACTGTTTAGGAAACATGAAGAAAATCTATGTTGCCCAGTACAACCTACTGGTCACGCCTACCACACCCCGCTCCACCCCACAGCCGAGGAGCCACTGAGGATATCTTAAGTGAAAGGGGAGAGAATATTTTCCTTACCCTTGTGTTTCCTCATCAGGCCCTGGGCCCGCCTGACTTGATAAGCCAGAGACACTGCCAGCCCAGTGGATCCAGGGACATTGCAGTGTCTATATCTCCTTGGCCTGATGCCTCACAAGGTTACTTTTCTCTTTTTTTATTTTTAAAAATATCTGTTCGGCTGCCTCAGGTCTTAGTTGCAGTTTGTGGACGCTCTGGTTGTGTGGCGTGTGGGTTCAGTAGTTGCGGTGTGCAGGCTTAGTTGCTTCGTGGCTTATGGGATCTTAGTTCCCCAGTCAGGGATCAGACCCGCGTTACCTGCATTGCAAGGCGGGCTCTTAACCACTGGACCACCAGGGAAGTCCCTCTTATTTGTAGATGAAGAAAGGGAGGCCGGGTAGCCCTGCTGGAGCTGGGGCCCAGGGCAGACTCCCTGTCCAGTGCTTCTCACCTGTGCCTCTTGGCCTCCGCACACTGTCCTCACCTGCTCCCCAAATCGTGCTTCAGAGATAAGTAATACACGTGCTCTGGGGAGGAGTACAAGGCAGACAGCCAAGCGCAAGCAGGAGAGGCGGGGTGCTCCCTGTTGATCACCTGCAGAGGAACAGGCATAGCAGAGCGAGGGCCACCCTCTCAGAGCAGGCTCAGGTGTCTCAAAACGAGATGTCCATTTAAAACACTCAGACCTTTTAATGCAAGCGTTCCATTTCTGCACATCTCAAGGAATAATGAAAAGGTGGGAGAGGGTAAAGATTCACAAGCATCCTCGTTACATTAGTAATTGATAAGAATAGGAAATACTGCCCATGTCAGAAAGCTAGCAGTCTATAAAATTGTATCTAATAACACACGGAAATGAAGTTTTCACAGCTTTTTTTAAAGACACAAAAATGGAAAAAAGCTTTTAAAAGTCATACAGTACGGAGTCCCAATTACATTTTTTTTTTAATCGAGTGAGGTTTTTAAATATTGATTTGGCCACACCATGAAACACAGCAGATCTTAATTCCCTGATCAGAGATTGAAGCTACGCCCCCTGCAGTGAAAGCACAGAGTCCTAACCACTGGACCACCAGGGAATTGCCTCAATTACTTTTTTTTTTTAATTTTTTTTTTTAATTAATTAATTTTTTAAATTTTACTTTACAATACTCTATTGGCTTTGCCATACATTGACATGAATCCACCACAGGTGTACACAAGCTCCCAATCCTGAATCCCCCTCCCACCCTCAATTACATTTTTAAAACATTGCTGACAAGACTGATAGGCAGCACACCAAAATGCTAAATGTGGTTATATTGGACTGTGAGAATTGAAGTGGGTTTTTTTCTTTATATATTTCTCTTATTTTCTTTTTTTGCTTTTTTGTTTTTTAGCAGTGCTTAGGTACTATTACCGGAGAAGGCAATGGCACCCCACTCCAGCACTCTTGCCTGGAAAATCCCATGGATGGAGGAGCCTGGTAGGCTGCAGTCCATGGGGTCGCTATGAGTCAGACACGACTGAGCGACTTCACCTTCACTTTTCACTTTCATGCATTGGAGAAGGAAATGGCAGCCCACTCCAGTGTTCTTGCCTGGAGAATCCCAGGGATGGGGGACCCTGGTGGGCTGCTGTCTATGGGGTCGCACAGAGTCGGACATGACTGAAGCGACTTAGCTTAGCAGCAGGTACTATTATACTTTTGTAATCAGGAAATAAATTTTAACTGTTAAAAGTGGAGTGGGCTATGGAAAGAAGACTTAAGCTAAAAACTACTAGACTTGAACTTCACAAGTTTGGGCAATGTGTGGCTGGCTGCTTTATTGCCCAGAATCTACACACACAGTATGTGTTTGCTCTCTTGACTACCTGCCATCAGGAACAGGTTAGAAGATAAGGCCTAGCCCTTTTTCACAAAGGCTGAATGTCAAAAACGGTATCAAACCCAATACAGTCAGAAACACAGTTGTGGTTTTATTAAACAGGCATGGGATTTTTGACATTAATCAAACTGGAAACCAAACTGGCTCTAGCCCAAGTTCCGGGACAGGAGAGAAAGCAAACACAAGGGTTGCCGCTTCAACACTTGACCTCAGCTCCCTTCTGCAAAGAACTGAATGAGGCTGTTGATGAGCAAAAAGGAGTTTTATTCCCTTGTGCAAAAACATTTCAAGTCAGGCTAGTCAGTCACACTCGGGTGAATAGTTCCCACACAAAAAATTGGGATAGAAGAGGTACTTAATGTTGTACTCTGCTCGGGCTAAGCAGTAAGCAAACTCCTGGTCACACTTGCATATGAGTTCTTGGCATTTGTCCTCCGTTGGTTCTGGAAGAAGTGGAGAAACTGAAGTTAGATTTGCAGAGACCTGAAGATAAACACAAGGGAAGCTAATAAAGCTGGAAACAGGAAGGGTCATAAACTGCATCCGGGTAACACTTTGACAGTTCACCACAATGATCTCCCTCATCATGACAACTCCCAAGGAAGGTGATATTCAGTCCATTTTACAGAAAACAAAGTTGACACCAGGGTAATATTTTCAGAGGAAAAGTCCGTGCGTCCTTTTATAAAACTTCTCTTGTGTATCAGTATTACACTATTGCACTTGAGGATCCAGTTAGACAAGCAATAGGTGCCTGGGAACCATCCAGGCCTTTTTTTTTTTTTTGGAGCCTTGCTCTGTGTGATCTTACTGTGAACTTTCTTAGCGAAGTCCTCATTTAAAACGGGGTACTATCCACTCTGCAGGTTTATTATGAAGCCTGGGTGAGAAAGCATATGTAAAGTGCCAGGCAGGGGCTTGGCCTGAGACATGCACACCATCAACGTTGGTTCTACCTGCACTTCCCTACCTTTTCTCTCCAAGTCTCTTTCAGATGCTCCTTCAAGAAAACAGCTTGTTCCCACAGCCAACATAATAGTGGTGAAAAGCTGAACGACTTCCCACTGAAATCTGGAACAAGACAAGGATGCCCATTCTCACCATTCCTATTCAGCATAGTAGTAGAAGTCCTAGCCATAGCAATCAGATAAGAAAAAGAAAGGAAGGGTATCCAAACTGGAAGAGGTAAAATTGTCATTATATGCAGATGACATGATACCATATTAAAAAAACAGCTTGTTTTAGGTAACAATTGTATATTCCATCTCTCCCTTCCACCTTGGGCCTACTTTATACAGAGATGCAAAGGCTGCCACCCAAAGATAAATCTCCCTCTACCTTGGGAATTTTGCTGCTACAGAATCAATCCTTTGGGTTGGAAACATTTTGTGATCTTAAAGTTGTATCTATTAATCTAGAAGGCATAACAGCTCTGGATACGTGACCTGCCTTTGACTGTGGGTTTTTAATTATTCACAAAATAATTGTGGTGGAGGTGGGTGGGGGTGGGGCAGGGGACACCCACTATTAAATTCTTCCATATTTCTTCCAGAGGCACAGTAAAACATGAGCTTGGAGGTAGCCAGCTCAGCCATGGATATGGTTCCTTTGGACACATCACTTCCCTTCCCAGGCTGCTTCCACAGGGTCCACATGAGGATACTAAAAGTACCTACTTCTAAGGGCTGTTGGGAGAATGAAAAGAGATGAAGTCAGTAAAATGTAGGGGATACAGCAGGTGCTTATGAGCTGTAGCTGACCTCCTTAAACTGCCAGCTAATCTTAAAGATCTCCTCTTAAAATGCACAGGTTCCTTAGACATCCTAGCAAGATGAAGCATGAGAGAAAATTCAGCTTCCGTCTCAGGGCAACACTCAGAGTGCTTGGCAGCTCCTGGTGTGATGAACAGGGGCAAGGCTGGGGGATGTCATGCAGGAGGCAGGGGGCCTGAGACCCTATGACCCTATAATGAGCTGAGTTGATTAAAGGTGTCAGCATGACTGCACATAGGGTTTCCCAAACTCAGGCCCATGGCAGCTTCAAGGTGATAGCTTTATGTGTGTTAGTCTCAGTCTTGTCTGACCCTTTTGTGACCCCATGGATGGTAGCCCACCAGGCTCCTCTATCCATGAGATTTTCCATGCAAGAATACTGGAGTGAGTTGCCATTTCCTTCTCCAGGGGATCTTCCCGACCCAAGGTAATAATATTCATGTCTCTTGCATTCCAGGCAGATTCTTTACCACTGAGCCACCAGGGATATCTTTAAATCCCCTTTATTTTTAATAGTAAGTCAATTATTACATTATGACTTAATTATTTTAAATTGCATTAAATAAATCATACTGACATAAAGGGAAAACCAAAATCTTATACCACAAATATATAAAACTTACTAAAAAAAAAAAAAAAGCCAGTGAAGATAAAGTTCTAATATCAAAGTCTAGTTAAATGCTGTTACCCACCTGAAGGCTATGAGCCCCCAGAATGGAGTGTCTTAGTTTTAAAAAAGGGAGATTAGCAAGTGTAAGAGGTTCACCCTCTCTAGCAGTCAGACCATCAAGCAATCCATACTTCCTCCTTGCCTAACTGGAAGAATTAACAAAGGACTGAAAGGGAAAATCCTTCTCACTTAAATGCATTTATTAAGCTTCTCACACTCTGCGAAACTATTGAGAGAGAAGGCAAAACACAAACACCTCCAACTCCAAAAGTCTGTGTTTAAACACTCTGCCTTGGGGGTTCGCTGGCGGTCCAGGGGTTAGGACTCCAAACTCTCACTGCCATGGGCATAGATTGGATCCCTGGTCGGGAGACTAATATCCCAAGCCACGCTGCAAAGCCAAAAAAACAAAACAAAATTTTAAAAAACAGAACAAAAAATCGCCTTGGTTATAACTCAGTAAATGGTAACAGAAAAAGTCGAGATGATGGAAGCCTGAGTTACGTGCAGTTACGTGAAGGGCTGGCTCTGCGGTCCCCACCTCACCCAGTCCTCTCAGGGCAGGGCCACCGGCACTGGAGGTGCCTGGGCAAAAGGCCTCTGTGTCCCTCACTTCTTTGATTATAGGAAACAGCCTTTCTTCAACCTCCATGAGTTCTCCATGAGTTCCTCCAACTCCTTCCCTGAGTTCCAATAGGCAGAGTCAGTTCAGTTCAGTTCCGTTGCTCAGTCGTGTCCGACTCTTTGCGACCCCATGAATCGCAGCACACCAGGCCTCCCTGTCCATCACCAACTCCCGGAGTTCACTCAGACTCACGTCCATAGAGTCAGTGATGCCATCCAGCCATCTCATCCTCGGTCGTCCCCTTCTCCTCCTGCCCCCACCAATCCCTCCCAGCATCAGAGTCTTTTCCAATGAGTCAACTCTTCGCATGAGGTGGCCAAAGTACTGGAGTTTCAGCTTCAGCATCATTCCTTCCAAAGAAATCCCAGGGCTGATCTCCTTCAGAGTGGACTGGTTGGATCTCCTTGTAGTCCAAGGGACTCTCAAGAGTCTTCTCCAACACCACAGTTCAAAAGCATCAATTCTTCAGTGCTCAGCTTTCTTCACAGTCGACATTCTGGGACTCAGCCAACTAAAATGGACTGGAATGGGTGAATTTAACTCAGATGACCATTGTATCTACTACTGCGGCAGGAATCCCTTAGAAGAAATGGATAGCCATCATGGTCAACAAAAGAGTCCGAAATGCAGTACTTGGAGGCAGAGTCAAGCAGTTGTTAACTAAGGAAGGGAGAGGATGGGAGACCAAGGAGAAACAGTCAAGAGCAGCCTTGGGACAAGGTCCTGTTTTCCTATTAACAGATCCACACAAGAATGTCTTTGGGATATCTTGCAGATACTGAAAGGCTTCCAGGTGGGAGAAGTTACCAGTAGTATGCTGCCCATAAGCACATAGGCCTCAGGCTAGTTGGACTTGAAGATTGATGATGTTGATTCCCACTTACCTCACCACCAACCAACCCACCAGAAGAACGTCCTCGAGCTGATCACTCCCTCTTTGGACAATTACTATAAAACTTCTCACTATCTTCCCAAGTGGGTTTTGAGGGCATAAGCCCGCTCTGTCCCCCACTTTGCCTGACAAAGCAAAAAAACCTATCCTTTTCTACTTTGCCCCAAATTCTGCCTCCAAGATTTGATTCAGCGCTGGTGTACAGAGAAGCTGAGCTTTTGGCATCAGCACCCCAACCTTACAGAAGAAAAATCCAGAGAAGGGGTATAGGGACTGATCCCCAGTTCAGCTCTGCCTGATCCCAGGCCTCCTGGCTTGTCTGCCAGAAGGGAATAGGTTGTAAACTCAGGGGACTCATCTGCCTTTATAAATCCAAGTTTTAAGACAGGATTTTAAAATCAATCAATAAATCTATCTGCACCAGGTCTTAGTTGCGACATGTGGAATCTAGTTTTCTGATAAGGAATCAAACCCTTGAAGGCGGGAGGAGAAGCAGACGACAGAGGATGAGATGGTTGGATGGCGTCACTGACTCAATGAACATGAGCAAATTCCAGGAGATAGTGAAGGACGGGAAGCCTGGTGTGCTGCAATTCAGTGGGATCGCAGAGAGTCAGACACGACTTGGTGACTGAACAACAACAATCTATTCTTTTAATAGAGCTTTTTTAAATTACTCTATTTTAATTGGAGGATAATTACTTTAAAATATTGTGATGGTTTTTGCCATTAATGACATGGGAAGCAACTTACATTTAAGAAAACTTAAGGGGTTTTAAGTTTTCTTAAAATATAAAACACAATACACAGTGCTATATTTTTTATGTATTATGCACTCAAAAAAAGACAAAACAAGAACAGCACCAGAAAATTAATCGAATGGAGGTCTGGGTAGTGTCAATGGGAGTTTTATTTCCCACAAAACTTTTGTGGTAAAAGTTATAATTTGAAACTTTTCTACTTTGAGCCATACAGTGCTTTCATTGTGGAAAAGTGATCTCAATTAACCAAATGTGAGGGCCCTCTATTTTGAATTTAGTTTACATTACTTATTAGAGTTAAAATATCTATACCACTCAGTGATGAAAGGAGGTGCCTTGTGGGATCTTTGATGGCCCTCCTCCTCCCTAATCTTCACCAGGCCTCCCCTTAGCACCTCCCCAGCTTCTGCAATAAACACAATCTACATTGTCTAAATGCCCTTGCAGAGTAAATACTCCTCCAGGACAAGCCCTCTAACCTCCCTTTCAGGTTGCCCGCCAGCCCTTTCTACATATAAATTCTAGTAAGTAAGTAAGTTTTAGTCGCTCAGTTGTGCCCAACTCTTTGCGGCCCCATGGACTACAGCCCACCAGGCTCCTGTGTCCATGAGATTTTCCAGGCAAGGATACAGGAGTGGGTTGCCATTTCCCTCTCCAGAGGATCTTCCCCACCCAGGGATCGAACCTGGGTCTCCTGCACTGCAGGCAGATTCTTTACTGACTGAGCTACAAGGGAAACCCATTATTCTAAGGGTGCCTCAAATACACCATCTGACCCTACAATTCTAAGACTCCATGCTGCAAAAACCTCTCACAGGTGCACAAAGCCTTATAAACAACCACAGTCTCTGCAAAATGAAGTACATTGGTGCCACAGACTGGCCATTCTCAGCTGCGGGCCTTTGTGTCCCCCACCGGGCTTGTGGTAGTGTCTAGAGACATCTTTGGCTGTCCCATGTGGAGGGTAGGGGGTTTGCTACCGGCATCTGGTTGGCAGAGACCAGGAATGTTACTAAACATCTACAGTGCCCAGGATGGCTCCCACACCAGAGATTCAGCCTCAAATGTCCATAGTGTCAAGATGGAGACACTCTGCCGCGGGTGATTGTCAGACTTTAAAAGAATGAGGCTGGGGCTTCTCCGGTGGCTCAGTGGTAAAGACTCCATCTGCCAGTACAGGAAACACAGGTTTGATTCCTGGTCTGAGAAGATCCCACAAGCCACCCAGCAATTAAGCCCGTGAGCCACAACTATTAATCCTGAGCTCTAGAGCCCGAGAGCCACCGCTACTGAGCCCACACACCCTAGAGCCCATGGTCCGCAATAAAAGAAGGCACAGCACTGAGAAGCCTGCACACCGCAACTAGAGAAAGCCCATGCAGTAACAAAGATCCACCACAGCCAAAAATAAATAAATGAAATAAATCTATATTTAAGAATGAGGCCAACCTAGACATTCCAAGATGTCCAAGACACAATATTAAGTGAAAAAAAAATGATGTATATAATGTGATCTGATTTTTGTTCTTTTTTAAAAAAATTATTTATTGTATGTATTTTTGGCTGTGCTGGGTCTTTGTTGCTGTGAGTGAATTTTGGTTGTGACAAGCAGGGGCTACTCTCGAGTTGCAGCGTGCAGGCTTCTCAGTGTGGTGCCTTCTGTTGCGACTCTCAGGCTCTAGAGCACAGGCTGGATAGTTGTGGCACCCGGGTTTAGCTGCTCCAGGGCATATGGCATCTTCCCGGACCAGGGATCGAACCTGCATCCTCTGCATTGGCAGGCAGATTCTTAACCACTGGACCACCAGGGAAGATATTTGTTCTTGTTTGTCTGTTTACACATGCGTAAATCTGGAGGAGAACAACATGCCAAGTTGAAACTAGTTAATGCTGGTGGATGGAGCCTAACTTCTTACATTACAATGATTCTGGGATGTTTTGATTTTCCTCAACAAACGTGGATTAGGTTTGAATCAGAAAAGGCATTTGTATGGATGGACAGATAGATAAAACTAATATGTAAAAATTGGTAAATGAACCAGCTGGTACCAGAGCCACAATTTTACCATTGCTGGTAAAATTTCCATGGGCCACACCCTTGGAACATGACCTGGTGGGCTAGAGACTTCTGAGGAAAGAACCATTGAAGCTCCAAGGTTGCACTGTTCCCGCAGAGTTGGCCAAAGGACAGCTTTCTAAGGACAGGGCACAAACGCTCCAGCCATTTCCCCTTCCCTCCCCTGTCCATGGGAGTCTCCCGGCTCCACCTTCCGCTACCTCCACTGATGTCATCTGTCCAAGGCACTTCTCACCCAGATCCCTGCAACAGGCTCACAGTGGGGCCTAGCTGCCACCCTTGTTCCCTCCAGCTATATTCCTTGCAGCAACCAGAGTGGAAGATCCCCTGGAGAAGGCAATGGCTACCCATTCCAGTATTTTTATCTGGAGAATTCCATGGACAGAGGAGCCTGGCAGGCTGTAGTCCATGAGGTCGCAAAGAGTCGGATATGACTGAGCAACTGACACTTTCATTTTTCACTTTCATGTATAGTACTTCATTGATTTCTGTTCCAACAAGCACTTATAAAAGCAACTGGCATGAACACTATTTGCTGCTCCCTTTTTTGACCACAAAGCCTTGCTCCTCTGTTTTGCCCATCAGGGAGTCTGACACAGAATAGATTCTCAATAATGGTTGTTGGGAGAATATAGAAAAGACATATATTATTTCCAATTCTTGTACAAACCCAGCACCAGAGTTTTATTATTCCCATTTTACAGAAAAGGAGGGGGATTCAGTAACTTGTCCAAGGCCACAGATCTGGGAAAGAGTATACCAGGATTCCAGCACAGCATCTCCTGACATAGTGTCTGTCCCTCTGCTATGCTCCCCACGTCTCCCTGAGCAAGAAAATCCTTTGAAAAACAAGGCTTGGTCTCACTATTCTAGGGCCTCAGAACCCCAACAGATTCATGTTATTCAAGAATAATAAAAACTGAAAAGGAAACCTAGCTCCCAAGAGTTAAGTTTAAATTAAAGGCCTGCTGGTAAATATTATTATATGCTTAATATTTTTAAAAAATATATTTGTCAAGCCCATAAATGGAAAATGGACCACACCTGTAATTTAGCAAATAGCTAAGTTCAGAATATCTCCAAACAGAATAAGAGAATATTTTTAGCCAAAAAATGCATAATAGATATTTTGGTTCTCTTCATTCAGTTCAGGGAAAGCAGTTCTGTAAATAGGCACAGCCCCACTAGCTGACACACTAATAAGTATTTCACAAATATCTTTTTAGATGGGTGTGTGTGTGTGTGTGCTCGCACACTCAGTTGTGTCCGATTCTTTGTGGCTCCATGGACTGTAGCCCACCAGGCTCCTCTGTCCATGGGATTCTCCAGGCAAGAATACTGGGGTGGGTTGCCATTCCCTTCTCCAGGGGATCTTCCCCACCGAGGGATCGATCCCGCGTCCCTTGCATCTCCTGGATCGGCAGGTGGGTTCTTTACCATTTGTGCCATCTGGGAAGCCCTTTCACATGGTTAGGGGCAGCAGATCATGCAGGTTGAAGGGAGAAGGGAAAGATCTTTAACATATTTTCCACTCAAGGTCCACTTCTCCTCTCCACTCACAATGGAAGGGGGCAGTGTGGGGACAGAGAATATGCCTAGAAGTGGGCTTATCATCACCAGGTTAAGCAAGTCACTTCTTTCCCTGGGCTTCATTTCCCTGCAGCTCTAAGTGAGATGGTTGGATGAAGATGATGTCTGGGATAATTTTCAGTCCTCGATTGACTGAATCAAGGACTCCATATTAATGTCTCCATATTAATTCAGCTTTTCTCTGTGCCAACTCTTAATGTAGACTAAGAAGACACAGCTAAGAGTCTGTACATATCTAAGAATATCCCTGCCTCTAGAGCAGACCAAGTCTGCAGAAGTTGGGGTTTCAGTGAAGAATCACACGAGACCCTCAGTTCTCTCAAGTGGAAGCATTGGGGATCAGAGAGAAGTTTAGATAAGGATGAGGGATGGAGGAGAGAGGGGGGAAGAAAGTAGCAACCTCCATCCAATCTGGATATCACATTATAAACTGTTTTTTTTTTCCCCATCTTTGTAACATCTATTTTCCAGGTAAGAAAACAGGCTCAGAGATGACACCAATCTAAGGGCCAAGTGATTTTCAACAAAAGTACCAAGACAATTTAATGGGGACAAAAGAGTCTCTTCAACAAATGGTGCTGGAACAACTGAATATCCATATGCCAAAGAATGAACGTGGATTCCTACCACTCACCATAGACAAAAACCAACTCAAAACAGATCAATGACCTAAAGTTAAGAGTTCAGTGAAAAAATATATATAACTGAGTCACTTCGCTGTTCAGCAGAAATTAACACAACATTGTAAATCAATAATACTTCAAGAAAATTTAAAAAAATAAAAGAGTTCAAACTATAACACTGTTTGAAGAATGTAAGGGTAATCTTCATGGCCTTGGATCTGGTGACAAATTCTTAGATAGGATACCAGAAATGCAATCAACAGAAGACAAAATTGGGACTTCCTTAGTGGTGCAGGGGTTAAGAATCTGCCTTCCAAAGCAGGGAGGTGAGCGTGAACCCTGACTGGAGAACTCAGATCCTACACGCTGCAGAGCAACTAAGCCTGCACACCCCACCTAGAGAGACCACACGCTCTGGAGCCCTGACACCACCACTGCTGAGCCTGGGTATTCCAGAGCCCACGCCCCACAACTGGAGAAGCCCACGTGCCATAACGGAGACCAGTGCAGCCCCAAAATAAAAAAGACAGAGTTGATAAATCGGGCTTTATCAAAATTAAAACTTTTGTATACCAAAGACATTATCAAGAAAATAAAAAGGCAACAGAATGGTAGGAAATTTTTTGCAAATCACATATATGAGAGAGTCCGGTATCCAGAACAAGAAGCTCTCACAATTCAACAACAATAGGACAAACTACTCAATGAGCAGAAGACTTGAATAGACATTTCTCCAAAGAGGATGGAAAAATGACCAACCAGCATATGAAAAGATGTTCAACATCATTAGTCATGAGAAAAAAGCAAATCAAAATCACAGTGAGATACACTAATTATCTCCACTAAATAATAAATAAAAAAGAAAAATAGCAAATGTTGGCAAGGCTGTGGAGAAATACCCTATACATTGCTAATGAGAATGTAAAACAGTGCAGCTCCTATAGCAAAAATTGGTGTGAAAGTGTTAGTCACTCACTCATG
Organism: Neotragus pygmaeus; assembly: GCA_006410875.1. Lineage (NCBI taxonomy): Eukaryota > Metazoa > Chordata > Mammalia > Artiodactyla > Bovidae > Neotragus > Neotragus pygmaeus. The sequence continues at coordinate 2,150,110 of SJYV01003368.1, forward strand.
TCTGAATCTTTTTGACCCTATGGATGATAGCCCACCAGGCTCCTCTGTCCATGGAATTCTCTAGGCAAGAATATTGGAACGGGTAGCCATTCCCTTCTCCAGTGGATCTTCCTGACCAAAGGATCAAACCCAGATCTCCTGCATTGCAGGCAGATTCTTTACCATCTGAGCCACCAGGGAAGGGTTCCTCAAAAAGTAAAATGGAATTACTAGACAATGCAACAATTCCACTCCTACGTATATGCCCCCAAAGAAATGAAGACATGTATTCAAACAAATATTTGTTCACAAATGTTCACAGCAGCACTATTCCCAGTAGTTAAAAGGTGGAAATACAACAGGAAGAAAAGGAGCAGGGTACAACTTGTGAAAGAATGGCACAGCCCAAGGATACACCATAAACCGATTAGAATCAAATGGGACCAAGATGGCAGACAAGACTAGACCTTAACCCTCCATCAGCAAGTGAGATGACACACCCAGAGGTGCCACGAGAGTTCCAAGGCACTGTCAAAAGACCAAGGAGTGGGTAGTGGACCAAATCCTGGAAATCTCCACCTCTTCCCCAAAATAGCTGGAATAATCCTCCCACTCATTAGCATGTGATATTACCCAGCCTATAAAAACCAACCACACCACACTTTGCTGCCACATTCACCCTCTGTGATGGCACACACTCTGTCTGTAGAGTGTGCTTCTCTCTGACTGTGAATAAATCCACTTCTCACCTACCACTTTATCTCTCACTGAGTTCTTTCTGCAATGAGATATCAAGAACCTGAGCTTCATTAGGTCCTGAAACCAGGTAACATGGGTTAGGGCTGGGTTTGAGTTCTAGCCATGTGAGCTCAGTTGGTAAAGAATTCACCTGCAATGCAGGAGACCTTGGTTTGATTCCTGGGTCGGGAAGATCCCCCTGAGAAGGGATAAGGCTACCTATTCCAGTATTCTTGGGCTTCCCTTGTGGCTCAGCTGGTAAAGAATACACCTGCAATGTGGGAGACCTGGGTTTGATCCCTGGGTTGGGAAGATCCCTTGGAGAAGGGAATGGCTATTCTGGCCTGGAGAATTCCATGGACTGTCCATGGGGTCGCAAAGAGTTGGACACAACTGAGCAACTTTCACTTCACTTCACTTCATGCAGGTTCAAGTCCCAAACTGGGTTTTGGCTGGGTTCAAGTCCCAATCTGAGGTAACGGTTTCAGAAACAATACAAAGTCCTACAATGAATGAATGGTTAAACAAAAGGTAGTATATACATACATACAATGGAATATTGCTACTGCTACTGCTGCTGCTAAGTCACTTCAGTCATGTCCAACTCTGTGCGACCCCACAGATGGCAGCCCACCAGGCTCCCCTGTCCCTGAGATTCTCCAGGCAAGAACACTGGAGTGGGTCAATGGAATATTATTCAGTCATAAAAAGGAATGAAGTTCAAATGCATGTACAACATGAATGAACCTTGAAAACATGAGGCTAAGCGAAAGAAGTCAGACAAAAAAGGCTTATTATATGACATCATTTGTAGGAAATATCTAGAATAGGTAAACCCATAGAAATTGAAAGCAAATTGGTGGTTGCCAGATGCTGGAAAGAGGAGGAATAGAAACTGAGCGCTTGACAGGTACGTGATTTTGGGGGGGATGTTGATGAAAATGTTTTGGGAACCCCTGGTGGTCCAATGGTTAACAATCTGCCTGCCAATTGCAGGGAACACATTACTGGTCCAGGAAGATGCCACATGTCATGCAGCCACAAAGCCCGAGTCAAACAGTTGCTGAGCCCACGTGGCCTTGAGCCCTGCTTCACAACAAGAAAACTCACTGCAAGGAGAAGCCTGTTCACCACAACTGGAGAGTAGCCCCCACTTGCCGTAACTAGAGAAAGCACGCACATATCAGAGAAGACCCCAAGCATCCAAAAGTAAAAAGAAAATGTTTTGGAAATAGACGTTATGGTTGGAGGACATTGTGAATGCATTACATATCACTGAAAGGTACACTTAAAAATGGTTAATTTTATGCTATACTCAGTTAAGAGTAAAAAGAAAGAAAAAAGTTATGGAGCCCATTGTCTGTGTGTTTCATTTCAGCTTCTCAGATAACTTGGAATCTCACTGCCCAAATCCCAGCCTTATCTACACCGTGCCTGTACAATTATTCACATCCTGTTTCTTCCCTTGATTCAGCTTTTTAAATTTATGTGAACAGAAACTGTAAATGGAAAACACCATCCAGCAGAAGATAATCCTAAAAACAAATACTTCATTCCTTTTCTTACTGGTTTATTTTGAAAACCAGTAAGATTGCCCTGAGGGACAAAATATTTTAAACCACAGGTTTATTTTTCTTTCAGCTTTACAGGTAGCTAATCATGTAAAATGTACAGTGATATCAGGTTATGTTACAATTATCCTCATTAAATACATGCTGCTTGTGGTTAAAGAGAAGTAATAGATAAACAGATAGATGATAGATTGATAGATATGAAGGATTTTTTAAAGTCAGAATTAAATTTAAGAATAGAACAGTTTCTGAATAATGTTATAAGCCAGAAATCTACTCTCTCTGTTCAAAAGGATCAGGGAGGGTCCCACAGATGTTTTAGCTAAATTAAAACTGACTTTCTCCTGATTTCACAAAATTAGAAGGATTAAAAGAAAATTGAAAGAGAAATCACTTTCTCTTGGGGGCATTCAGGGTTACTCAGAACTGTGTTCATGTTCTTCCCTAAATCCTGGGCTCCATGAAATTGTGCCTGGTCTTGCTCATCGGAGGTTCTGTGTTGGGTCATTTCTTCAACAGACCATTGACGACATCTATTAGGCATGAAATGCCATGACACTGTCACTTCATTCTCACCACAGGCCAGCTGGATTCCCACTCCCAGTTTACCAGTGAGCAAACTGAGGCCCCAGGAGATCAGGGCCTGGTGACATCACAGAATCTGAATTACAGACTAAGCTGTCAGCCACAGGCCAGGGTCTGCAAATTCAGACATCCCCTGGGGCCGGCAGTGCTAACACAAAGGGGATCCATTAGACACAGGCATACTCTTCATTCTGATAAATAAATGGGCTCGCTCACCACTCTCATTTTTCTCAAATCATTCAGCCTTTGGACCTACCTTCTGTTTTCCTAGGTTTGACAGAAAAATTCCTTTTTCCTAAAATCCCGTTCTTAAAATCAACAGCACAGGAGAAATGAACTATGGTAATTGACCCTTGGCCTCAATGTTGGAGAGACAATAGGGCATGGTGGAGACTGGGGCAGATGGGAGAATGGCCCCACCTACAGTGGGAATCCCCTCTATGTTCCAGCCAATGACTGTTGCTGGGTGTTATGTTGGGAACTTACCACAGCTGACAGTCTGATTGACACAATTCCAAGAGTAGGGCTGCAACTTGGGGCTGCAGCCGGAGTTCTCGGCAAGTGTATAGCAGCAGTCATGCGCATGACAGCACCTGTGGACAGCAGATGGACAAACCAAGGGGTGAGTAAGGGCAAGGATGGCCATCCTCCTGTGCCATGACTTCAGGAGAATGAGGACCCACAGGGCAGAGCATCTTCTGGTCCAGGCTTTGTCCCTGAGAATCCCCGTCCTGGGAATTAATTCCACTGACTCCAGCGTGTCTTGCCCTACCTCTATCTCTCTGCCATGCTCAAGTCTGGCCCTTGCCTGCCTCAGTCACTGAGCCTCTGAGTTCCAGCCATGCTGGTCCCTTCCAGCCATACCCTCCCTGCCTCCTGACTTTGCCCCTAATCTGCCTCTGCCTGGGAGAAATTCCTGCCCACTCTTCCTGCTTGAGGTCTCAGCCAAAGTACCAGCTCCCAACCCCAGGATGGGGGAGGCAGACAAATCTCCAGATGCAGTGGGCGTGGAGAGAAACACTAGGTTGCAGGTAACAGGATTCTGGGAGCCAGAGGGGATGCCAGGTCCAGCTAGGCTTCAGAGAAGACTTCCAAGAGGGGGTGATGCTTGGGGGGTGGGGGGCTACGTCTGGAAAGATGTGCAGAAACCAGACAACCAGAGTGTGGGAGGAAGACCAGGGCCTATGGCAGGAGCCTTGGAGGCATGAGGCTGGATAGTGACCTGTCAGTGACAACTATATCCACCAAGACCCGGAAGAGATAATCAACATTTTGCCCCTTGACCACTCTGGAAATGGATGAGTGGCTGTGGGACCTGGTCTGTAAAATAGGGATCACCACTGGACGGCCATGGCTGTGGTGGCAAATGAGAGGAGGTCGTGACAAGGTCTAAGCCCACAGCCTGGCACAGAACAGGTCCTTCTCACCCAGCAGCAGAAGGCAGTGATCAGGGGTGTGAATCCAGCCAGGCTGCCTAGGCTCAAATCCCAGCCCCGACCCCACACTCTGTATGTGGCTTTAGACAAGTTGATCTCTCTGGGCCTCAGTTTCCTTATCTCTGAAATGGGGTTGTGAGAACTCAAAGGGGCTCTCAGGACAATTCTGGTGTATAATAAGTCTGATCAGTGATATATGATTTTTTTTTTTCAGCTAAAGTAATCACCCTGCCAGACTGGGGGCCAGCTGGCACCAAGGTCTGGCCTCATGGGCATGTTGCCCAGAAGACCCTTTGCCTGCAAGGAGCACCGTTTGCTGGGGGCTCCATATCTAAACCCCAACCTCAGTTTTGGGTATTTCCTCATAAGCCTTAACCACCCCAGAGGGTGGGGACCTTAAGCCCCCAGCATGCACTCACCAGTCTATGGCATCCTGGGGCTGGCCATAGCCCCCCAGACCACAAAAGCAGCCATATTTCACGTAGACCAAGGCAGGGCGAGGGCCAACACAGTCGATAGTCCCGGCCAGTCCTATGAGCCCACGTCGGTGCACATGTGACCTCTGGGGAGCTGGGGGTGGGGGAGGGAGACAAAAGTTAGAGGCTGCAGGTGGCAGCTGTCTTGGCCTGGGGACAGGCACTAGCCTAAAAAGTGTCTGGATGACTTGCTGTTGTTCAGTCGCTCCGTCATGTCCGACTCTTTGCAACCACGTGGACTAAAGCATACCAGGCTTCCCTGTCCTTCACTGTCTCCCGGAGCTCGTTCAAACTCATGTCCGTTGAATCAATGATGCTATCCAAACATCTCATCCTCTGGATGACTATCTCGGGGTTGAATCCTGCTTCTCCTTCTTCCTAGCTGTGTGACTTTGGACCACTCAACCTCTCTGTGCCTTGGTTTCCTCATCTTAAAACAGGGGAATAAGGGGACCTCACTCCGCAGAATGGAATGAGATCATGCATGTAAATTACCAGCACACAATGAGCTCTATTATTATCAGTATCTTCAAGGCAGCTGTGAAGGAGAAAACAGGTCACAGAGCCACAGCCTCTGAAAAAAAATCATACCTCTAGGCCCCTGCACTGGCTGGTCCCTCTCCCTGGAATGCCCTCGTTCTCAATCCTTTGCCCATGTCAACTTCAGACACAGTCGGATTGTGGGTTGTGTGTCTAATGTCTGTCTAGTTGCCTGTCCTGGGCACTGGACATCAGAGATGAACCAAACAGAGTCCCTGCTATCCTCTACAGGGACCTCTCCCACCCCTCACCACTGCCTTCCAGATTCTTTGCATCACCTCTCATTTTCACTGCCGGGGCACAGCTTCCTGCCACACAGAGAGGTCCTGTGACCTCATCTCAGCCATTTCTCTGGATCCTCATGTTGCTGTGGTCCATAGCAAAACACAGTTGGTGCAACCGGAACCCCTGCATCTCACATGGGAGAAAGAGGAGGCTCTGATGGGAAGCACGACCCCTACAGTCATGGGGCTGAGGAGGAGGGGCCCTTTTGACTCCCAATCCAGTGGTTCCTCCTCACCCAATAGCAGCAGGAGAGGGAGGCCTGGGGTGACACAGGCAAGGGGCATCGAGGAGTCCTTTGCTCGTGGCCAGGGGTGGGCACCAGAGAATCCCCGAGCCACTCCTCCTTCTGGTGAGGTCCAAGAGTCCACTCTGGTGTTGGGTCAGAAACCACAATCAGGCACTTCCCTGGAGGTCTAGTGGTTAAGACACTGTGCTTCCATTGCAGGGGCAGGGGTTCAGTCACTGGTTAGGGAACTAAGATCTCACATGCTGCACACAGTCAACATGTAGAAAACACACACACACAATCAGCCACAGCACGGAGAAACTATCACTTGAACTTCACCTGGCACCAGGCACCGTGTTCCCCAATCCACAGGTGACATCTGTTGTCAATCTCTTTGTCTTATGGGCTGCTAGTCTCCCATTTCGGAGAAGGAAATGGCACCCCACTCCAGTGCTCTTGCCTGGAAAATCCCATGGACAGAGGAACCTGGTAAGCTGCAGTCCATGGGGTCGCTAAGAGTCAGACACGACTGAGCAACTTCACTTTCACTTTTCACTTTCATGCATTGGAGAAGGAAATGGCAACTCACTCCAATGTTCTTGCCTGGAGAATCCTGGGGACGGGGGAGCTTGGTGCGTTGCCGTCTATGGGGCCGCACAGGGTCAGACCTGACTGAAGTGACTTAGCAGTAGCAGTAGCAGTCTCCCATTTACAGATGGAGAGATTGAGGCTAGGAGAGGCAAAAGGACCCATCCTAGGTCCCAGAGTGGGTGAAGTGCTGAACAGAAACTTGTCCCCATGTTGGCCTGACCCCTGGGAGCTCACTCTCCACCCAGGGCTCCAGACTGAGAATCCAGAGATTTGCAGATTCCCTTTCACATTTGTAAAATCTAAAACAAGATTTTATCATGCTGACTCTTCTTTGAAGAATCCAGGCCAAAATTCGAATTCAATTTTTTTGTTGTTGGATTGTTGTTTTCTTTTTTGGTTTTGTTTGGCCGCAAGGCACAGCATGTGGGATCTTAGTTCCCTGACCAGGAAATGAACCAGACCCACTGCAGTGGAAACTCAGAGTCCTTCTTATCACTGGGAAGCCAGGGAGTCCCCTCAGTTTTCTTTTTTCTCAGTGGAAAAAGGAGCATATTCATCTAAGGGATCAGAGATAAACTAAATAGAAACAAAATATAACAATGAGTTTAGAGTTAAAAGCTTTGCCCTCCTCTCTGGATGACCAGCCCTCACCCTCACAGGACTTTCCCAAGTGCCCACATCTCTGCCTGAAACCTCCCCAGGCTCCCAATCCCCTCCAGGTAAAGCTCAGGGTCCTCACTGAGCCAGACGCCCTGCAGAAGCCCACCCTCTCACCCCTCTCTCAACATGGACCCCACATGGACCCCACTCATCATTTCCTATTCCTCCAATTAAACTTCCCATCACACTGTCACATACACCCTGTGTAACAAATGCCCTGACCCCATCCTCACTTAGCTCACTCATCACCTCCTTCTAGAATCTGCCTCCCTGCCACGTGACCACAGGGGCCCTCGTCACCCTGTGCTACTCTCTGCTCACGGCAATGACCCTCCAGTCTGGACAGATCTCTGCCCTAGGAGCCCCAGATCCCCTGGCATGAGTGGGCTTTCAGAAAAGGTCCCTTGACCCCTGGATCCACCAAGCCCCATGGAACACTTCCAGTCTAAACACATCTGGGGACTTCCCGGTGGTCCAGAGGTTATGATTCTGTGCTTTCACTGCAGGGGGCATGGTTTGATTCCCTGGCTGGGGACTTAAGAATCCGCGAAAAACAAATAAAAACTTAAAAAAAAAAAAAATCAAGCACATCTGAAAAGACCCCCGTCCCAAACCCATACCCCAAAGCTGTCCCCAGAGGTCCCCCTACCCTGACTCGACCCCAACTCTGGTATCTCAGGGTCCAGGGCTCAGCCTTAGGGAGAACCCGAGCATGGGTGGATGCCCAGCGCTGGGTTTGTAACCAAGGCAAACACTCCCTCTATGCCAACTTAGGTGGGGCAGGTCATTCTGGGGGCTGTTTGCTCTGTCTGCCCACAACAGCCTCTACTGGGAGTGCCAAGGCTGCCCAGGCTTCCTATGGGCCTGAAGGTGTGCGTATGTGTGTGTGCATGTGTATGCCCATGTGATTCTGTGTGTGTGTGTGCTCATATGGGTTGTCTCAGTATCCCTCAGTGTGTGTGTGTGTTCCCCTCTGTGTGTCTTTGCCTGTGTCTGTGTGTGAGCCTGAGGAGGGCATGGCAACCCACTCCAGTACTGTTGCCTGGAGAATCCCATGGACAGAAGAGCCTGGCAGGCTACAGTCCTTGGGGTCACGAAGAGTTGGACACGACTGAAGTGACTGAGCATGCAGCATGTGTGTGAGGTCATCCGTGAGCCCAACACCTGTGTGCCCAGATGTTGCTGGTGGTGTTCTATGCCTGTGTGTCTCCGAGCTTGTGATGACCACATATTTCCCTGTGGTATCCATGTAAACGGGAGGTTGCCCAGGGGACCTCTCCAAGGGTCATGTCCAGAAGTAGTGAGGAGGAGACATCACCTTCTTCTCTGGCTCCAGGTAGGGTTTGGCCCCTTCTCCCCTTGTTCCTTCCAACCTCTGGTGTCTCCCTGGTGGTACCACTGCAGACCCCAGGGACAGGCGGAGAGAAGGGTGGGTTCACAGGATCCCAAGTCAGGTGATGGGGAGACCTGATCACTGGAGAGGGTGACAGAGGGGATGTTTGGGGAGGACACAGAGCCCCCCTGGAGAAGGGGTAAATGAGGCAGGGGCTTTGGGGGAAGTGGTGGAGGTGGGGAGCGGGCGACACACAGGACTTCCAGGAAGCCGGGAAGCAATGTGCAGGTGGACTGCCCAAAGGAGGGCCGGGGACTGTAGGGCTCCTGGGTCCCCTGGAAGGGCTGGGGAGTTGGGGTTCTTGCGGATGGGGTAGGGAGGCAGGGTTCCAGGCATCCCGGGAGGACTGAAGGAGTCCCAGGAAGCCCTGGGTCCTCGGATGGGGGCTCGTCCCTTCACTCACCTGCTCTGAGCCCGGGTCCAGATCTCAGCAGCAGCAGCAGCAACAGCCCTGCCGTCGGGCACAAAGGCAGCGGAGCCATCGGACCCGTCGGCGGGAGGCAAGCGTGGAGCGGTCCGGCGGGCCGGTGCAGTCGCCCGGCGGGGGCCGAACCCCCGCCCCACGCCCCGCCCGGCCCCGCCCCCGGCCTCCCTCTCGGGAGCGCCCGGGCGGAGCCGCAGGGGCCGCAGGGGCCGCCGGCCGGGGGAGGCGCCGGCTCGCCGTCGCGACCTCTGCGTCTCGGTCCTGGGATGGGCGCCCGGCCCCAGGGAGAATCCGGCCCGGGCTTAGCGGAGAATTACGGAGGAAAGGCGTTTAGCGCGCTCGTCGCAGAGTCCCTAGGCGCTCGGCTGCTGTTATCATTACCTGCGAGCCCCTCCCCTCCCGGAGCTCACCTGGGCGTCCGACGGGAGGAGACGTAGGGGAAAGGGAGGGACTGGACGATCTTAAAAACTTTAGATATCCCTAAAGCTTGGCCTCCCTGTCCTTGTCACTTGTTCCTGCAATCCACTACCCACCGCCAGTCGGAAACGGAGGGGAGCCGAGACTTGCTCAAGGTCACAGTGTAGCTTCACGTTAAAAAAAAAAAAAAAAAAGACCGAGGAACAGCGATGGGAACGGGGAGCCAGGCTGCAGCTGCGTCTCAGCAAGCCCCCCACCCCCGCTCCCTCCCGTCCTCAGGCTCTTCATCTGGTGGAGGGCATCAAGTCCTCCAAGGGGCCTCGCGAGGCCGAAAGAGGTACACAGTAGGTGCTCCGTGTCGAAAATAGATGGCACACATCTGTTCCCCTTTGTTCCCGGTGATAGACCTACCCAATTAGTCACGACTGGTTCTGAAGGCGGAACCCCTCCCCAAACCCGCCGAAAAATAGCGGCAACTAAGGTGACCTCGCGTCTCACCTGCTAAGTGTACTAAGGACGTCGGGTGCACGATTTTACTTCGGACCCCCGATGTTCTAGTTTCACAAGAAGAAAGTGAAGCTCAGAGAAGCTAAGAACCAAGAAGTTGGGGAGCCCAGGCTCACATTTATTTCTACACGGTCCCAAACCCCTGTCTGCCTCCTTCGAGGAAAACCTGAGCCTCCGGGAATCCACCTGCCATACTCTGAGGTCACTCTCCCCTTGCTTTGAGGAGTGAGCTTCTCAAAGCAAAACCAAAGTCTCTCCTCTTGAACACCCAGCATTGGCCTGCCTGGCATAAAACAGGTATCCAGTTAAGGCTTGTCCAAACAGATTATGGGTTTCAGACTCTCCAAAACATGGGATAAAAAACAGTTTCTTTCTTCTGAAGGTCTTCATGGGCAATGGGGAATGAAAATATCCCACATAAATTTAGGGAAAAAGACTGCTGCTTTCAAGGAGGTTCGCAATCAATATTCATGGAGGAAAATTCATTTATACTGTTAAAAGTGTTAGTCACTCAGCCGTGTCCAACTTTCCTATCATATGGACTGTAGCTCGACAGGCTCCTCTGTCCATGGGACTTCCCAAGCAAGAGTACTGGAGTGGGTTGCCATTTCCTCCTCCAGGGATCTTCTGGACCCAGGAATTGAACCTGGGTCTCCTGCATTGCAGGCAGGTTCTTTACCATCTGTGCTAGGTCCGTTATAATTAAGAAATTAGGGAATCTGCTTTCAATATTGGAACTTTTGCACCTCAGACTTTACTGCTTTAACTGGTTATCCTCAATATCTGCAAAGCTCATTTTGCAAAACATTTTGTTTCCAATTAGGTTAAATAACTGGAGTATCGAGACCATCATCAAACATGTGAGTGTACGTCACTCAGTCCAGTCTGACTCTAGTCCATGGAATTCTCTCTGGGTCAGAATACTGGAGTAGGTAGCCTTTCCCTTCTCCATGGGATCTTCCCAACCCAGGGATCAAACCCAAGTCTCCCGCATTGCAGACAGATTCTTTACCAGCTGAGCTACAAGGGAAGCCCCATCAGCAAATATACTAAAGACCTACTCTCTCCGTAATTAACATATTTAAAGTAACATAAATTAAATGACGCTTGCTCCTTGGAAGAAAAGCTATGACCAACTTAGACAGCATACTAAAAACTAGAGACATTACTTTGCCAGCAAACGTCCATCTAGTCAAAGCTATGATTTTTCCAGTGGTCATGTATGGGTGTGAGAATAGGACTGTAAAGAAAGCTGAGCACCAAAGAAATAATGCTTTTGAACTGTGGTGCTGGAGAAGACTCTTGAGAGTCCCTTGGATTGCAAGGAGATCCAACCAGTCCATCCTAAAGGAAATCAGTCCTGAATATTCACTGGAAAGACTGATGTTGAAGCTGAAACTCCAATACTTTGGCCACCTCATTAGAAGGACTGACTCACTAGAAAAGAACCTGATGCTGGGAAATACTGAAGGAGGGAGGAGAAGGGGACGACAGAGGATGAGATGGTTGGATGGCATCACCAACAGGATCAGAATTTGAGTAAGCTCCAGGAGCTGGTGATGGACAGGAAAGCCTGGTGTGCTGCAGTCCATGGGGTTGCAAAGAGTCAGACTCAACTGAGCAACTGAACTGAACTGAAATTACAAGTCTGGTCCAGAGGTGCCTCCACTGAATGTGCTGAGTGAGAGGGGATTTGCCACAACGTGAATGGAGCCACATCATCTCATTTCCTAAGAGTGGGTAAGCACATTAATTAACTGTGATCTAGAGTTTGCCTTAGGCTTCCCTGGTGGCTCATTGCTAAGCAGGAGACAAGGTTCGATCCCTGGGTCAGGAAGATCCCCTGGAGAAGGAAAGGGCAACCCACTCCAGTATTCTTGCCTGGGAAATCCCATGAGGGAGGAGCCTGGTGAGCTACAGTCCATGGTGTGGCAAAGAGTTGGTCACGATTTTGCAACTAAACAACAGAGTTGGTCTCAGTCTTAATCTTCAGGTTTCATCCTCCTCTATTGACAAAAAATTGCTACAAATGTTTGGTGAATAAAATGATTTCTTTAGGTGATGTAAGTGAGTGCTCTTCTATGATTAGAAGATAAAATAGGGGATATTGCTCAGGGGAAGAGAATTTGACTACAGAAGATAAAATAACTTTATACATACAGGGGAGTGTGTGAATCTGTGTACATGCTCCAACTCGTGAGACCACAAATAATAGAACAGTGAATCCTGATACAGATGAGTACATCCTTTGACCCAGAAACCCATTTCTAGGAATAACACTAAGAAAATAAATTTCTCAGACAAGATTTATACACAAAATGGATCCTTAACAACAAAAATCTAGAAATAGCATAAATATACAACAATTAAAACATTGTAAGATTTTCATACATGTTCGTTCTAATAGAGAGTGTTTTGAAGAATATTTGATGGCCATTTAAAAATACTTTAAAAAGCAGGCATTGGCAGTGTGATCCTGTCTTTATCATTACAGATCACACAACAGACAGAGAGCATGTGTGTGTGTGCTAACTCGCTCCAGTCATGTCTGACTCTGTGTGACCCCATGGACTGTAGCCCACCAGACACCTCTGTCCATGGGTATTTCCCAGGCAAGAATACTGGAGTGTGTTGCCACTATCCTCTAGGGGATGCTCCTGATTCAGGGAGCGAACCCATGTCTCCTGCGGCTCCTGCGTTGCAGGCTGATTTTTTTTACTGCTGAGCCACCGGGGAAGCCCAATATATAAACATATCTGTATGCATATTGACTTCTGTGGTGGCTCCATGGAGCTTTCTCTGGAACAAACAGAAGAATGAAGAAGAAAATTTGGAAGAATGAATGAAATGTATCAAAATGGTTACTGGTAACCTTCTGCTGGTGGAATTGCATGATTCTTACTTTTATATCTGTATCTTTGTTTTCCAAATTTCTATAAGGGCTTCAACTTTTTGATTCAGAGAAAAAATTAAAACAAAACAAGATTAATAAGCTTTGGTTCAAGAAAGCTCGTCTATTGAAAAGTTATCTTGATATCATTCAGAAAACCCAAAGCCACAGATATAAGGATAAAGATAACCATCTGTTTTGGGTTTCTGTTTTGTGGTTTTTGAAAAACTTTATATTCCTGTGGTTACCATGGGCTATGAGGAGGAAAAAGAGACGAGTTGTTGTTTAATGAGTATAGTTAAATATATGCATGTACCTCTTGATTCAGGAATCCCATTCTAAGAATCTATCACGAAAATATACTGGGGAAAAAATGAAATGGTATATGTTCAAGGCTGGGCTTTCTGGATGGCTTAGTAGGTAAAAAATCTGCCTGCAACGCAAGGGACACCAGAGACTCAAGTTCGATCCCTGGGTTGGGAAGATTCCCTGGAGGAGGAAATGCAACATACTCCAGTATTCTTGCCTGGAAAATTCCATGGACAGAGGAACTTGGTGGGCTACAGTCCATGAGGTCGCAAAGAATTGGACATGACTGAGCAGATGGCACCCTCATTTTAAACCTTTGTTGCAGGAAGAGGGACCCCTTCCAGTACCCAAGAGTGGGCTCTTGTCTAACGTTTGGAAATGAATTGTCTGACGAGACACACATGCTGACAAAGTAAGAGACTTTACTGGGAAGGGGCACCCAGGCGGAGAGCAGGAGGATAGGGAACCTGGAGAACTGCTCTGCCACGTGGCTCACAGTTTCAGGTTTTATGTTGATGACATTAGTTTCTGGGTTGTCTTTGGCCAAGTCTTTGTTTTGACTCAGAGTCCTTCCTGATGGTGCAGACAGTGCCCAGCCAAGATGGATGCCAGCAAGAAGGATTTGGGGAGGTGGTAGGACACGTGGTCTTCTCTGAGTGCCGAAGAATTGATGCTTTTGAACTATGGTGTTGGAGAAGACTCTTGAGAGTCCCTTGGACTGCAAGGAGATCCAACCAGTCCATCCTAAAGGAGATCAGCCCCAGGTGTTCATTGGAGGGACTGATGTTGAAGCTGAAACTCCAATACTTTGGCCACCTGATGCAGAGAGCTGACTCATTTGAAAAGACCCTGATGCTGGGAGAGATTGAGGGCAGGAGGAGCAGGGGACAACAGAGGATGAGATGGTTGGATGGCATCACCGACTCAACAGACATGGGTTTGGGTGGACTCCGGGAGTTGGTGACGGACAGGGAGACCTGGCGTGCTGTGGTTCATGGGGTTGCAAAGAGTTGGACATGACTGAGCGACTGAACTGAACTGAAACTCTTCCAGTTGGTGGTGGCTTGTTAGTTCTGTGTTCTTTAGCAAGATCGCCTGTTGTAAAATAACTCATGCAAATGGCTACTATGGTGCCTGGCTATGGTGGGCAGTCAATCAGTGTGTTTCACCTAACAACTCCCCCTGAGAGGATTCATACTCAAGATACTTTTGGGGGGTTGGGGTGGAGGTCTCTTTCTTCTGTAACTTCTTGCTGCTGTGCATGGGCATAGTCCTGCCTAGCAGAGCAGAAGTCTCTCTCTACCTAATCTAAATCTAGATATGAAAGAAAAAAAAGAAAGTGAAGGTCACTTTGTCATGTCCAACTGTTTGCAACCAGAATTCTCTAGCCAAGAATACTGGAGTGGGTAGCCTTTCCCTTCTCCAGGGGACCTTCCCAACCCAGGGATCAAACCCAGGTCTCCCACATTGCAGACAGATTCTTTACCAATTGAGCTGGGTCTGAAACCAGCATTCACCCTTCTAATAACAGCTATTTCGCATGAAACCCTGAAACAGACAGGGGCCAAACAGGGCCCAGGGAAGGAAGGCACAATTTGGGGTGAAGGATGCAAGGTGTGTGACTNGGATGTTCTTTTTGAAAACAAAGTTGTCCAGGTTTTATTCCCCACCAGCTCCTCTCTCTTCTCCCTGCCCACTGCTATGCCCCCCTTCAGCATTCCCAGTCAGGGGTGGGCTTCTCTGGTCTCCTCAGCTGTACTCTCCTGGGAATCTAGAGGTCAGAGAGGAGACCTGGCACCCAGTGGTAGGTCTCCCCTGGAGCCCAGCAGATCCAGCCAAGCCAGCCCTTCCTTCAGCAGGTGTTCCAGTACTTGCCTCGCTCGCTCCATCTCCCATTTAAGACTGGCTTTGAAAGAGGGTTCAGCGGTAAAGAACTCTCCTGCCAGTGCAGGAGACATGGGTTCAGTTCCTGGTCTGGGAAGATCCCACATGCTGTGGAGCAACCAAGCCCCTGGGCACCACAACTACTGAGTCTGGGGGCCGCAACAAGAGAAGCCACTGCCGGGAAGCCCACGCACCACCCTGTGACGGGAGCACGGCTCCTGCAGCAACAAAGACCAGCACAGCCAAAACAAATGAATCATTTAAAAATAAAAGACTGATTCACTGACAGTCACACAGTCATTTCCCCTGCCACCTGCAGCACCACAGCATGATCCATATTTAGCTCAGCCGGACAGACCGAAGGGGATAAGCGCCGCCCCCAGGGATGACGCCAAAGCCAGTGCCGAGTGCCTTCAGTGTCTTGATGGCTCCAATTAGGTCGTGTTGGCTGACATCCTGGGTGAATGTGACCTTTCCTTTTAACACCTGTTGATGTCATGTAGTCCCTCCAGAGTTATCAGGTCTCCATTTCATTGCTTCAGTGCCAGGCACATGTGGATAATCTAGACACCTAGCTTGTAATAGACTAGTCTCCCACGCCTAGCATCTCAGACCAAAATCCTTTCCCAGAGGCCAAAGAATCCACCCCAGTAGTAGCACATGTGTTCTGGAACTCCATCTGGCACTCAGGATTCTTCCAGATCCCCTGCTNCACCTAGCTTGTAATAGACTAGTCTCCCACGCCTAGCATCTCAGACCAAAATCCTTTCCCAGAGGCCAAAGAATCCACCCCAGTAGTAGCACATGTGTTCTGGAACTCCATCTGGCACTCAGGATTCTTCCAGATCCCCTGCTTGGGCTTGCTGACATACTCTTTCAGGTTGGTCTTGTATATGTCCAACTGCTTGGACATCCATCTCAGCCAAGACAGTCCCTCACTCCCTATACTTGGCCATACAAGCTTCTTCTTGGGGATGACATCAGTTCCCACCCCACAGCAGTGCATCCCTGCCATGGCCCATAGCCATCCCGCTGCCAGAAAATTGGATCCACCACTACTCTGAAATTATTTCCTATTATATATTGAATGGATAAACAGCAAAGTCCTAGTGTGTAGCTCAGGGAACTATACTCAATATCCTGCCATAAACCATAATGGAAGCAAAAAGATATATATATATATATAAAACACACACACACAATGGAGTCGATTTTCTATACAGCAGAAATTAATACAACATTGTAAGTTAAGTATGTTGTTGTTTTTAGTTGCTCAGTCACATCTGACTTATGCAACCCCATGGATTATAGCCCAGCAGGCTCCTCTGTCCATGAGATTTCCCAGGCAAGAATATTGGAGTGAGTTGCTATTTCCTTCCCCAGGGGATCTCTGACCCAGGGCTCGAAACCAGGTCTCCTGTGTTAGAGGTGTCTCCTGTATTGGAGATGGATTCTCTACCGACTGAATCAACTGTTGTTCAGTTCGCTAAGTCATTGAGATCCTCATGGACTGAAGCATGCCAAGCTTCACTGTCCTTCACTATTTCCTGGAGTTTGTTCAAATTCATGTCCATTGGGTCAGTGATGCCATCCAACCATCTCATCCTCTTCTCTGCCTTCAATCTTTCCCAGCATCAGGGGCTTTTCCAGTGAGTTGGCTCTTTGAATCAGGTGGCCAAAGTATCGGAGTTTCAGCTTCAGCATCAGTCTTTCCAATGAATATTCAGGGTTAATTTCCTTTAAGATTGACTGGTTTGATCTCCTTGTAGTCCAGGGGACTCTCAAGAGTCTTCTCTAGCACCAGAGCTTGAAAGCATAAACTCTTTGGTGCTCAGCCTTCTTTATGGTCTTGCTCTCACATTTGTACATGACTACTAGAAAAACCATAGCTTTGATTATACAGACTTTTGTTGACAAAGTTGTCTCCGCTTTTTAATACACCATCTAGGTTTGTCATAGCTTTTCTTCCAAGGAGCAAGCATCTTTTAATTTCATGGAATTGGGAACCCCCAAAATAAAATCTGTCACTGTTTCCATTTTCCCCTTATCTGTTTGCCATGAAATGATGGGACTGGATGCCATGTTCTTAGTTTTTTAAATGTTGAGCTTTTAGCAAGCTTTTTCACTCTCCTCTTTCATTCTCATCAAGAGGTAGTTTAATTCCTCTTTGTTTTCTGCCATTAGGGTGATATTATCTGCATATCTGAGGTTGTTGATATTTCTCCTGGTAAACTTGATGCCACCTTGTGTTTCATCCAACCCAGCATTTCACATGATGTACTGTGCACATAAGTTAAATAAGCAGGGTGACAATATACAGCCTTTACATACTCCTTTCCCAAATTTCAACCAGTCTGTTTTTTCAAGTTCGGTTCTAACTGTTGCTTCTTGACCTGCATACAGGTCTCTCAGGAAGCAGGTCAGGTGGTCTGGTATTCCCATCTCTTCAAAAATTTTTCAGAGTTTTTTGTGATCCACACAGTCAAAACCTTTAGTGTAATCAATGAAGCAGAAGTAGATGTTTTCCTGGAATCCTCTTGCATTTTCTATAATCCATTGGATATTGGCAATTTGATTTCTGGTTCCTCTGGCTTTTCTAAGTCCAGCTTGAACATGTGGAAGTTCTTGGTTCATGTGCTGCTGAAGCCTAGCTTAAAGGATTTTGAGCATTACCTTGCTCACATCTGAAATGAGTGCAATTGTACAGTAGTTTGAACATTCTTTGGCATTGTCCTTCTTTGAGACTGGAATGAAAACTGACCTTTTCCAATCCTG
This sequence comes from Neotragus pygmaeus, assembly GCA_006410875.1. Lineage (NCBI taxonomy): Eukaryota > Metazoa > Chordata > Mammalia > Artiodactyla > Bovidae > Neotragus > Neotragus pygmaeus. The sequence continues at coordinate 2,167,796 of SJYV01003368.1, forward strand.
TGGCCATTGCTGAGTTTTCCAAATTTGCTGGCATACTGAGTGCAGCACTTTAACAGTATCATCTTTTAGGATTTGAAATAGCTCAGCTGGAATTCTATCACCTCCACTAGCTTTGCTCGTAGTGATGCTTCCTAAGGCCCACTTGACTTCATGCTCCAGGATGTCTGGCTCTAGGTGAGTGACCACNACTTTAACAGTATCATCTTTTAGGATTTGAAATAGCTCAGCTGGAATTCTATCACCTCCACTAGCTTTGCTCGTAGTGATGCTTCCTAAGGCCCACTTGACTTCATGCTCCAGGATGTCTGGCTCTAGGTGAGTGACCACATCATAATGGTTATCCAGGTCCTTAAGACCTATTTTGTACAGTTTTTCTGTCTATTCCTGCCACCCCTTCTTAATTTCTTCTGCTTCTGTTAGGTCTTTGCTGTTTCTGTCTCTATTTTTGCCCATCTTTGCATGAAATGTTCCCTTGATATCTCTAATTCTCTTGAGATCTCTAATCTTTCCCACTCCATTGTTTTCCTCTATTTCTTTGCATTGTTCACTTAAGAAGGTTTATCTCTCCTTGCTATTCTTTGGAATTCAGTTGAGTATATCTTTCCTTTTATCCTTTGCCTTTAGCTTCTCTTCTTTTCTCAGCTTTTTTTAAGGCCTCCTCAAACAACCATTTTGCCTTTTCTCATTTCTTTTTCTTTGGGATGGTTTTGGTCACTGTCTCATGTACAAAGTCATGAACCTCCATCCATAGCTCTTCAGGCACTCTGTCTATCAGATCTACTTGTCACTTCCCTTGAATCTATTTGTCACTTCCACCGTATAATCATAAGGGATTTGATTTAGGTCATACCTCAGTGGCCTAGTGGTTTTCCCTGTTTTCTTCAATTTAAGTCTGAATTTGGCTATAGAAGAGCTCATGATCTAAGCCACAGTCAGCTCCTGGTCTTGTTTTTGCTGACTGTATAGAGCTTCTCCACCTTTGGCTACAAAGAATATAATCAATCTGATTTCAGTATTGACCATCTGGTGATGCCCATGTATAGTCTTCTCTTGTGTTATTCGAAAAGGGTGTTTGCTACAACTAGTGTGTTTTCTTGGAAAAACTCTATTAGCCTTTGCCCTGCTTCATTTTGTACTCCAAGGTCAAACTTGCCTGTTACTCCAGGTATCTCTTGACTTCCTACTTTTGCATTCCAATCTCCTAAGAATGAAATGATATCTTTTTTTTTTTTTGGCATTAGTTCTAGAAGGTCTTGTAGGTCTTCATCAGTTCAGTTCAGTTCAGTCGCTCAGTCGTGTCCAACTCTTTGCAACCACATGAATCACAGCACGCCAGGCCTCCCTGTCCATCACCAACTCCCAGAGTTCACTCAAACTCATGTCCATCGAGTCAGTGATGCCATCCAGCCATCTCATCCTCTGTTGTCCCCTTCTCCTCCTGCCCCCAATCCCTC
>SJYV01003368.1:2171608-2214156 GCA_006410875.1 Neotragus pygmaeus
CTATTTGGAACCAGTCTGTTGTTCCATGTCCAGTTCTAACTGTTGCTTCCTGACCTGCATATAGGTTTCTCAAGAGGCAGGTCAGGTGGTCTGGTATTCCCATCTCTTTCAAAGTTTTCCACAGTTTATTGTGATCCACACAGTCAAAGGCTTTGGCATAGTCAATAAAGCAGAAATAGATGTTTTTCTGGAACTCTCTTGCTTTTTTGATGATCCAATGGATGTTGGCAATTTGATCTCTGGTTCTTCATAGAACTATTCAAATTCAGCTTTTTCAGCATTAGTGGTTGGGGTATAAACTTGGATTTCTGTGATATTGAATGGCTTTTCTTAGAAACAAACAGAGACCATTCTATCATCTTTGAGACTGCACCAAAGTACTGCATTTTGGACTCTTGTTGACTATGAGGGTTACTTTATTTCTTCTAAGGGATTCTTGCCCACAGTAGTTTATATAATGGTCATCTGAATTTAATTTGCCCATTCCCATCATTTTAGTTCACTCATTGCTAAAATGTTGATGTTCACTCTTGCCATCACCTATTTGACCATATCCGATTTACCTTGATTCATGGACCTGATATTCTAAGTTCCTATGCAACATTGTTGTTTAAGGCACCAGACTTTACTTTCAGAACCAGACACATCCACAACTGGGTGTCATTTCCACTTTGGCTCCGTCTCTTCATTCTTTCTGGAATTATATTTTCACTCTTCCCCAAGAGCCTATTGGGCACCTTCCAGCCTGGGGAGTTCATCTTTCAGTGACATATATTTTTGCCTTTTCATATTGTTCATGGGGTTCTCAAAGCAAAAATACTGAAGTGTTTTGCCTTTGCCTTCTCTAGTGGACCACATTATGTCAGAACTCTCCACCATGACCCGTCCATCCTGGGTGGCCCTGCACAGTATGGCTCATGCTTTCACTGAGTTACACAAGGCTATGATCCATGAGATCATTTTGGTTAGTTTTCTGTGATTGTGCTTTTTGTTCTGAAGGCCATGAGACTGAAGTTCTTGCTTCTCCTGTCTGCCCTCTGATGGATGAAGATAATAAGATGCTTGTGCCAGCTTCCTGATGGAAGGGACTGGCTATTGGGAAAACTGGGTCTTGCTCTGGTGGGCAGGGCCATCCTCAGTAAACTTTTAATCCAATTTTCTGTTGATGGGTGAGGCTGTGCTCCCTCCCTGTTAGTTGTTTGGTCTGAGGTGACTCAGTCCTGGAGTCTGTACTCTTTATGGCAGCCTCCTCCAAGAGGACATATGCCAACATGCCACACCTCCCAAGACTGCTGCTGCTAATGCCCCTGATCCCTTGACAGGCCACTGTTGAGCCTCACCTCCATAGGAAGCCCCCCAGTACTTGCAGGCAGGTCTGGTTCAGTCTCCTGTGGGGTCACTGCTCCTTTCCCCGGTCCTGTTGTGCACAAGGTTTTGTTTGTGCCCTCCAAGTGCCTCTGTTTCCCCCAGTCCTCTGGAATTTCTGAAATCAAACCCTGCTGACTCAACTATAAATCAATAATTTTTTTTTTAAGTATATGAAAAAGATTGCAGGTATATGTGTAACTGAATCTCATTGTTATATGGAAGAAATTAACACAACATAATAAATCAGTTTTAGTTCAATAACATAAATTTTAAAATAAGCATTTCAAATATTGAGGAGAAAGGCAAACTTTTTTTCTAATATTAAGTTCTCTAAAAAGTGACTCAGGCTTCTCAGGTGGCTCAGTGGTAAAGAATCCACCTGCCAAACAGAAGACATGGGTTCAATCCCTGGATCAGGAAGATCCCCTAGAGAAGGAAATAGCAACCTACTCCGGTATGCTTGCCTGGGAAATCCCATGAACAGAGGAGCCTGGCAGGCTACAGTCCATGGGTCCTAAAGAGGTGGACATTACTGACTGACTAAACAACAACAGCAAACAGTGACTCACAAGGACCTTTGTCTTAAAGGTAATACAAAAAATGCTAAAGTCTCATTAAAACAAACTGATTTCCAACACCCACCCCCCTCAAAGAAATAGTTTCTCCAGATTTCACTTACAAAGTGAAAACTTTAGACTTAAGTCTGTCTCTTTAAGTGTTAGTTGCTCAGTAGTTTCTGATTCTTTGCAACCCCATATATATCCCACCAGGCTCCTCTGTCCATGGAATTCTCCAGGCAAGAATACTGGATTAGGTAGACATTCCCTTCTTCTGAGGACTTTTGCATCCAGGGATTGAACCCAAGTCTCCTGCACTGCAGGATTCTTTACCATCTGAGTCACTTTAGAGTTTTGTTTAATTAAGGTAATGATGGAGAAGTCATTAACTATCCAGATCATTTCAAATAAGATATAAAATGCTGAAGCATTCACTGGTGAAGAAGCATAAGTTTACTTACTTTGTCTTCTTGTGAAGAAAAAATTAAAGATGTCGGGTTTATTAGACACATACCTTATACCATATTAAGAAAAAAATTATGCTATGAGAAAATGTACGTTTCAGAAGGTTATAGAATATGTTCATAAGTTTTCCAGTCAGGACATGTTGGTATGACAAAGTTCACAATTGCTTACTCCTTTTTTTTTTAATTGAAGTATACTGATTTACTTATCATGAGAAATGCTGGACTGGAAGAAACACAAGCCAGAATCAAGATTGCCAGGAGAAATATCAATAACCTCAGATATGCAGATGACGCCACCCTTATGGCAGAAAGTGAAGAGGAACTAAAAAGCTTCTTGATGAAAGTAAAAGAGGAAAGCGAAAAAGTTGGCTTAAAGTTCAACATTCAGAAAACGAAGATCATGGCATCCGGTCCCATCACTTCATGGGAAATAGANGTGAATTCTTTACTGACTGAGCCACCAGGGAAGCCCCACATATATATGTATACATAATAAAGAATACAGAAATAAGAATGAAGAAAAAAAATATATGTCTGAATCATTTTTCTGTATACCCAAAACTGAAACAGCATTGTAAATTGACTACACTTCAATAAAAGCTAAATATAAAAATTTTTAAATAAAACATAAAGCTCAGAGTGGCAAATCCTATAGACATTTCTCCCACGTGAAGTAGTTACAGATTATCCAGATACACAACAACTGNAGACTTAATAGACATTAGCTGTTATGCCAGGCACTCTTCTAGGCCTGCTAATTTAATGCTTTCAAATGTCAAATGAGGTTGTTATTAGTGAAGAAACTGAGCTTCGAGAGGTTGCTTGTCCAGTGGGATGGGTTTTCTCTATGCTGTCAAATCCCCATGGCCTGGTGCGTACTCATAGTCTCAAGGAGCCTTTCTCTTGAATTGAAGTTACTAAACACCAAAGCCATCTTGGTTGCCTATCTAATTGTTTAACAACCAATACCTGCTAACATTGAGCCCTTAGGACATGTTTGTATTTAGAGAAAGTTCAAACCAAGAGAGTCCGACTGTATAGCACAGGAACCATATTCAATATCTTGTAATAACTTTTAGTGGAAAAAAATCTGAAAATGATTGTGTGTGTGTATGTTAGTGTGCACATGCTCAGTCATTTCAGTCGTGTCTGACTCTTTGTGACCCCAGGGACTGTGGCCCACCANCAATACCTGCTAACACTGGGCCCTTAGGACATGTTTGTATTTAGAGAAAGTTCAAACCAAGAGAGTCCTACTGTATAGCACAGGAACCATATTCAATATCTTGTAACAACTTTTAGTGGAAAAAAATCTGAAAATGATTGTGTGTGTGTACGTTAGTGTGCACATGCTCAGTCATTTCAGTCGTGTCTGACTCTTTGTGACCCCAGGGACTGTGGCCCACCAGGCTTCTCTGTCCATGGGATTCTCCAGGCAAGAACACTGAAATGGGTTGCCATGCCCTCCTCCAGGGGATCTTCCTGACCCCAAGGGTCGAACCCATGTCTCTTGCATTGCAGGTGAATTCTTTACTGACTGAGCCACCAGGGAAGCCCCACATATATATGTATACATAATAAAGAATATAGAAATAAGAATGAAGAAAAAAAGTATATATGTCTGAATCATTTTTCTGTACACCCCAAACTGAAACAGCATTGTAAATTGACAACACTTCAATAAAAGCTAAATATAAAATTTTTTAAATAAAACATAAAGCTCAGAGTGGCAANTAGAAATAAGAATGAAGAAAAAAAGTATATATGTCTGAATCATTTTTCTGTACACCCCAAACTGAAACAGCATTGTAAATTGACAACACTTCAATAAAAGCTAAATATAAAATTTTTTAAATAAAACATAAAGCTCAGAGTGGCAAATCCTATAGACATTTCACCCACGTGAAGTAGTTACAGATCATTATCCACATACAACTGAGGCTCAAACTGTTGGTTCTTCAGTTCATATGGATTTTACTTTCTGTTGACCATATATTTGTATTTCTAAAGTAAAAACAAACTTTTTTATAAGTTCTCTAAGATTTATTCAATACAGTAAGTCCCCTACATACAAACCTTCAACTTTCAAACTTTCAAAGATGTAAATGTGTGTCTAGTTCTAGCAAGGAGCCAGAACCTGTGCCATCACCCTCAGGCATGGGTGAAACTGCAGCTTGCCCCTCCCTCTCCTACTGGTGATGGCCCTCCAGCTCTGTCTCCCACCTCCTCCCTCTCCTCAAGTCTTTAACTCTTCTCGCCTGTTCACTCATGCCAGTTCTGTACACCAGCTGCTGTAGAGTGCTGAGTACTGTACTGTAAGATTAAAAATGTTGTCTGTTTTGTTTCTTAGGTGTTTATATATTATTTATATGAAAAGTATTATAAGCCTATTACAGTACAGTACTATGTAGCTGGTCGTGTGAGTTGGGTACCCAGGCTAACTCTGTTGGACTTATGAACCCCCTCAGAATGGAACTCATTCGTATGTAGGGGACTTACTGTAACAGACTGTGTCCTGGGGTTGTTTAAAGCCATACAAGCTGGGCATTCTCTTCTCTTGAGTATGTTTCATGGAAGATATTCAAGATGATCCTAGAACATTATCCTCTTGATTGATACCCAAAAACTGGATATGGTAGCACTCGAGTCTGAGCAGTCATGCTCCTTATGGGTACAAATGAACTTCATATTGAAAGCAATGTCCTTTCAAAATGAGGAATTCTTCAGTCAACCTTTCAATGGTAATTCTGGTCATTCTTCCTCTCCTTCCTGCCACCACCAAAAATGTGCTGCAGCTGGCATCCCATGAGCTCCTATTTTAAACACCTTGTTACAAGAGATGCAGCTTAGAAGGCAGTTCTCAATGCTGTACTTTGAGTTCATCCTCCACTTTATATTAGGATATATGCTGTGATTGATTGGAATGGCTTTGTCAGCTGAAGACTGGGTTTTACCCTTGGACTGCTTCTTCTCTGGGTTCTGATTCTCAACATGTGAATATTATAGCACAACAATGAAGAAAGTGAGTGATAGGCAAGTGGAACATTATGGTGTCCACCTGCAGAAGGAACCTCCACCTTCATCTGGGCTGCTAAAGTGAGAATGAACCCACTATCCATTTCTGTGAGCAGAGTCAGGCCTCAAAAGTATCTCCATTTTATTTATTCTTTTTAAACCTGAAATAAATTTTAGTTTTTAAGCTACAGCCACAAACATCTTCCTTTTTATTCTGTTCATTTGTCTTTTCAGAAAATCTTTTCTTAGACACTGTGTGGGGCAGTGGGAAACATTCTTTATCCTAATAATTCAAAGTTTTCTCCAAATATTAGTGATACAATAAATAATCAACAGAAGAATTGGGTTGAGGGAAACATTCTTCTGAGCCAGGTCACGAAACCTGTTGTAAATCCTACAATCACTGTTCCCAGAATAAACAGGGCATTAATAGGGCATCCTATTCCCATTTAATGTCAACCGAATCATAAGTTAAACATGACCCAGTTTGAATAGTCTTGGATGCTTATAGAACACAAGTTAGGTGGGTTCCAGAGAACACGAACAAAACCAGCACCATAATCCCTGTCCACTGAACAGAAACTACTTGGATAGGATAAGTATGTCTTTAGTACATTCTCAGGATTCTGATATTGAATAATAACAAAAAACATGGACTGAAGTCTAAGCTCTTTGCCTCTTTCTCCCACCAAGATATGTCTTCTTCTCTTGCAGCCACTCCTTATGAAAATGGAAAACAACTGAGCCAGGTCTTTTTTTTTTTTTTAATATTTACTTATTTGGCTGCATTGGGTCTCAGTTGCAGCACGTGGGATCCTTCATTGCAGTGCACAGACTCTCTAGTTGTAGAGCTCAGGCTCCAGATCACCGAGGCTTCATTGTTGTGGCACGTGGGCTTAGTTGCTCCAAGGCCTGTGGGATCTTAGTTCCCAGATTAGGGATCGAACCCGTGTCACCTGCACTGCGAAGCAGATTCTTAACCACTGGACCACCAGGGAAGTCCCCCAGCCAGAGAGACATGTTTCAATTCCTCTACATCAGTGGCTCTCCACTGGGACAGTTTTGTTTCCCAGGAAACACTTGGCAATGTCTGGAGTCACTTTTGGTTGTCACAACATGGGAAAGAAGGTGTTACTGGCTTCTCCCTGTGGGTAGGGGCCAGAGGCGCCTGCAAAGTGTCCTCCCATACACAAGACAGCCCTCCCGCAGCAAAGAATCATCCAGGGCAGTCTGTATTAGTCTGCTCAGGCTGCCATAACAAAACATCACAGGCTGAGCGGTTTAACAACAGAAAATTTCTTTGTTTTGGAGGCTAGACTCCTCATAGAGAAATGCTGGCGGCTTTGGTTTCTGGTGAGGACTTGCTTCCTGGCTTGTAGGTGGCCATCTTATTGCTGTGTCCTCAACGGGGCTCCTCTCTGTTCAGGTGTTGGGAGAAATCTTTGGTGTCCCTTCCCCTTTTATAAGGACTTCAGTCCTATGGACTTAACGGGTCATCCTATAACCTCACTTAATCTTGATTACCTCCTTACAGACCCTCTCTCCAAACAAAGTCACATTGGGGCTTGAACACATGAATTTTGGCAGCACACAGTTCAGTCCACGTGTGCTTAGTCACTTCAGCTGTGTCCGACTCTTTGTGACCCTATCGACTGTAGTCCGCCAGGCTCCTCTGTCCATGGGATTCTCCAGGCAAGAATCCTGGAGTGGGTTGCCATGCCCTTCTCCAGGGATTGAACTCAAGTCTCCTGTGCCTCTCTGCAGGAGACTGCACCTTGTGGGTGGATTCTTTACCTCTGAGCCACTGGGGCAAGAAGCAAGTGTCAGCAGTGCTGTGAATAAAGCAAGGATGCACAAAAGAAGAAACAGCCCAAATATTCCTAAGTGGATGGGTGAATAAACAAAATGTAGTGTATATAGACAATGGGATATTATTAGCCTTAAAAAGGAAAGAAATTCTGACACATGCTGCAAAATGGAAGGATCTTGAACAACACGGATACTAAGTTAAAAAAGCCAGAGACAATAAGACAAATATTGCATGATTCCTCTTCTGTGAAAGGTAACTACAATAGTCAAAGTCACAGAGACAGAAAGTAAAACAGAGATTACCAGGTGCTGGGGGGAAGGGATGATGAAGACTTACTATTTAATAGATACTGAGTTTTAATTTGGGAAATTAAGTTCTGGAGGTGAATGGTGGTGATGGTTGCATAGCTGTGAGAACATATGCCACTGAATTATAGGCTTAAAAGTAGTTAAAATGGGATAGGTGATGTCAGTATCACAGTGACACAGACATCCCTTGTTTTTATCCCTTTTCCTAACCAACAACAAAAATCTGGCATCCATCCACGGACAAAGGTACCATTGAGGGAGCAGTGGGATCCATAAGCCAACAGATGGAGAAGTCTTGCCCACCTGTGTTCAGGTAATAGGCAGACAGATCTTGCTCCCAGCTATAGACCCTGCAGTGGCCCATGAACTGGCTCCAGCCTCTCTCTGCTGTGGTCTGGGAGTCCCTAGAATCAACCGTGGGTGAGAGAGCCTTTGTGGAAGTCAGCTTTCCAGAGGAAAAGTTCTAGGACGTGAAAGGAGCAAAGAGGGACTTCTTTGCTCCTCTGGTGGTCCAGTGGTTAAGAATCCTTGCGATGGAGGGAACACAAGTTTCCATTGCAAGAATCCTCCTTGCAATGGAGGGAACACAGGTCAAGGAACTAAGATCCCAGCAGAGCAAAGAGACCCGTGTGCCACAACTACGGAGCCCACATGCCACAGCTACAGTCTGTGTGCCACAGAGGAAGATCTGGCATGCTGCAACAAAGATCCCACATGCTGCTACTAAGACTCAACACAGCCAAATAAATATTTTTTAAAAAGAAAGAAAAAAGGAGCAAAGAAATACAAGTCTGGACACAAAAGAGAGGGTAAGAGGAACCACTTCACTTTCCCCACATCACCCTGCCCCCAAGGCAGTCCAGCTCAAGTGAAAGAGAGGTTTTCTCGGCGATGATTTCTCCTGCAAGGAAAGGGAGAGCATGGGACTGAGTGCCTAGCCTTCCTAGTTGTGCAGGATGTAGGGGAAGGGGCTCATTCTTCTCTCACCCCACCCACAGTTACTGAATCCTGAGCTCCAGGACGGGAGACGGGAAGAAGCTGGGTGAGGGGAGATAGGACTCCAAGAGCTTTAAAGGGATGCAGATCCTACTAACTGCATCGGGACTCCATCAGGAAGCCTGCCCATGTGTTGCTGCGAAAGCCTCACTTGCCAACTGACCTACAGGTGCCCTCAATGCTCCAGGTGCCTCGCCCATGCCACCCCACTCCTCTGCGGCCAGGCCCCCGCGTGGGCTCCTGACAGCAGCGGTGAGAGCAAACTGCGGTGACGGCTAGTGAGAACACTCAGGGAGCCAGCCTCAATCTGCGGGCCGGGGACAGACGGCAAGCTAAAGCCCCATCTCTGGGAAAACAAAAGAAACTGTCAGAACTTTGCAGGATCCAGAGAAGACACAGAAGCTTAAAATTCTGCCACAAGAGGGAGCAAGCAGCACAGAGTAGGTATACCCCTATAAGGTCTGTGAAAGCCTCAGAATCGGTAGCAGAGCCAACAGAAGGCAGTAAAAACTGTAGAAGATGACCGCTACTTCATGTGTGAAACGAGCAAAGCAAAACTCCAAGGAACAGGAAAGATCAAGGTAACATCACACCACCAATGATCACAACAAACTTCCAGTAACCAATCCAGAGACACGGAGATCTTCAATTCACCCAATAAAGAATTCAAGTAGCTGTTTTAAGGAAACTTAGTGAGTTTCAAGAAAACACAGAATGACAATTCAGTGAAATCTGGAAAACAACATACAAACAAAATGAAAGGTTTAACAAATACATAGAAATCACAAAAAAAGAACAAAACAGAAGTTCTGGGGACTTCCCTGGTGATCCAGTGGTTTAAATCCACCTTCCAATGTGGAGGACTCGAGTTTGATCCCTGGTTGGAAAACTAAAATCCCACACATCCAGGGCAATTAAACCCTGATGCAGCAACAATTGAGCCCGCATGCCACAACCACTGAAGCTCACGCACTCTAGAGAAGTCCTCGGATCACAACTAGAGAGTAGCCCCTGCTTGTTTGCAACTAGAGAAAGTCCTCGTGCAACAATCACAATGAAGATCCAGTGCAGCCAAAATAAATAAACACATAGACATTCTGGAGCTGAAGCATACAATGAATGAAATGAAAAGTGCAATAGAAAGCAACCATAGATGGATCAATAGACGATTCTGTGAGATAGGAAATTAGAGCTTTTGCAGTTAGAGGAGATCAAAGAGAAAGGAATAAAAGGAACCTATTGTGGTCCATGGATCCATCAAAAAATAAAGTATTCTCCAAATTATTAGTTTCAAAAGGAAAAGAGAGGGAGAAGAAGGCAGAAACTTTATTTGAAGAAGTAATGTCTGAGAACTTCCTAAATTGGTGGAGCGATCTGGATATCCAATTTTGTGAAGCTCATGGGTCACCTAACAAAGTCAGCTTAAAGAGATCCTCTCCAAGGCATATTTTTAAAAAAACTATCAAAACTCAAAAACCAAGAGAGAATCTTAAACACAGCAAGAGGGGGATGGGGGAAAAGCCTATAACTTACAAAGGACCTCCCTCAAGCTATCAGTGGATTCTCAGCAGAAAACTTAAATGCCAGAAGACAGTGAGATGATACACTCAAGAGTGCTGAAAGGAAAAAGCAAAACAAAACCTGCCAACGGAAAGTACTTTACTGGCAAATCTGTCCTTCAGGAATGAAGGTGAGAGAGACTGTCCCAGAAGAACAGAACCTGAGGCAATTTATCACCACTAAACCTGCTTTATAAAGAATGCTGAAAGGAATTTTCCAAGCTGAAATGCAAAAGATACTCGTTAGTAACATGAAAACATGTGAAAATATACAACATACGGATAAAAGTAAGTATACAGTCAATTCAGAATATCTGAATACTGCGATATGATGGAGTGTTAACCACTAAGTTCCTTTTGGTTGGCAGGTTTTGTTTTTCCTTTCAGCACTCTTGAATATATCATCCCACTGTCTTCTGGCATGTAAGTATTCTACTGAGAAACCACTGATAGATTAAGGGAGTTCCTTTGTTATTAAGGTTAAAGAACAAGAGTATTAGAAATAGCTATAATAATTTGTTAATGAATACCCCAAATAAAAGAGGTAAATTATGACATCAAAAAGATAAAAGGGGGAAGTAGGGAGAAAGAGTTTTTGTTTGTGATTGAAATTAAATTGTTATCAGCATAAAATAGATGGTTATATCTATAGGACATTATGTGCAAGTCTCATGTGCAAGCCTCATGGTAAACACAAAGCAGAAACCTAGAATGGATTCACAAAAGATGAAAAAGGCTTTAGTGTACTCAACAAAGCAGGAGCAGTCAACAAAGCAGAAGTGGATGTTTTCCTGGATTTCTGCTTTTTCTATGATCCAACAGATGCTGGCAATTTGATCTCTGGTTTCTCGGCCTTTTCTATCCATACTGGAAATGAATATAAAATATCTTCTGGCTCAGCTGGTTAAGAATCTGCCTGCAATGTGGGAGACCTGGGTTTGATTCCTGGGTTGGGAAGATTCCCTGGAGAAGGGAAATGCTACCCACTCTACTATTTTAGCCTGGAAAATTCCATGGACAGTATATTCCATAGGGTCGCAGAGTTGGACACGAGTGAGTGACTTTGACTTCACTTTCATATACAGATAGATATAGATATGAATTACTTTGCTATACAGCAGAAATTAACGTTAACATTGTAAATCAACTACATACTGCAATTTTCAAAGTGCAGCTTAAAGTATGTCACATTATGTCATGGTATATTTCTTGTTGTTTAGTCACTAAGTTGTGTCCGACTCTTTCATGACCCCATGGTATATTAGCACTATGTAAAACCAAAGAGAGACCAACACCTCTCAATTAAAAGGCATTGTCATGTAAAAGAAATCTATTATTTCTGAAATTTAAATCCAGGTAGTATCATGTTAGCTACTGGAAAGTTAATAAGCAGTTGCTCATTTTTATTCTGGTTGATGAACACCTTCCCAGCCAATAAAGGAATCAATAAGTTCATTAAGTTATTTACTTACTAAAGAAAAAAAAATACTAATCTGGGGTGTGAAAATGGCTTTCTCTGAGAAACTATATTGTTACAATTACCTAATCCCTACCTCAAATCAAGGACCCACCACACCACTGATTTTTAACAATCCACTTCTGAAAAGCTTTGATCTGTGCTCCTGTATAAGAACTACTTTTTACTATCAGGAAGTAAAGCAAACATTTCTTCCATAAAAAGAATAACTTAAAAAAAATTATTTCCTCAAAAATATCCCGTGGTTTGTAACTTCTCTGATAGTTCAGTGGTTATGACTTGGTGCTTTCACTTTCAGGGTCTGGGTTCAATCCTTAGTCGGGAAGCTAAGATCCCATAAGCCCCTGGTGCAGCCTGGGGTGGGGTGGGGCTAGGGGAAGATGTTAATAAGTTATTATGTTGAAAAATTGTAAAATGCGGTAATTTTCCACTTAAAACAAAATACACTAAGAAGTGTATTTTAATAGTATTGATGTTTGTTTCCATTAAGACCACGAATGTAAAATTGTAACAAATTCTGGTTTTGTTACAAATACTCTACAATAAACTCAAAACAATGTAAATTAAATACACCAATTTTTCAAATTTTTTCAACTAATTTAACACTTATAGGAAAATTAAAATTCCCTTGGTGGTCCAATGGTTAAGACCGTGCTTCAGCTGCAGGGGGCAGGGGTTCCATTCTTGGTAGAGGAACTAAGATCCCACATGCCTCACAGAGTGGCCAAAACAAAACAACCCCACCAAAATAAAACTCAAAACAAAACTAAAAAAAAAAAAAGTTGGAAGGAAAATTAAAACAGAAGAAACTTAAAAAGAGGGGACGAGGCGGCAGAATTCCCCCTAGGTCTGCTCTCCAGGCAAGCAAGTAATCGCCCAGTCACTAGGAGGCAAATAGTTAAGATCTGAATTAAGGTATCTATCAACAGACCCTTCACCAAAACCAGGGAAAGCCTTTTACTCTGAAAGTGGTAGCACCTGACACCAACCAGCATTCCTAGCTGGGAAGTGGAAGTTACTGACAAGAGTCCTTGCCCTTTGCTCTCCTTCAGGATTTCGCCCCCGTTCTGGAAGGCGGGGGCTCGAAGGAAAGACTGAAGATCCGTCTTCCTGCGGCGGGGACACCGAGCACGTGAGGTGAACTCTCGGCTCTGCGAAGGTCCCGGGCGGCACACGCACACGCGACTGCAGCTGGCGGAGGGAGCACTGCGCGCGCGAAGGCGGCCCGGCTGGAGGCGGGGCGATGGGGCACGCGGCTTCGGGGCAGACCGCCTGGGGGCAGGCTGCGCATGCGCCCGGCTCTGGGGTGACGGCTCTGGGCGGTGGCCGAGCTTTCCCGAACTCTCGTCCTGCCTCCTGCTTGGCTCGCGGCCAACGCGTCGCCCTGGAGACCAGCGGCGCCTGCCGGCCTGTGGCGACGCCGCTTGCTTGGTAGCTTCTGCGGACCTGGCGGCGGCGGCGACAGTCGGAGCTCATGGAGGTTTCGGTTAACCACGCCGCCAAAATCGAGAAGCGATCGTGCCTGGGCCGCTGCAAGTATTTCTTTTGGCTGGGCGTCACCTTCGACACGGTGGGCGCGGCCATGATATTCACCGGGGTCTTCACCCGTATGATCTACTATGACATGTTCCTCTATCTGGGTGCCAGCATCATCTTCCTCAGCATCCTCTGGTGGACTTTCTGGTACAGCGGTAACATCGAACTGTCTTCTGAAGAGGCCTTGAACAGCCCCTACCGCCTGCCCTCCACCTACACGCTGGAAGTCCTGAGCCAGACCATCAGCAACCGCTTCACTTTCACCATAAGCAACGTTTCCAACACGTTTTTGCGGATACAGCGGAGGCGGCGACAACGCCAGAGGTTCCTGGAAGGGCGGACATCTCTAGAGATGACTGTCACGGGCCAGGTCGAAAGCCAGCTAGACCAAGACAAAGACCGGGCGGAAGGGGTCGCGGAGAAGGGCGAGGCTCAGGACTTTGGCAGCAAGGATCTCCCCAAACCCGAAGCTGTCGAAATTTTAAAGGAAGCTGGCTCCCAGGTGCCTGATGCTGGTGACCTGGGCCGTGAGGCTAGTCTCCCAAAGTTCGTTAAGGGACCATCGACCATTCTGGTGCAGCCATTCATGCCATCTCCTCTGGACCAGCCTCCACCTCCAGTCATCCTGACTTCTAAGAGCCTGCCCGTAGTCTCTTTGGCCTCTGTGAGCCAAAGCGCCCCTATTCTGACTTCGAAGAGCCAGCCTGTGGTAGCCTTGGCCTCTACGAGCCAGCCCCTTGCAGTGACTCTTGCTTCTACAAGACAGCCTTCTGTCCCCTTGACGTCCACTACTCAGCCTCAGGTGGTCTCTGCCTCTGAGAGCCTGCCTGTGGTCTCCCTGTCCTTTGCAAGTCAGCCTCTGACCATCCTTACCTCTGAGGCCCACCCCCCGATGCCTGTGACCTCTCAAGGCCAGCTTCCGGTGCCTGTGGCCTCAGAGGGCCACCCCCTGGTACCTGTGGCCTCTCAGAGCTACCCCCTGGTGCCTGTGACCTCTCAAGGCCAGCTCCCAGTGCCTGTGGCCTCGGAGGGCCACCCCCTGGTGCTTGTGGCCACTAAGGGCCAGCCCCTGATGCCTAGAGCCTCTCAGAGTTACCCCCTGGTGCCTAGGACCTCTCAGAGTTACCCCCTGGTGCCTAGGACCTCTCAGAGCTACCCCCTGGTGCCTGTGACCTCTCAAGGCCAGCTCCCAGTGCCTGTGGCCTCGGAGGGCCACCCCCTGGTGCTTGTGGCCACTAAGGGCCAGCCCCTGATGCCTAGAGCCTCTCAGAGTTACCCCCTGGTGCCTAGGACCTCTCAGAGTTACCCCCTGGTGCCTAGGACCTCTCAGAGCTACCCCCTGGTGCCTGTGACCTCTCAAGGCCAGCTCCCAGTGCCTGTGGCCTCGGAGGGCCACCCCCTGGTGCCTGTGGCCTCTCAGAGCTACCCCCTGGTGCCTGTGACCCCTCAAGGCCAGCTCCCAGTGCCTGTGGCCTCAGAGGGCTACCCCCTGGTGCCTAGGACCTCTCAGAGCTACCCCCTGGTGCCTGTGACCTCTCAAGGCCAGCTCCCAGTGCCTGTGGCCTCGGAGGGCCACCCCCTGGTGCCTGTGGCCTCTCAGAGCTACCCCCTGGTGCCTGTGACCCCTCAAGGCCAGCTCCCAGTGCCTGTGGCCTCAGAGGGCCACCCCCTGGTGCCTAGGACCTCTCAGAGCTACCCCCTGGTGCCTGTGACCTCTCAAGGCCAGCTCCCAGTGCCTGTGGCCTCGGAGGGCCACCCCCTGGTACCTGTGACCTCTCAGGGCCAGCCCCTGGTCCCTAGAACCTCTCAGAGCCAGCTCCCAGTGCCTGTGGCCTCTGAGGACCACCCCCTGGTGCCTCTGGCCTCTCAGCATCAGCTTCAGAATCTTTTGGAGGTCTGTCAAACTGGACCACCACCTCCTCAGGCCTCCCAGGCCCAGAGTCTGGCCACCGAGTCTTTGCAGACCCAGCCTGTGGACCTTCGGGTGGCCCAGGCTATTCTGGACCTTCAGGCCACATATCACACCCAGCAGGCCTCCCAGAGCAGCTCTTTAGTCCAGGAAATTAGACCAAGCCAGCCTCCATCTGCCTGGGAGTTTCACACAGAGCCAGTTGCTCTTGAGACCCCGCCACCAGCGGACCAGGAGCTAAGTCAGAACCGTCCTGACGCTGTGGCCCTGCCTCCTCAGTCTCCAGCTCCAGCTGCTCAAGCCCAGCAGTCTGTGCCCTCCGGGAGGACCCCCACCCTGGTCCAAGAGAAAAAGAGTCACTCTATCTAGGACAGAAGCGGACCCCAGCCCTCTGAGTGGCCCACAGGCCTCCGCCAAGTAAGTGATTTAGGAGGAATACCTGCAGCTTTCCTTAATCCGTGTTCTGGTGGTTTCCTCAACCGCCTCTGTTCAGACACATAAAGTTACTGGAGTGAAGTGAGCTGTTCCTTCAGTGATTCGATTATTTGAACTTAGGTAGGTTTTTGAAACCTAGTGCTCTGAGTGGATGAGTTGTTGTTCAGGCTTTATGGGTCTACCAGCCTGAGAGTGGTAATTACCTTCACTCAGGAGTTCGAAGGCTTGGGGGGCAGGGGTGTGAAGGTGGAGAGATTCTACCATGCTTCTGAAACAAGATGAGTTTAGGTGGTACAAGACACAGCACAAGTAGCAGTGAGCCTTCCGGTGGGAAAGGTCTTTTCAGTTCTTTTTCAATCTTTTTGATTACATGAAGGAGAATGTCCTTAGTCTGGGGTTACCGATCTCTAACACCTCTCTAATGCTTTGGTAGGCAACACCTCCACCCAGCTAGGACTTAATACCATTCATATTAACAAAGTTATTTTAGTGGATAACTTCTATCTATGCCCAGTGTTATTAGTTTCTCTGTTTACAATAGTGATGGTAGCTTTTTGAAATCCATTTACTTAAGTAAAATTATTTTACATGCATCAACATAAAGGTTAAAATTAATCATGGCCTGAAACTTGGAAAGATTCTGAGATTTGGAAAACATTTTGTTATTTGTATTAAATCATATACGCTTATGTACCATAGTACACATGTGGTTATGTGTACTGAATCACAAGACCCTTTATACTGACCTATGAGATGAATGTTATGGTTAAGACAGCTGAGGAGGAGGTTCATTTAACTCCCCACTGACCCCTTGTCAATTAGAACAATAGAAGAGATTGTGTGAAGGTCAAAATTGGTGACCCTTAAAACACTGCTTCTCAGTGGTTTAAGTGCTGAGTGTCAGTATACTGGTCTTTCTTTCTGACCCCATTTGATAAATTCCTTGGGGGGCAAGGAGGAAGAGTATGGAGCAGAGCAATACTTTGAGATTATGTTAATACTCCTTGTTTACATGCTACCAACATATTCAAGATGTTCATCCTTATTTCATATTGACTGGTTTCATCTTTGACATGAAATATAACTGAGTATTAGGTGGAAGTCAAACCCTTAATTTCCTTACAGCTTTCTCCAATTCACCTTTAAGAGAATGTGTAACAGTTTCTGGGTATACACACACACATATATATTCTATAGATAATCATAGGGGCAAAGCATTTTAGCTCTTTTGATTTTTGTACAATTAGGACTTGTGGATTCTAAAATGAAATACATTCAGTGATTTAGGTTCCTTTTTTTTTAAAGAGCAAAACAGTAACAAATTGTAATAATTCCATAAATTAAGGATTTAGTGTTATTGAAAAAGATCATTTTCCCATTAATTCTTATGATTGAAATAATTCTCCATATAATTCTTGAAGGAGCGTTTACTAAGTGCCAAGAATAATGGTGACCACAAATAAACACAAAGGTTGCAGACGTTGCCATAAGAAAGCTTAGGGACCATGTTCTCTAAAGAGAAGAACACTTTAGACAAGAAAGAAGAAGGGGTAGCCTGGTGTCTAACCCCTTATTTTTGACAGGAACTGCCATCCAGTGCCTTTCAAATGATTAATTCATTGGCCTGGCATTTGTTGAATTTCTGTCAAGTGCCAGGCATTCCATTAGGTGTTAGAGATTCAGAGATAAGGTGCCCCTGTTCTCCAAGCATTCACTGTTTATCAAGGAAGGCGGATCTCGGAATAATTAACACAGTGAAGATCCCCTGGAGGAGGAAACAGCAACCCACTCAGTATTCTTGCCCGGAAAACCCCATGGACAGAGGAGCTGGCAGGCTACAGTCCATGGGGTCACTCAGACATGACTCAGTGACTGAACACACACACACACACACACAACAAGTGCTGTAACACAAGTCTACTCCATCTTCCAGAATACAGGTGTGGGCTGGGTGAGGGATTTTTGATCTAAAGCCTGTGCATAGCAACGAAGACCCAGAGGTATCCATTGGATGAAGAAGATGGAAAGAACATTCCATGCATGGGGAAAAATCAACAGAAAGGCTCAGAGGTTTAACAGCCCGTGACCTGCTGGGGACACCCTTGGGAAAGGATAATCTGAGGCTGTAGTCAAGAGTGCTTGGAGATTTTCGTTCCTGGTGGTCGGTTGTCGAGGTTAATAGGCAGTAACTGAGCCAAGAGGCTGCAGAATCTGCTGGCTGTTTGTCAGATTACCAAGAGGACCCTGAGTACTGCTTCACAAAGGCGTTTCACGCATAAGGTTCCAGGGAAACAAAAGCTGTTTCAGGAAGGTAATGGCATTCCAGTGCATCCAAAAGGTGGGATAGCTGATGCCTTCCTGTATAGGGCCACCATGATTCTTAGAGCTGATGGAATGGCATATGCCATATATCAACTGACTATGACTTTGTTTCCCAAGAAGCTGGAGTGACTTCAGTTTATCCTCCCAGCAGTCACTTGGCTCAACTCCATTCAGCTCACCGTGAACCAGTAATCTGATAAATAACTGAGTTTTGGGGGGATCAATATTTATTGACTTGTACTAACTGCCACCAATAAAGTGGTCTTTACCATGAAAAAAAGAGTGACTGGGACTCCAAAACTGGGGGGTAAGAAATCTTTGCAGGCCTTCTTTTTTTTTAATTGCTGATTTATTTTTGGTTGTTCTGGGTCTTTGTTGCCCTACATGGGCTTTCTCTAGTTGTGACAAGCAGGAGCTGCTCTTCACTGCAGTGCACAGGCTTCTCATTGCGGTGGCTTGTCTTGTGGCAGAGCACAGGCTGTAGGCGCAAGGGCTTTGGTTGCTTGTGGGATCTTCCTGCACCAGGGATCGAACCAGTTTCTCCTGCATTGCCAGGTGGATTCATATCCACCGTACCACCAGGAAGTCCCCTTGCTGGCTTTTTAAGAAGGGTAATTGCGTTCATAATTCTACCTGTGTGCTCTGTTATAAAGTCATGGCAGTAGGCCAATAATTAGTGAATAATTGCTGAATTCTCTCCTGGTTAGTTCTAAGCTGAAAACAGCCCTCTTTGATGTTAGCAGCAGTTTCTAACTAGAGTATAGACTCCATGGGTATTTATCCTGGAAGTGTTTTATTCACTTGGGCATAACATTTTACTTTGGCTACAAAGATTGTTGCCAGGCCCTTTCCAGCTTCTTGGACAGTACTACCATAGAAATGAGTATCGCTTCCCCAAGGAAAGGAAAGCTTAGGCAACAAAAGCTTTTATATATATATAATTTATATATAATATATATATAATAAATATAAATTTATTTATTTATTTTTGTATGTATTTATGTTTTGGCTGTGCTGGGTCTTCGCTGCTGCGTGCAGGCTTTTTCTAGCTGCAACAAGTGGGGGTTACTCTCTAGTTGTGCATGGGCTTCTTATTGCAGTGGCTTCACTTGTTGCAGAGCACAGGCTCCTGGGTGTGGGGGCTTCAGCAATTGTGGCTCACAGGCTTAGTTGCTCCACATCATGTGGAATCTTCCTGGTCCGGGCATCGAACCTATGTTCCTTGCATTGGCAGGTGGATTCTTATCCCCTGTACCACCAGGTAAGTCCCAAGAAAAGCTTTTTATTAAAAGAGATAGCTTGTGCACAAAGGAAAAAGCGGCAAAGAAGAAAACACAGAACTACAAAACAAAACTTTCAGCTCCTGGAGTAGAAAGGGTGAGTTGCTTTTATGACAAAGGGGAGGGTTTGTCTGATAGAGCACTGAAGACTTCCAGAAATCGTCAACCTTATTTGATTATCAGCAGGTGGCTCCGTGATGGCTATCAGGAATAAGGAGTGCTTCTGTGAGGGGGAAGAAATGCGTGAGAATTTTCTGTAAGAAAGCACAGGAACAGATAAGGTTACAATTTATAGTTGAGCTTCTTGTCTTGTGGCAACTAGGTATGAAGTGAAGTGAAGTGAAGTCGCTCAGTCGTGTCCGACTCTTTGCGACCCATGGACTGTAGCTCACCAAGATCCTCCGTCCATGGGATTCTCCAGGCAAGAATACTGGAGTGGGTTGCCATTTCTTCCTTAGTGTAACAGAGATTAAGTTAATCTTTCATTCCCGACGGCCTGGTTTTTGGTCTCTGGGCCCCAGACCCCTGGGGCCTTTGTTCTTAGCTCACAAGGCCTGTTTTTCTCAAAGCCCTTCCCGGTCCTTTTCCAAAATGGCTATGCTATTGTCTTCCTGCCTCACGATACCATCAGGGAGAATGACACCGTTTTGATAACATTTCTCTGTATTGACAATAGGATGAGTGCTTGTCTAACATGGAGCTGAGACTTCCCTGGTGGGCCAGTGGTTAAGGCTCCATGCTTACAATGCAGGGGACCCAGGTTTGATCCCTGGTCAGGGAACTGAAGTCCCATATGCCATGCGGTGAAAAATAAATAAAATAAAATGGAGGCTAGCGATATTTTTTTCTATAAAAGCCCAGATGATAAACATTTTAGGCTCGTTGGGTCAAAAAGGAAAATCTGGGCTCTTACCTGACTGCTTATATAACAAGAGAGTAACCGCCCCGGCCCACCCCCACCCCCATTCCCACTCACTGGGGGGGTGGGTTGTACAGCTGCTTTGACTCCAGTTGCCTCAGCTGGAATCATCCACCTGACCAAGAGCAGCTTCTCAATTTAGGTGACTCATTGCCTCTTTTTTTCTTCTTAAAAAAAAAAAAACCCACAACATTTATTTGGCTGCAGTGGATCTCTCGTTGTGGCATGTGAGGTCTAGTTCCCTGACCAGGGATTGATTCTGGGCCCCCTACTTGAGAACGTTGAGTCTTAGCCTCTCAACCCCCAGGGAAGTCCCCGATTCACTACCTCTTAAATATAGTAGTAGTCACTTCTCCACTAGACCATGAGGATCTCATTCACCATTGTTTTATTTATCTTTGTGTTCCCATTTTGTATCATTCGGAATCAACACACACACACACGGGGTATTTGTTAATAATAGTAGCTAGCACTTACTGGGTGTTACCATACATTACCCACTGTGCCACGTAACTTACAGGCTTTATCTCATTTGTCACAATAGAGACAGGCACGACTCTTATCCCTACTTTAAGGAAAGGAGATCTGATTTTGGAAGGTTATGTAATTCTTTCAATGTCATATAAATTGAGAAGCTGAAATTGATATATAATTAATGTATAATTTGTTATAAGGTGTATACTATACCCTTTCCCTGCAAGCAATTGTTATTAATGAGCCTTTTTCTTAAGCCTGTTAGTCATAACGAGCTGTAATACCCCGGATCAGTCTGTGGCTTAGTTCTCCATTTAAAGCTCTACTTCCAGAGAGAATGAAAATCAACAACTCCTTAATTTTTTTGTTCCACTCTCATCTCAAAATTGCTTTTTTCTTTTCAGAACCCACCAGTATTCCTTCAGACTTCACCACCAAGTTTATAAAAGCACAAATACTTACCTTAACCTCATTCTGGAAACCTTTACCTGGAGTCCTGACCTATCTCAGACCAACAAAAGTAACCAGACTGCCTCTGCCAAGCATACGTTTCAGGGTTGGGGAGAATATTCCAGCCTCAGATAATAAAGACATTATCATAATTTTAAGCCATAATAAACTGTGCCAATGAACAGTTTGTTGAACAGCCAAATGAACTTTGCTTTAAAATAAGTTGGTTTTTATAAAAGATTTCTCTTGTGAAAGCATTCCAGCATTCTAAGTGGAAAATAACGTCACACACTTTGGGTAAAGATATAAGTACAAATCCCACAGAAATGGACACTGAAAAATGTGGCTTCTTTTTTAAGGATACCATGTGGCCTCATCAAGCTATCAGAAAGATTAGTACAATCAATGTATTACAATTTGTATTTTCATTTTTTTAAATAGCAGGAGTTTCCCTTTTTCCCAAGGATTTAAAATTGCTGATTTGATTGCATATATTAATGATAACTTCCGGATGTTCAAGCTGGTTTTAGAAAAGGCAGAGGAACCAGAGATCAAATTGCCAACATCCACTGGATCATCAAAAAAGCAAGAGAGTTCCAGAAAAACATCTGTTTCTGCTTTATTTATGCCAAAGCCTTTGACTGTGTGGATCACAATAAACTGTGGAAAATTCTGAAAGAAATGGGAATACCAGACTACCTGACCTGCCTCTTGAGAAACCTGTATACAGGTCAGGAAGCAACAGTTAGAACTGGACATGGAACAACAGACTGGTTCCAAATAGGAAAAGGAGTCCGTCAAGGCTGTATATTGTCACCCTGCTTATTTAACTTACATGCAGAGTACATCATGAGAAACACTGGGCTGGAAGAAGCACAAGCTGGAATCAAGATTGCTGGGAGAAATATCAATAACCTCAGATATGCAGAGGACACCACCCTATGGCAGAAAGTGAAGAAAAACTAAAGCAGAGAGTGAAAAAGTTGGCTTAAAGCTCAACATTCAGAAAACTAAGATCATGGCATCCACTCCCATCACTTCATGGCAAATAGATGGGGAAACAGTGGAAACAGTGGCTGACTTTATTTTGGGGGGCTCCAGAATCACTGCAGATGGTGATTGCAGCCACGAAATCGAAAGACGCTTACTCCTTGAAAGGAAAGTTACGACTAACCTAGACAGCATATTAAAAAGCAGAGACATTACTTTGTCAACAAAAGGTCCATCTAGTCAAGGCTATGGTTTTTCCAGTGGTCATGTATGGATGTGAGAGTTGGACTTTAAAGAAAACTGAGTGCTGAAAAATTGATGGTTTTGAACTGTGGTATTGGAGAAGACTCTCAAGAGTCCTTTGTACTGCAAGAAGATCCAACCAATCCATCCTAAAGGAGATCAGTCCTGGGTTTTCACTGGAAGGACTGACGCTGAAGCCGAAACTCCAATACTTTGGCCACCTGATGTGAAGAGCTAACTCATTTGAAAAGACCCTGATGTTGGGAAAGACTGAGGGCAGGAGGAGAAGGGGATGACAGGATGAGATGGTTGGATGACATCACCGACTCAATGGACATGGGTTTAGGTGAACTCCGGGAGTTGGTGATGGACAGGGAGGCCTGGCATGCTGCAGTTNTTGGACTTTAAAGAAAACTGAGTGCTGAAAAATTGATGGTTTTGAACTGTGGTATTGGAGAAGACTCTCAAGAGTCCTTTGTACTGCAAGAAGATCCAACCAATCCATCCTAAAGGAGATCAGTCCTGGGTTTTCACTGGAAGGACTGACGCTGAAGCCGAAACTCCAATACTTTGGCCACCTGATGTGAAGAGCTAACTCATTTGAAAAGACCCTGATGTTGGGAAAGACTGAGGGCAGGAGGAGAAGGGGATGACAGGATGAGATGGTTGGATGACATCACCGACTCAATGGACATGGGTTTAGGTGAACTCCGGGAGTTGGTGATGGACAGGGAGGCCTGGCATGCTGCAGTTCATGGGGTCGCAAAAAGTCAGACATGACTGAGCAACTGAACTGAACTGAATAATGATAATCAGAGTTCATGTGGGACTGTTCTCTTTTATGTTCTTCTTTTGTATCATTGAATTATTTGTGCAAGAATGCTCTAATATAGGGATAGTTTCTTTTTTTAGATTTCCAATTACAAGCAAAAGTACGTGGTATGGTATGTTTTATCAAATCTTCCAAAAATGTTAGTTGTTTTTATATTTCTTCCCATTTTCTGTCCCATGCTTCAGTATTTCTCTGTTCAGAATTTTAAAAAAATTAACTCAAGCTGGAAGCCTTTATGCATTGCAGATATTTGGAAAAAAGAATAATGGCAGGATATTATGCTAAGTGAAATAAGCCAGTTACAACAAGACATATGCTGCTGTGTGAGTCCACCTATCAGAGAAGCAACGGCACCCCACTCCAGTACTCTTGCCTGGAAAATCCCATGGACAGAGGAGCCTGATAGGCTGCAGTCCATGGAGTAGCAAAGAGTCGGACACGACTGAGCGACTTCACTTTTCACTGTTCACTTTCATGCATTGGAGAAGGAAATGGCAACGCACTGTAGTGTTCTCGCCTGGAGAATCCCAGGGACGGGGGAGCCTGGTGGGCTGCCGGCTATGGGGTCGCACAGAGTTGGACACAACTGAAGTGTCTTAGCAAAGTCCATCTATATAAGATTTCTCATGTCAGAGAATCAAACTCACAGAGACAGAAAGAAGAGTGATGGTTTCCAGAGTTGGGGATAGTTGGGGGAATGGGGAGTTGTTTAATGGGTACAGAATTTCACATGAAAAGGGTTATGGAGATCGATTGCACAACAGTGTGGATGTACCTAACACTACTGAACTGTGCATTTGAAAATAGTTAAGATGGTAAATTTTATGTGTGCATGCTTGCGTGCTAAGTAGCTTCAGTTGTATCCAACTCTTTGCAACCCCATGGACTGTAGCCCACCAGGCTCCTCTTTCCATGGGATTCTCCAGGCAAGAATACTGGAGTGGGCTGCCATGGCCTCCTCCAGAGGATCTTCCTGACGCAGGGATAGAACTCGTGTCTCTTACGTCTCCTGCACTGGCAGGCAGGTTCTTTACCACTAGCACCACCAAAACTTTCTGTGTATTTGACCACAATCCAAAAAGAATAATTGGATTAAACCAGCAATTTATAAACCATTTAATATTTATAGATTTATTTTTAACTAATAAATATGTGCAACTGCTGAGCTTCTGTATATAAAATGCACCAGGTAAGCACAGTTGTTGCTGTTTTTAATTTTATTGATTATTTGTTTATTGGGCTGCACCAAGTCTTAGTTGCAAGGTATGGAATCTAGTTCCTTGACCAAGTATCAAACCCAGGCTCCCTGCGTTGGGAGTGTGGAATCTTAGCCAATGGACCACCAGGGAAATCTCAGCAGGGTTGTTTTAAGAATTGAAGAGCTATAGTTAGGAATTCAGAGAAAAATCAGCTTTAATGTAGTGCAGAATAAGGGACCAAGTAAGTGCAAAGGACATTCTTGGAGGGCAGAGGGTGTGTACATATGCACATTCCAGGAACCTGCAGAAGAGCCTTTTATCTTGCAGAGGCTAATCAATACTCGTATGATTAGATTTTATCTTGGGTAAATAGAGTTGGTTCTTAAGAACTGTGATTAGTGAACCTCAAACGTCACCAATGCTGAGCAGCACATAGTCACCTTGAAAGAAAAATAGAAACAACTTTATAATCATCTTAGTAAATATAGGTACTTAGGTATTTTACAAACACTAGGTCCCCAAGTGACTGACTACCTAGAGTAGAGCTGCACCCCCAGCCAGGACTCCACACAGGACTTGACATGAAGGAAAAATAAATATTAAAAGCATAAATATATGAGTCAATCAACAAATATACAATAAAGTAAAAAACACTAGATTCTTCTGGTTTATCTTACCCTCAAATAAAAAGAAGTATTTTTATACTATTCAGCCATTAAAAAAAGAATAAAATTTTGCCATTTGAACAACATGGATGGACTTGGAGGGCATTATGCTAAGTGAAGTAAGTCAGAGAAAAATGCTGTATAATACCAGTTATATGTAGAATCTAAAAAAACACAACAGACTAGTGAGTATAACAAAAAGACTCACAGATACAGAGAACAAACTAGTCAAGACAAGGGGTAGCGGAGTAAGAGATACAAACTTATGTATAAAATAAACCACGAGGCTATATTGTACAGCACAGGGAATATAGCCAACATTTTATAATAACTCTAGATGGAGTATAACCTTAATTAGGTATCACTGTATTATACATTTGTAACATATACTATCATACATCAACTACATTTTCAAAAAAAAGTGACATAGAAATAAAACATTTTATAGGATGAACAAATTTTTAAAGTTTAAATCTTTGACTAGGTAATGTAATTCCATATTGCAAAATCCAAAAAGCATAAAATAGCACATATTAAAGCCTTCAACCTTCAGAACATTGCTACTGATAGACATTAAAAATGCTATTGGGGCTTTCCTGGTGGACCAGTGGTTAAGAATCTGCCTACCAGTGCAGGGGAGACGAGTTTGATCCCTGGTGCAGGAAGATCCCACATGCCATAGAGCAACTAAGCCTGTGCCACAACTCCTGAAGCCCTGACTCTCTAGGTTCAGTGCTCTACAACAAGAGGAACCGCTGGAGTGAGAAACCTGAGCACTGCAACTAGAGAAAACCAGTGCAGCATCAATGAACACTGCTGCTGCTAAGTCGCTTCAGTCGTGTCCGACTCTGTGCGACTCCATAGACGGCAGCCCACCAGGCTCCCCCGTCCCTGGGATTCTCCAAGCAAGAACACTGGAGTGGGTTGCCATTTCCTTCTCCAGTGCATGAAAGTGAACAGTGAAAGTGAAGTCGCTCAGTCGTGTTCAACCCTCAGCGACCCCATGGACTGCAGCCTACCAGGCTCCTCTGTCCATGGGATTTTCCAGGCAAGAGTACTGGAGTGGGATGCCACTGCCTTCTCCAATGAACACAGTGCATCCAAAAATAAATACATAATTTTTACTGATTTCTTATAAATCCTTTCATTCAAGCACATATATATATAATGATTCATTGTGTATGTATCATTTATATATGCAAAGTGCTTATACATTGTAGTGTTTCTTTACAGGCTTTTTTAAACTTAATATATATCTCAGAGATCTTTCCATTTTGGGTGTCAAAGAACTTTCGTATTTTTTCTTTTATGAACACACAGTATTCCATTGAATAGATGTATCATAATTTCACTTGTTTCCTATTGATGGACATTTTTTGTGGTTTCCATTCTAATAACTATTAGAAAGCAATAATAAATTTGTACCTAATAAATACATATTGACCAATCAGCCACTAGCGACTGAGCACTGACTTTAACAATTCCAAAGGCTGTTTAGTTCATTCCCTGCCCCCAAACAAACAAAATCGTAAGTGATCTGCCTATACCTAGTTAGTGGCAGAGGCTGGACTAAAATTTGACCTCCCTGAGTTTGAGTCCTCCTTCTAGCAAATCAGTATAATTATTTCATTGTGTTGTAGTTTCCTTAAAAAATACATTATCTCAGAGATTTGAAGTTGAGCTCAGAAAGGACAAGGAATCTTTTTACTTTATTACCAGAACATTTTAATTTTTTTAAGGATGGAGTACATGAGCATGATTAGCAAAGAAAAAGGGAAATAGTACTAAAAGCTATACAGTGAAAATAAATCTTCCTTCAGCTTTTGAACCCCATCTCCCTGCTCCCCAGTCCTTAATGGCCCTTTTCCAGAAGCAATCATTGTTTTTAGTGTCTGGAACATCTATCCAGAGAGTCTGTGCAAAACCCAGCATATATTTTTATACAAGTCTGTGCATTTTTAAAAAGTGACTAGCAAGATACTATGCATCTTTTTCAGTACCTTCCCTTTTTCTGTCCCCCTTCCCTTTTAAAGTTTCTCTAAAGTTGTTAACAAAGGTATGTATAATCAAAGCTATGGTTTTTCCAGTAGTCATGTACAGGTGTGAGAGTTGGACCATAAAGAAGCCTGAGCACTGAGGAACTGATGCTTTTGAATTGCAGTGCTAGAAAAGACTCTTAGTCCCTTGGACTGCAAGGAGATCAAACCAGTTAATCCTAAAGGAAATCAACCCTGAATATTCATTGGAAGAACTGATGCTGAAGCTCCAATACTTTGGCCACCTGATGCGAAGAGCTGACTCATTGGAAAAGACTCTGATACTGGGAAAGATTGAGGGCAAGAGGAGAAGGGGATGGCAGAGGGTGAAATGATTAGGTAGCATCACTGACTCAATGGACATAGATTTGAGCAAACTCCGGGATTTTGCTCAAATTTTTTGGTTCATGGGTCCACCTTCTCCCCAGGATTGCCATCCTCCTCAATAAAGCTGTCTTTCCTTTTACCTGACACTTGTCTCTTGGTATTGGATTCTTGAGCAAGGAGCAGGTGAACCTGAGTTCAGTAACAATATGGAGATTTTCCAATACCATTATCAGATTATATTATGGTGAAAGTGAAAGTTGCTCAGTCGTGTCCGACTCTTTGCGACCCCGTGGACTGTCTATGGACTTCTCCAGGCCAGAATACTGGAGTGGGTAGCCTTTCCCTTCTCTGGGGAATCTTCCCAACCCAGGGATCGAACCCAGGTCTCCTGCATTGCAGGTGGATTCTTTACCAGCTGAGCCACAAAGGAAGCCTTATACCATGATGAACTGCTATTAAATAATACATTACTTCTGAAATTTAACATTCACTCAGCTTAGATTTTTGTACTTTGTGTCTTGCATTGCAAAAAGCTAACATATTTGAATATTAAGAAGGGAAAGGAATGCATATTTGCATTACAAAAGCATTCCCAATCATTCATTTATTTCGAGATTCCAATTTTGACTGGTTTCTCAATGGATTGTCTTCTCAACCACCACCACCTTCCTCCAAAGGACTATTATCTTAACCTTGGGCTGTTAAACTCAAATCCTAACTCATATTCCCTATTCTACTCTTTCCATGGGGGCTTGCACACACTTTTCTCCTTGGTTTAAAAGTGCCACCCCCCATAGCCTGTCGACCCTTTCACCCTTAGTGATTTTTAAAATTTTGATTCAATAATCACTTTCTTAGGGAAACTTCCCAGAATGCCTCACAGATGTAAAGTAGGCGCTTTATAGAACCCAACAGCAAGTAGCATGTTGTCTCCTTTGAAGGACTTAATAGATTTGTGCTCGTGTGCTAAGTCACTTCAGCCACGTCTGACTCCTTGCGACCCCATGGACTGTAGCCCACCAGGTATCTCTGTCCATGGGATTTTCCAGGCAAAAATACTGGACATTACACCCCTGAAATCCTGAAAATACACTCCTGGATTTTCCAGGAGTGGGTTGGGATCTTCCCGGCCCAGGGATGGAGCCCACATCTTCCAAAGAATATCAAAGGCAAAAATGGAAACTATAAGAATGTTTATAATATAATTTTGTATATTGTTTTACCTCTTTGTCCTCCGGTTGTTTCATGTATGCTTTGTGTCTTCAACTGGACTAAAAGTTCACCACATTGTTGTTCAGTTGCTCAGTCATGTTTGACTCTTTGCGATCCCATGGACTGCAGCACACCAGGCTTCCCTGTCCTTCACTATCTCCCTGAGTTTACTCAGACATATGTCCATTGAGTCAGTGATGCTATCCAACCATCTCATCCTCTGTCAGCCCCTTCTCCTCCTGCCTTCAATCTTTCCCAGCATCAGGATCTTTTCCAGTGAGTCAGTTCTTTGCATCAGGTAGTCAAAGTACTGGATCTTCAGCTTCAGCTTCAGTCCTTCCAATATTCAGGGATGATTTCCTTTAGGATTGACTGGTTTGATTGCCTTGCTGTCCAAGGGACTTTCAAGAGTCTTCTCCAACACCACAGTTCAAAAGCGTCAATTCTTTGGTGCTCAGCTTTTTATGGTTCAACTCTCACATCCGTACATGATTACTAGAAATACCATAGCTTTCACTATATGGACCTTTGTTGGCAAAGTGATGTCTCTGCTTTTTTTTCCCCTTCCCCAAATTCCTGGTTAAATAAGGACTTGTTTATTTTGAGGGAAAAAAAGGTCCCAAACATCAGGGTGTTCACAAAAATAACCCACAGTATCAACTTTAAAAAAAAAACCTTAAGTCTATTACACTAGTTATTTTTCCAGAGGATGCATTTAACATGCCAACTCTCATTCACACAAATACATTGTTACATTTGTGTTTAACAGCCCCACATAACACTGTTATATGGGGTATAACACAGATACCTCTAACTCAAAGCTGCTCTCAGGTTCTACTCAACTAATGAGAGTGCCTTTGTAGTTAGTGAAGCAGCTACTGTATGAATGGAAAGAACTGTACTCCCTCTATAACAAGAGATTATTTTGGAGACAGTTGATACATCCTTTTTATTGTTAAGTCATAAAGACGTATCAAAATTAAAGCAAAAATTACAGGGTAAAGACTTAACGTAACTACTAGGAGGGTCAAAGGAAGTGAAAATGGGCAATGTGAATTAATGAACATGGGAAGGACAAGGGTGGGGAGAACAGTGAGCATGTGCTGAAGATACGAGGGGAGAGGATCTGGTGAAAATTTTGATCTCAGACAAGCGCCTAGGTAAAGAAATCATGAGACAAGATTTCTAAACGCGGCTATGTGCTTAAGAGTCATCCTCGCCATTGGCACTGTCTCTGTTATCCTCTCTGTTTCATCATCCTTGATCAACTCCAGCTGGTCATCCCCCAAATCTTCACTATCGTCATCATCCAGTAGGTCCCCCTCCTCAGCAGAGTCACCTGCACCCCCTGCCCAGACTCCGTCTTCACATTAGTCTCATCTTGCTCAGGGAGCTGCCACTCTGTTCCGCTTCTGACTTATCCTTCTTCATCTCCACTCCTTCTTTGCTCTGTTCCTTTTCAGTTTTTTCCCAGCCTTGCCAGTAAAGAATCCACTTTTTGTTTTATCTGGGTTAACTCCTTCTTAATGGTCTGAAGGTCATCTTTCAACTTTCCAGATTTAGAGGAAGATCCCCACTGTCTGCTCTTAGAATTGAAGCCATGTTTGCCCCTTCATGAGGTGTTTCTTGATATCTGCTGGCATTCCAAGGGCACCACAGCCCGATCAACAGGAGGAGGAGGAACATGTGCTGGGTAACTGTACATCCTGTCATAATCCTGTTGAAAGTCACAGTCCAAGTCAAAAGATAGGCTGAGTGGAGGGGACGGAGAAGGGTGTTCTGGTACTGACCGGTAATCTGCGTTGCAGATCATTTCACACCTGCTTTTCATCGGTTCACTTTTGGCTCTGCAGCCAGATTAATATCTAAAACCTGGCCACCAATCATCCTGCCATCCTCTCCTGCCACAGCAGCCTGGGCGTTTCTCTTATTAACACACTGAATGAAGGCAAAGCCCCTATGAACAGATTTTGCTGTATTTTGAGAAGATTGCCTCCACCACGTCGGGTTTCTTGACCACAAGGGTATTAAGATTCCCAATGAACACACGAGAGTTCATGGAGCAAGGATCCATCTTGTTGGTAGCATTGCTGGCCATTGTCTTTGATGATACGGTGCCTCTCAAAGCTGAAAAATGTAGCTGAAGATCAAGAAAAAAGTCACAGGAGGGGGAAGGGAAAAGAGATTCGAATCTGAATCTCCTACCCCCGAGTTCTTTGTGGAGAAGCCGATTGCTGCTAGAGTTGGCAACGTGGTTGCAATCGCTCAGTCTTTGCCCCGTCACAAAACGTGTCTCTGCTTTTTAACACGCTGTCTAGGTTTCTCAGAGCTTTACTTCCAAGGAGCAAGTGTCTTTTAATTTCGTGGCTACAGTCACCGGCTTCAGTGATTTTGGAGTTCAAGAAAATGAAATCTGTCACTGTTTCCACATTTCACCCATCTATGTTGAGTTTTAAGCCAGCTTTTTCACGCTGCTCTTTTGCCTTCATCAAGAGGCTCTTTAGTTCCTCTTTGCTTTCTGTGTTAGTTAGTATGGTGTCATCTGCATATCTGAGGTGGTTGATATTTCTACCGCAATCTTGATTCTAGCTTGTGTTTACCCAGTCTGGCATTTTGCATGATGTACTCTGCATAGAAGTTAAATAAGCAGGGTGACAATATACAGCCCTGATGTACTCCTTTCCCAATTTGGAACCAGTCAGTTGTTCCTTGTCTGGTTCTAACCATTGCTTTTTGACCTGCATACAGGTTTCTCAGGATGCAGGTAAGGTGGTCTGGTATTCCCATCTCTTTCAGAATTTTCCACAGTTTGTTGTGATCCACACAGTCAAAGGCTTTAGCATAGTCAATGAAGCAGAAGTAGATTTTTTTTTAATTCCCCTGCTTTTTCTGTGATCCACCGGATGTCAGCAATTTGATCTCTGGCTTCTTTGCCTTTTCTAAATCCAGCTTGAACATCTGGAATTTTTCAGTTCGCATATTGTTGAAGCCTGGCTTGAAGGATTTTGAGCATTACCTTTCTAGCCTGTGAAATGAGCACAGTTGTGTTCACTAAGATCGTGATTTATACTAGTGGTTCTTAATTTGGCAATACTGTCTTCCTGGGGCATTTGGCACTGTCTGGAGACCTCTGCGTGTCACAGTGGCACAGAGGGGAATGCTACTACCATCTAGGGGGTGAAGATACCTTGGGGGTGAAGACTGGAGATACTGCTAAACATCCTATAATGTGCAGGACAGTCTCCTGCTCTCATAAAGTATTATCTGGTCTAAAATGTCACCAGTGCCAAGGTTGAGAAACTGCTTTATATTTGTCTGGGACAAGGAAAGCTCTAAATTAATGTTCTTTGAATATACTTATATTATTTAATCAAATATTAAACACATTAATTATATTGTATATAATTTTATATCACACAAACATAGTATATCAATATTTATTTATAATTGCACATATAATATGTAAATATGACATATTAGTAAACATATTACATTATTAATATTCATTATCTACATGAATATATACAGTTGATATCTGGTATTAATGAATGTTTTTAAAAAGATAAGTGACTCATAAAACAACTGTTGACTCTGTGGAAAGGGGAAAGGAACAAATGAGATATTTATTATTGGCTTTGCTATTTAGAATTATTCATTTGGAACGTCCCTGCCATTCAATGATTTGAAAAACACTTCTGGAGCATTGATAGTGAGTGATCCTTTCATCTACAGCAAAAATTCATTGGGAGCCATTTGGTACCATATGACCTCATCTCTCTAGACTGGGTTAGAGGAGGGCTTATTGTTGTTATTTAGTCTCTAAGTCATGTCCTACTCTTTGCAACCCTATGGACTGTAGCCTGCCGGACTCCTCTGTGCATGAGATTTCCCAGGCAAGAATACAGGAGTAGGTTGCCATTTCCTTCTCCAGGGGATCTTCCCAACCCAGGGATCATATCCATATCTCCCGCATTGGCAGGTGGATTCTTTACCACTGAGCCAACAGAGAAGTCTCTGACTCAAATTTGGCCAGTGAGAAATTTTTTTGGTGGTTTAATATATCCTGTAATCTTAGAACAAATTCTTCTTTTCTGCTTAAACTATCTAAAGATAGCTTCTATCACTTTCAAGCCACGACTGTGGTTTGCCCAAAAGAAATACTCTGGGGATGAGTGTAAAATTCATCTCTAGAGGAAGACTGCTCTTTTGAAAAACAGTTTAATGGGTCATCTGGGTACACGAAAGTAAAATTTCACTCTAGAGTGAAGAAGCCCAGAGCAATTATGAACAGTGATAATACCCAGTGATACAAAAGGATGACCGCATTGTAGGTGAGGTTGTATCTTTGCAAGCACATGTTCCTATTTGTTTGCTTTCTGTTGTTGTTGCAGTTGGAGAAGGAGGGGTCTTCATTAGTACTGGTACTTTTTTTTTTTAAGAGTTGAAGACAAAAAGCCATGAGAGTCTGAGGAAGGCAAGACTGGATAAAGGAGGCTTTTATCCTGTCATGCTGAGATGGCCTATGAAACAGAGTGAAGTGGCAACCCACTCCAGTACTCTTGCCTGGAAAATCTCATGGATGGAGGAGCCTGGTGGGCTGCAGTCCATGGGCTCACTAAAAGTCGGATATGACTGAGCGTCTTCACTTTCACTTTTCACTTTCATGCATTGGAGAAGGAAATGGCAACCCACTTTAGTGTTCTTGCCTGGAGAATCCCAGGGACAGGGGAGCCTGGTGGGCTGCCGTCTATGGGGTCGCACAGAGTCGGACACGACTGAAGTGACTTAGCAGCAGCAGCAGCAGCAGAGGACCCACAATGAAGGAGCATGACCTGAGAACTCCCACAGAAGATTAGGCCAGTTTTAGGATTTTTCCTGTATTGTGTTCACGTGTTATTGAAACAAAAATTTAACACATAAGCTTTGTCTTAACTGTGCTTTATGAAAATAAAGAAGAAGCTGTGTTCAAGCTTATGGACAAAGTATTACAGGGAGTGACACAACCACTTAGGAAAGTTCTTTGACTGTGTCTTGTATACCTCCAAGAGCAACTCTACCCTAAGACAAATTCTTGCACCTGTGAGTCAGGAGGATGTTTAAGAATATTCATAACAATGTATGTAAGAGTAGGGAGGAGCCGGGAAAGGAAAAATTCTAAATATTGGAGACAGGAAAATGGATTGATAAATCATGGTTATTGCTGTTTAGTTGCTAAGTTGTGTCCAGCTCTTTATGACCCCATGGACTGTAGCCCTCCAGGCTCCAGTTTGGGATTTCCCAGGCAACAATACTGGAGTGGGTTGCCATTTCCTTCTCCAGGGGATCTTCCTCATCCAGGGATCAAAACTGCATCTCCTGCATTGCAGGTGAATTCCTTTTCTCTGAGCCACCAGGGAAGCCCATGCTATATGGTAGGAGAAACACAGTTATACACAACAGGATCGGATTCTAGAAGCAAAATGTTGATTGAAAAGAAAGAGCAGTATAATGCCACGTTGAAGTAATTTTATCATTGAAAGACAAGAGAAAATAAATAGTATGTTTGTTGTCTGGGAATATATACGGTAATTGCATAAAGAAAAGTTGAAATGATTTTTTAAAACCTCAGGATAGTGGTTACCTTGAGAGGAAGCAGGCAGATGGTGGGGGTCTGGAAGGAGCATATAGGAAGCATCAGTGATACAGGCTGTTTCATAAGTTGGTTGTACATTCGCAGGTCTTCACTTTACTATGTTTAATAACTTACATTAACATATATTCTTTAATACATATCAGACTTTTTACAAGTGAAGGAATAAAGTATCTGTCAAATTCCTTGACAGTACAGTTAAACTTCAACTGGCTGAGAGTGCAAAGAATTGTGATTTTTTTCTTTTTAGCTTTGCTTTGTGGGTATAGGGGAAGAGATTCCCACTTAAACAGCTATCTTGAACATCTTTGTGAGCTACCACGCAATTTCCTTGGTTCCTGGGACATGGATGATTTCTGCCCAGCATTCCGCAGGAACTCTGAAGCAGTGAGGCAAGAAATGGTGTGCCCACATGGAGGCAGCAGAAAGACAATAACTGATTTTACACCATTGCCAAAACAGAACAATGCTTTATATTTTAAAAGTTGCTGTACTTAGTTTATGCCCTTTTGATATAGTTCTGTACAGTTTCCAAAGGTTGCAACAATTCCCCCTTAGAAAGTGAGGGGAGGGACATCCCCTTTTCCCCTCTGCCTCCTTCCCACCCACCTTGCCTTGGCACCTGTTGTTCCCTATGTTTGGAAGACCCTTCCCTGCTTTGCTGGTCTGGCTGACTTGGTACATCTTTAAACATTGTAAGTTTAAGGGCTAATGCCTTTTGAAAACTGCCTTCTCTCACTCTTTGATTTCTAATCCCAGAATTATCACAGCTCTGAGATTTTTGGTTAAGATGTGTCATCAACCCCGTTTCCAGGAGGGTAAGATTAGCTTGGGTGTTTGTGAGAATAGCCCAGTAGGGAGGAAGAAGCAGGTTTCTGGGTCAGGCTGACTTGTTCAAATCCTGACCCACCCCATCTTTCTGTGGGTTTACATTAATCACAGGACTTCCAGTTCTTCATTTTTATTATTGCTTTTTATTGGAGTGTAGTTGCTTTACAATTTTGTTAGTTTCTACTGTACAGCAAAGTGAATCAGCGATATGTATACATATACCCACTCTTTTTGCAGATTTCCTTCCCATTTAGGTCACCACAGAACGCTGAGTAGCATTCTCTATGCTATACAGTAGGTTCTCATTAGTTATCTGTTTTATGAGTGCCTGCATGCTAAATTGCTTCAGTTGTGTCCAATTCTCTGCGACCCTATGTACCTTAGCCCTCTAGGCTTGGGTTCTTCAATTTGACTGAGGGAGGCTCTGACTCCAAAAAGTTAAAAGTCGACAGACCAAGCCACTGATTTGTCCCTTCCGGTGTCTCCGCCCCTTCTCTGGGAAACTCAGGGCTGGACAGACACCTCCCAGGCAACTCTCCGGTCTCATTACAGTTGTTGTTCAGTCGCTCATTCATGTCCGACTCCTTGTGACCCCATGGACTGCAGCATGCTAGGCGTCCCTGTCTTTCACCGTTTCCCGGAGCTTGCTCAAACTTAAGTCCATTGAGTCAGTGATACCATCCAACCATCTCATCCTCTGTCGTCCCCTTCTCCTCCTGCCCTCATTCTTTCCCAGCATCAGGGTCTTTTTCTAATGAGTCGGCTCTTCACATTAGGTGGCCAAAGTACTGGAGTTTCAGCTTCAGCACCAGTCCTTCCAATTCAGGACTGATTTCCTTTAGGATTTACTGGTTTGAGCTCCTTGCTGTTCAAGGGACTCTCAAGGGTCTTCTGCAACGCCACAGTTCGCCTTCTTTATAGTCCAACTCTCACATCCCTACATGACTACTGGAAAAACCATAGCTTTGACTAGACAGACCTTTGTTGGTCCAACTCTGAGTCAAATTTGGCTCAGTACACTGTACTGGCTAAATCGCTTCAGCCGTGCATTCTTTGCGAACCCATGGACTATAGCCCTCCAGGCTCCTCTGTCCATAGGATTCTCCAAGCAAGAACACTGGAGTGGGTAGCCTTGCCCTCCTCCACCCGACCTTCCCGACTCAGGGATCGGACCCAAGCCTCCTGCATTGGCAGGCGGATTCTATACCGCTGAGCCACCAGCGGAGTCCACAGCCGCCGTCAGCAGTCCGCTTGGCGGGGAAAGTCCTCCAAGAGGAAGAAG
The DNA here is from genome assembly GCA_006410875.1 of Neotragus pygmaeus. Taxonomy (NCBI): domain Eukaryota; kingdom Metazoa; phylum Chordata; class Mammalia; order Artiodactyla; family Bovidae; genus Neotragus; species Neotragus pygmaeus. Next base: position 2,207,737 of record SJYV01003368.1, read on the forward strand.
GGGCCTGATTCACGGCGGGGATTACGCCTTGGCGGCGCTCTAGCCTGGACCGGGGTAACTCAGCGCTCCCCGCGTGGGGCTCCTGATTGGCTGAAGCCCGTTGCTCTCACGCGAGTCTTCCGGGACGGAGGCGGGCCTAGAGGGAAAAAGACTTCCGGCACAAGCGGCAGTCGTCGTGTTTGTCCGGCCGGATGGCGGCTCCTCTGCTTCACACGCGGTTTCCTGGAGATGCGGCCGCTTCGGCCTCTGCTGTCAAGAGGCTGGGCTCGTCAAGGACCGGGTAAGAATCCAAGACGCTTCCTTCTGCGCGTCCGGGACCAGAGCACTGGATCGGGATCAGGAGAGCGGAGCTGAAGGGTCTGGGCCAGAGCTTATGGAATGGGTGGGAGCCGAGGGAAGAGGGTCACTTTAGGTCGTCAGGAGTGAGCCCCTGACCCTTAGATGGGTAATAAAGGTGGGAGAGGGGCTGGGAAAAGGAACCTCTTCGGTTCCAGAGTCCCCTTTTCTCCCGACTGGGCTCCCTCATTTTTCCAGGCCTGGGTACTACCTTATACTCCTTTACTCTCCTTCCCTCCTGCGTCTTCGACTAGATTCAAAAAGAGATACTTGGGCTATTTTCACTGATGGCAGATTGTGTCTTTAAGTTTTTGTTTGCTTGGAAGTTATTTTGGCGCACGTTTGCTTAACCGTGTTTTATATTTAGCTCAACTTTTAAAACCCGTAACTCCCATAAAACACTTCGGGGTTTAACTTTGAGAGTCTTTCAGTTGGGTTCAGTTGCACAGTCGTGTCCGACTCTGCGACTCCATGAACCGCAGTAGGCCAGGCCTCCCTGTCCATCACCAACTGCTGGAGTCTACCCAAACCCATGTCCATTGGGTCGGTGATGCTATCCAGCCATCTCATCCTCTGTTATCCCCTTTTCCTCCTGCCTTCAATCTTTCCCAGCATCAGGGTCTTTTCAAATGAGTCATCTCTTCGCATCAGGTGGCCAAAGTATTGGAGTTTCGGCTTCAGCATCAGTCCCTCCAATGAACACCTGGGACTGATCTCCTTTAGGATGGACTGGTTGGATCTCCTTGCAGTCCAAGGGACTCTCAAGAATCTTCTCCAACACCACATCAATTCTTTGGCGCTCAATTTTCTTTATAGTCCAGCTCTCACATCCATACATGATTACTGAAAAAACCATAGCCTTGACTAGATGGCCCTTTGTTGGCAAAGTAACGTCTTTGCTTTTTAATATGCTGTCTAGATTGGTCATAACTTTCCTTCCATGAGAGTCTTTAGCAGGATGCTATGTTTTTTTCATTGACTTGTTTAAAAGAAACAAACTTTGTGGAACTCTTGGCATAATATAATTTTTTTTTAAGTACCTACTGTGGTTGTTAGAGTTGGGGACAGTATATCGAAAGAGACAATGTCTGTGCTCTCAACCGAGTTTAAAGTCTAAGGAGGGAAAGACAGTAAATCAACGATAATTTCAGATAGCGATAACTACTGCGAAGAAATAAAACAGAGTGACGGTAGGGAAGAGGGAGAGGATGGGTATTTAAGATTTCTGATGTGGAAAGCCTCTCTGACATTTAAGCTTCAATTTGAAAGAAGACAAGGGTCCAACCATGTATACATCTGGAGAATGAGTGTATCTGACAGAGGGAATAGTAAGTTATATGGGAATCTGACTGGTGAACTTGAATAGCAGAAAGGACTCTGGCTGCAGTATGTAAGGGTTGGAGGTGAGGTCAGAGAGATAGGTAGGGGCTAGATTAATGTAGGACCTTGAAGACGATAGGATTTTAGGTTTTTTTTAAAATTTTAAGTAAAGTAGGAAACCTTTGGAGAATTTAAGCAGAAGAGTAGCATGATATGTCTTTTTTAAGTTAAAAATACTGGGTTGCTGTGAGCTTTCTCTAGTTGCAGCAAACAGGGGCTGCTTTCATTGTGGTGTGCAGGCTTCTCACTGTGATGGCTTTTCTTGTTGCAGAACATAGGCTCTGGGGTGCCCAGGCTTCAGTAGTTGTGGCGGCTTATTTAGTTGCCCCTCGACATGTGGGATCTTCCTGGACCAGGAATCAAATCCGTGTCCCCTGCATTGGCAGGCAGATTCTTAACCACTGGACCACCAGGGAAGCCTGTCTTTAGTTTTTGAAAGATTTTTAGATCACTGAATGAAGAATGCATTGATGGGGAATTCAAGTGGGAGGAGGGAGGCCAGTTAGAGGGCTTTGGCAGTGGGCTCACTGAATGATGCTGGATTTTATAAATTTTATTGTTTCTTGTCATGCACTTAATGGCTTGATACTTTTGGTTCTGTAGGCTTTCAGACATGCTTGGATTAGAGAATGATTTCTTCAGTTCTCCCCCAAGAAAAACTGTTCGGTTTGGTGGAACTGTGACAGAAGTGTTACTGAAGTACAAAAAGGTAACGGGATAGTGTGAGGTTTGGTGGGTTTTTCCCTCAGATTTATTGAAATATAATTGATGTATTGAGGTTTGATTTTTTTTTTTGTGGTCAGAATACAATTATAGCTATTATACTAAAGACCAATAGACAAATAAGATGGATTTTAGATATCAATATTGAAGTCAAATCAGTTTAACAATAGCATGGTGCTGTCCGCTCACAATTAGAATAGTAACCCCTTTTCTGTGGTTTTGTACCTTCAGATGCTTTATTTACCTAGTGTCCTTTAAAATCTTTAGCAAGTGGTATAATTTTAAAAAACCCATTAGATCATAACATTTTATTTCTTAAATAGTTACATAAGCATTGCTTTGGGATAATAAAACAGCTCTATTAATGGGCTTTGTTTCCATGTTAGTTTAGAAGCGATTCTACTGTGTCTCAGTGATGGTGGGAAAATGTGCATTCTGTGTACTTCCATGTGTGACCTGCGTTTATATCCATATATATGCATGGATGCTATCATGGTCAAATGTCAGTACACAGGTGTTCACAAGTATACCAAAACACCCCAGAACTGCGGTGTTAGTGTTACAGTTTTCTTTTTGTAATAGTTTAAAGCCCTGCTGTTGGTCTTTAAAAGGAAAATCCAAGCAAGCAAAAATTCATTTTTTTCCCTTCTTCTTAAGGGGGAAACAAGTGACTTTGAGTTGTTGAAGAACCAGCTGTCAGATCCAGAGATAAAGGTAACTAATTTTGTGTTTGATTATTAGCAAAGTTGTTACCACTTTGTCGAGATGTTAATTTGCACTTTTGGTCCTGTTCCATTCTCTAGAACTTACTTGGTGATGCTGCTTTAATGGTTCTCAACCAGGGGCACTTTCACCCCTGAGGGAACTTAGTGATGAATTGGGGACATTTTTGATAAGAGAACAGTGGTACTACCATCCAGTGAGTGGGTGATGGGGGTGCTGCTGAAAAGCATACAACACACAGCAGCAGCCCTTCACAACAATGCACGATCTGGCCCAAATCCCAGCACTCCTGAGGCTGGGAAACCCTGCTTTAATTTGCCTTTTTAGAACCTGTCTTCTATGCTGCCTGCAACGCTCATGTCTCTCCAGTGCTAAAACAGCAAAATGAAACCAACAAACGATGACTTGTATTTCAACCTACTACCCTGTTTCAGTGTTTTTGGAAATGGTTCGAGATATGTACCTGTCACATAACTGTTATTCCCACTTTCTTCCTTGACTGCCCAGTTGTGGGAAGAATAGTTTGTTACTGTGGGCAGTGGTGGTCAGATTGCCTGGGATAGAATCCCAGCTCCATTGATTCCCAGTGTGTGATCTTGGGCACATTCTTTAACCTCTCTGCCTCTGTTTCCCTTCTTGTAAAATCAGAGAAATAAGTTCCTTAAGCGTAGAGGTCTTTTGAGGATCCAGTGAGAACAGTCTCTGACTCAGAGGACTTTGTAATTGTTCATGTCGACAGTCTGCACTTTCTCATTTGTGTTTAAATCCACTGTAAAGTCCACTGCTGTATGTACTGTGACAAAGCTTACTGATGATTTCCTACATTCTGATTTCATGAACTTTCTCTTTCAGCCCCGTAGTAATTTCTTGTAGCAATTTGTACAGTTGACTGCCCATTTCTTAAAACCTTTCCTTCAGTTTCTTTGATCTTCCTGTCTTCTTATTGCTTATCTCTCATCACTCTCTTGACAGGTTCTTCAGAAATTTGGTATTGATTGGATTTACTAACTTACCTCATCCTTACTCTACAGATTCTTCCTGTGTGATTGCTCTATGTTCTCATGGCTTTGAAATATATCTGTGTCCTCATAATAGAGCTATTTTCATTTATAGATCAAATTGCTCTTGTGGACTTCAGACTTTATTCTTTCTTTTTTAATTTTAATATCACTTATTTTTTTTTAATCAAAGTATAATTACAATGCTGTGCAGACTTGTTTCTTAATTGCAAACCCACAGGTGTTACAGGTGCCCTGGATTTAGCATTTTCTCTCTTTCAAATCTTCTATACAGGCTTTATGTGCTTAAATGATTTATTGCTTGTCTGTCTCACGTACACGTCCCCTCCACCCCTTATATCCTTAACAGTGCATCTGAGTCATCTCTAAAGCACATTCTAGAAATGCCATTGCCCTGCTTCATGCCCACTGAGGAACAGAGGACCAGCCCCTCAGGATGGCCTGCAGCAGACTTGGAGGGTTCCGTCTCACCAGAGACTCTATTTCTTGAATTTGCCACTTTACGGCTTTGATGTGCCTTTTCTTTCTGCCTGTGAGAGGTTCTCGCATCCATTTTGCTTGCTGCCTGTTTGAGCATGGGCTCTGGTTACATCACCTCCCTCTCTTATTGGCTTTGTGATTGAGGGCAAATTACTGCATTTCAGTGCCTAGGTGTCCCCAGCTATGAACCAATGGTAGTTCTACCTATCTCATGGAATGTTAAAAGTCTTAGAATAGTGCTTTGCACCTAGTCTTATATTAGTGTTTATTATTATTATTACTGTAATTATAAGACTATTCTTTGAGACCCAACTGAAATGTCATCTTCACTAATGAACTTTCCCAGATTTTGTCTAAGCACATGATTGTGCCTTCATTGAGACCATGCCCCACACTAACAGCAGATCTCTAATTAGAAATCTGGCTTACAGGGACTTCAATGATATGTCTGGTCCCTCATTGCTCTCCAGATTTATCTGTTGGCTTGCTTGCTCACAATATACTCCAGCCAGACTAAACTGCTCTTGGTTTTCTGAAGACATGCTTTCACCTTTGTAAAGTGTAGAGCCCTAGAGAGTACTCAGTCTATTTAAAGACAATGGAAGCATCACTTCGTCTTTAAAGCTTTCTCTGACCTGTGCCTTCTTCACCGGGTGCACATTCTTTGTGTTCTACTGTATTTCGTATCAGCACATTTCCAGGGAATTTTTGCAGACCCAAGAATCACATCAGTTATGTTTATGTTAGTTCAGAGGAGTGTTGAAATAATTTGTTTCTAATAATTGTTCAGTACCATAGTCTCTGACTGGTTTACTTGAAAACTGGAGCGTTAAATGTCCTTATGATTTTGTTGCACTTGTTTTAGTGGAAAAGTGACAGACTAGAGCTAACTTTGTGTGTAACTTAGCTTGACCTCTTTGCTTCAGGTCTTGTTACTGTTAATGAATGTGGACATTATGAAGTTAAACTGTAGTGCAAATGAGTTGTGACTTTATTTTCCTGCCAGGTTAGCTAGGGTTTCATCAGCAAATAGTGTCATGGAGGTTTGTCACATAGATAATGCATAGGAAGCTCTCACTGGTTGAGTGGAACGTGGGGAGCTCCACTGTGTGGGGCAAGGCACTGTGGGGAAGTGGGCGGGGCATCGGTCTAGGCAGATGGGTTTGAACCTAGTTTTTTACTGGTGAAAGTGAAAGTGAAGTCGCTCAGTCATGTTCAGCTCTGCGACCCCATGGACTGTAGCCTACACGCTCCTCCATCCATGGGATTTGCAAGGCAAGAATACTGAAGTGGGTTGCCTTTTCCTTCTCCAGGAGATCTTCTTGACCCAGGGATTGAACCCGGATCTCCTCCATTGTAGGCAGATGCTTTACAGTCTGAGCCACCAGGGAAGTCCTTTTTTACTGGTGTGGTGGGCAAATTAATCTTATTAATTTTTCTTAGCCTCAGTTTTTTCATCTGTAAAATGAGAATAACAGAAATCCCTTTGCAGCATTTTTAGGATTAGGGAAAGGTCTATATGTATGGTGTTAAGCACTGTGCCTGGCGCATGGCGTGTGCTTGCTATAAGTAGTCTAGGGCTGTAGGTCCAGCCCTGTCTGTTAATAGTTTATCACTGGGGGTTCAACATTGTCTGTTTGTAGTCTGTTGCTAAAGGTGCAACACTGTATTATTTTTGTTTCTTTATTTCTCTTTTCCCCTACTGAATTTTTATCCGCATCAACCATTTTCTTTAAAAAACTAGGGGAGATGTGTATAA
>SJYV01003368.1:2214291-2271930 GCA_006410875.1 Neotragus pygmaeus
TTTTTTTTTTTTTTTTTTTGGCCATACTGTGCAGCTTGTAGGATCTTAGTTCCCTAACCAGGGAGTGAATCTGCCCCCTTGGCAGTGAAAGCAAAGTCTGGACCACCAGGAAGTTCCCCAGAATTAGGGGCTTTAATTTTTTCTTGCACATGTGTGTTGTATATATGTTTGAATGCAAGCAATATCTATTAAGTATCACTGATATCTTATCGTCTACATGGCCTCTTTTTTGAACTTAGGTTTTCCTGTGTCATGGAAAGTATTATGAATAGTAATTTTATTGTCTGAAAAATATTTAATGGAGTAGTGGACCCATCATTTATATAGAACACATTTTGATTCTTTTAGACCTATTTGTATGTTGGGTTAAAAAAAAGTTACATTTACTGATTGGTTAATCAGCTTAGACTGAATATTATACACACACATGCTTGCAGGTCATCATGAGTATAGAGGAAGTAGAGGTACCTGTTGGTCTTTGTGGCCTTAGAATATTTGATCTGTTAGAATTCTTCACTTTAAAAAAGTCCCAGGTGTCAACATTTACCATTTGAGGTGTTCTCACTTTTCTAGGGCAAGCAAAAATGATTAGAGTTAAATAATGCACTTGATTCCTTTCCCTGATATCAGTTACTATATTACTTCTTTGTTTTTAGAAAAAAGGAAAATTTGTTGTAACATCTTTTTGTATTTTGATACAAACTAAGAAATCGTCATCCCAATTTTGGCTTAAGTCCAAGTTTGTGACTTTCCCCCCACTAATTTAAATATTGCTGATAGATGACTAATGCCAGGTAATATCATTTCTCTGTTATTTTAGAGGACTTGTGATTTTGAAAGTACTTTTCTTTTTTTAACTTAAGGATGACCAGATCATTAACTGGCTGCTTGAATTCCGTTCTTCCATCATGTACTTGACGAAAGACTTTGAGCAGCTTATTAATATTCTGTTGGTAAGTTCACTATTTGTTTCAATGACTTATATGTAATTCAGTACTTTGAAAATAGTATCTGTTGAAAATAGTATATATTGTATATACTGAAAACAGGATATATTGTATCAGTAAAATGTTTCTCTTGTCTTTCCCTCTCATCTCTATAGAGACTGCAGTGGTTGAACAGAAGTCAAACAGTGGTAGAGGAGTATTTATCCTTCCTTGGTAATCTTGTATCAGCACAGACTGTCTTCCTTAGACCGTGTCTCAGCATGATTGCTTCTCATTTTGTACCTCGTAAGTCATTGCTCTTTTCTTGCTTCATGTTTTCTTTTTAAAAATTCATCTCTGTTAAAAAGGCTGCCTTCCCACTGTATTTTGGAGATTATGCCACCATGGAAGAGGCCAGGATACTTACTGGAGCAGCAGTAGTTCTGGTTCTTGTTTGTTCCCTGTAATGACCTCCATGGAAGTGTCTGGATTTATTTGTTGCTGTGATTTTTATGGATTTAATTCGCTTTAGTGAGCTTCTGGTGAAGTCTTGGAACTCAGGGATTTTTAGCTGCTTAAACTTCATGCCAACATTGTAAATTTTATTGTATTAAGTTTGGATAACAGAAAAATTGCTTTTTTTTATGTAGCTATTGCTTGTTTAGATCGTTAGAAGTATAACACATTTTCTTTTTTTCCTCAAAAGCCCGAGTGGTTATTAAAGAAGGTGACGTAGATGTTTCGGATTCTGATGATGAGGATGAGAGTAAGTACAAAGAGGATTAAACAAAGGCCACCTCTTGTGTCTTAAGTGAATGTGTGCTGACTGCTCAAGTATCCTGATTCCTCTAGAACTTAGTCTCACAGGTAGACGGTAAAAAAGGGCGACCTTTGATGGGGTCTTTTTGTTATGTATCTAACAAAAAGAATCTCAGTTGTATTTAACTGATTACTATGCAGTCAGTTGCCATTAATGGCATTATTTATAGTTGTCATTGATAGTCATGGAGAAAAGTCTTGAGATCATTATTTTGCTGACATGTGATTATTTGACTGACAGACGATTCTGTTGTGGTCAGCAGGCGGTTTTAGCCTTAAGTAAGTGATCCTTCAGTTTCCAGTCTTATCTTAATGCTCATGCTCTCCCTTTCACCTGTAGATCTTCCTGCAAATTTTGACACCTGTCACAGAGCCTTACAGATAATAGCAAAATATGTCCCGTCGTGAGTATACTTCAGTTACTTATTTTGTATTGTGGTGTTTAAGTCTCAAGAAAATTATGATCAGTTAGTAGAAAATTATAAAATGTTCACAGCATCAAACCTGAAGTTGTATGCAGCATGTTTTTGTATTTCATTGCTGTCATATCACAGTTTAGAAAAAATGGCATTTCAGTTCTCTATTCATTGTCTTCAATTATTTTTCAAAACCTGTATGCCAAGTCTGCTCTCCAGCTTTTTATAGTGGTTGACTTTTGCTTTTAACTTCAACAGACAAAATACCCAAAATTTTTCAATGAGAACCACCTATGTGTTTGTGTATTGTCTTACGAATAAAAATTAGCTCTATATGTAGGTTTCTTTTGGAGGGGTGAACTTCAATTTCCCCCAGTAAGTTTAGCACATAAGCTAACTTTAAAAAGTCCAACTTGGTAATTTTTTCTCCTTTTAAAAATAATATGTGTAGTGGGAAGTGTTTAGATTTTAAACTGAAGCTCTTTGTTAAAACTTTTGTAGAAAAAAAGAATCCTCCTTTAATATGCTGATGATATCAAACTCAGCAGAAGCCTCTTTTTCCCTAAGTTGTTACAGATTTTCTCTGAGGTGTTTTCACTTCCAGTTGCTTGAGGCAGGAGTTGCTTTTTGCCTCTTGTATCCATATTTGCTCTTAGAATGGAAATGTTACCTTCTACCTTCTAAGACAGTCTCGTTATCATGGATTCATTGAATTTTTTTTTTTTTTAATAGCACACCATGGTTTCTTATGCCAATACTGGTGGAAAAATTTCCATTTGTTCGAAAATCAGAGAGAACATTGGTAAGAAATCTTTTCATGGGGAAATAATGGAAAAGTTGTTTTGTGTGGTTTAATTTTAGGTGAATTTGGGTCTTTTTCTTCAAAGTTTTGTTTGCTGAATTTTAAACTCAAGACTAAGAATTTGACTCATTCCTTTCTTAGCAAGCCACTGACTGAGGATTCTCAGTGCCTTTTCTCTTATTCCTGTGTACGTGTCAAAGGCAGAGTCCATTTCAGAAATATCTAGATAGAACTTAAGGTTAACTTAGGTAGGAATTGCTGGAAGGTAATAGTTCATTTATTACCAGTTGTAAACATGCCTTATTTGAAGGCAGAGCCTTCTGTTAATGAAGTCTTGGAAGTCTTTTGCATAATACTTAGATCATCTGTGTTGCATTCAATAACTAACAGTGGTTTCCTTCTAAATACAGAATACTTTTTTCTAAATAATGTATTATAGGTATTAAAGAGTTAATAACTTTTGTTGATATTTGTGAGAGTGTGCTTCAATTGGAATGTTACAAATTCTGTATCTCTTATGAACATAGATGCTAAAATTCTCGGCAAAATACTGGGAAACTGAACCTAACAACATACAAAAAAGAATTATACACTGAAATTTATCCTAGGAATGCAAAGTTGGTTTAGTACTCCCAAAGTAATTAGTATAATAGGCTGTATCAGTAGAATAAATGGTAAATACCACATGATCATCTTAGTAGATGAAAAACGCCAAAACCATTTTGTGACAAAAACAGAAGAGAACTTCCTTAGCCTGATGAAGGGCATCTGTGAAAAAAATCTATGAAAAATTCAAAACTTGTCTTTATACTCAGTAGTGAAAGATTGAAGGCTTTCCCCCACAATGAGGAACAAAACAGGGATGTCCACTTTTGCCACTTCTGGTCAGTATTATCCCAGAGTTTCTAGCCAGGGCAGTTAGGCAAGAAAAAGAAAAAGGCGCCCAGATTGGAAAGGAAGAAGTAAAACTGTCTCTTTTTGCAGGTGACATGATCTTATATACAGAAAAAATCCTAAGGAATTCACAAGAACACTAGTGGTAATAAATGAGTTCAGTATAGTCATAGGATGCCAGATCAATGTATAGTGATCGGTTGTGTAGGACAGTGGGGAAGAGAATAAATAGTCTTTTCAACAGTTGATTCTGGGACAGGAGTATGTTCATATGCCAAGAATGAAATAGGACTTCTCTTCACATTATATACAGAATTGAACTCAAATTGGATAAAACTGTTAGAAAAAATGTGGGTGAAAATATTTGTGATCTTAGACAACAGTTTCTAGATATACCACAAGAAACCACAGCAAAAACAGTTGAATTGCATCAAAATTAAAACCTGTTGTGCATCATAGTCTTCAAGAAAATGAAAAGAAAAATAATGGAAAAATTTTGCAGATCATATATTGGATAAAGGACTTGTATCTAGAATATTTAAAGAACTCTTATTGAACCTAATTTAAAATGTACAAAGAGTCTGAAGGGGTGTTTCTCCACAATAGATACACAAATGGCTAAGGAGCCTGTGAAAAACTAAACATTATTAGTCATTAGGAGAACGCAAGGCAAAACCAGAGTGAGATACTGCCTCTTACCTACTAGGATGGCTGTACTCAAAACGGTAGATAGTAACAAGTGTTGGCAAAGATGTGGAGAAACCAGAACCCCCCACGCTCTCACGGGGATGTAGAAGGTAAATGGTACGGCTGCTTTAGAAAACAGCCTTATAGTTCCTCATAAAAGGTAGAATTGCCATATGAACCAGCATTTCCACTGCTCCCAAGGGAAGTAAAAATATGCGTCCACTGAAAAACTTTTGCACAAACGTTCAAAGCAGCTTTACTCATAGAAGCCAAAATATGGAAGCCGAGCGTTGAGCAGCTTATGAATAAATGGAACGTGTTATGCCTGCAGATTGGAATATCAGTCAACAATAGACATGGTTTACTTGCTGCAACATGAATGAACTTTGAAAACATTATGCTAAAACACCACATGTTGTAATATTCTCCTTACGTGAAATATCTATGCTAGACAAATTCATAGAGAAAGTAGACCAGTGGTTACTTAGGGCTGGGAGGAGGTACCTTACTGGAAGATACAAGGTTTTTTTTTTAGGGTGATGAAAATGTTCTGAAATTGATAATGGTGTGATGATTGCATAACTGAATAGTTGAGAACTATTGAATTGTACACTTAAAGTGGGTGAATTGTGTATCAACAAACCTGTTTTAAAAATACTGTAGAAGTATATAAACCAGAATTATGCTGATATTGTGTATATAAACAGTGTAGTTTCTGTGTTGCTTGAAAATCTTTTTTTCTATCTTTTTATGTTTTAGGAATGTTATGTTCATAACTTACTCAGGATTAGTGTGTATTTTCCGACCTTGAGGCATGAAATTCTGGAGCTTGTTGTTGAAAAGCTACTCAAGTTGGATGTAAGTATTGGATAATCTGTTTTCTCTTCAATTTTCTTTTCCCAAATATTATGTTATAGTATTTATTATAATAATTGAAACAATAGTAGCAACAATAGAAGAGAATCTGCAGTTCCACCTTTGATTCATTGAACATTTCTTAAACATTTCCTTTGAACATTGGTGTGTTTTTGTTTATAGACAGTCCTATCTCATGGTTGGGGAACAAGGCATTATTTAGATAGTCATGTAAGTGGAAAAGTATGGTGGTAAATGCTGTGGATGGAACACATGCATTATGAGCTAGAAAACCTGTTGGAGTCAGAAGTTGGGAAGACATTCCTAGGAAGTGCCCTGCAATAAGTTGCAGAGGGAATGAGAAAGTGGTGGATTCTGGTGACACGTGGAGGAAAGGGCCTTGACTGGGTTGGAAGTAGAGGAGTGGCGGGGTAAGGGAAAGGAATCTCTCAAAGGTTGCTCCCTGTGGAACGAAAGTCTGGGTTCCCATAACAGTATTAAAAAACAGGAGGAAGTTGCAGGGTGATGAGTTCCTCTTTGGATGGGTTGAGGTGCGGGTGAGGGAGCTGGGTGGAGGACAGTCAGCTGGCAATTGAAGCTGCAGGTCAAGGACTGAGAGCAAACCCGACAGGAGAGAGAAAGTGAGATTGGAAGTGGGAGGAAAAGCAAGAACCTGGACACCCAGGGGGGATCAGGCTTCTCAGCAGCATGAGATGTTGCTGGCCTTCTTCAGGAGGTTGAGGAAAGCAGAGTCCTTGGGTTTGGTGTTTCGGAGGCAGTCTGTTGCTGCGGAGAGGGTGGCTGGTTAGGAAGTGGGGCTGCTAGAGACCCGCTGAGGGTTTGTGGGGTAGAGAGGATGAAGCAGGGGTGAGAGGCATGTTTCAGGGTTGGAGAGAGGAGGTTTGTGGACTAAGGAGATAGGGGTTGTTGGAAAGCACGCTGATCGTGTAGTGGGGAGGGAGTTCTAGGAAAGACCAGAGGTTGGGTGGGCTTGTACATTGTTCATTTGGAGTTAAACCTCTCTGATCACCTGCATCCATAATCTTTATAAAGTCCTTCTCTGATGTATGCTTATGGAGCATTTTAGAGTACATTTACGAAGAAGGTCACGTATATAGACATATTAAAAAGGCATATTTGAATGATATGTTTAACAAACTATCTGGAGGGTTATATGCTAAGATAAATTTTCAGTAATTCAAAATTGACTTTGATTTAATAATTTTCTCCATTGATTGATCGTATGCTCTTATATATATACCATGCATGTGCCTTGTGCCTAGTAAGTGTTAGGATAAATGTTAAATTTTGAAGCTATCTGATATAGACCAACATAGCACAGTTTGTATTGATTTTTATGAAAATATGTAGTACAGGGTGCTTGATTTACAATCTTGTCAATTCTTTCATGACCGAGTTTCCTTTATAGGTTTGTGCCATAATTGTGTATTGAGTTACAGTGCTGTATAGGGTGCTAGTGTGGGTATCTTTAGAACGTGTACATTAGGTGAATTTCCAGTTGCTGAATACTATGGTTGTATTTTATATGTTTTTATTCTTTTTTTTTTCTTTTCTTTGTTACGATGTAGGTGAATGCATCCCGGCAGGATATTGAGGATGCTGAGGAAACAGCAGCTCAAACTGGTGGTGGAGCCGAAGCCACAGAAGCCCTATTTAATATGGTCAGCATTTGTGAGCGTAGTCAGACATGTACAGCTCACAGTCCCAGAGGGTGGCAAGAGACAGCTGATGGCTCCTCACCTTTTTCAGGGCTTTGGGTTAAAGCAGTAGTTCAGCAAGCCTGAAAATGATTCTTTAAATGGGTATTTTGCTCCGTTGTTGCTTATCGACTAGTAGAGTTCATTTCCAAGGCTTTGCATTTGGGTTTGGTGAGTCTGTTTCCCTTTTATTCTTCCGTCTGTTCCTTCAGTTTGCTTCTGTACACCACATATTGTTTGTGGAGGAGTGGTACGTAGAAAAGCACGTCAGTGTGGCTCCTGTGTTCTACAGATTGTGTACCTTCACGCAGTGCTGCTCTCTCGGAGTCGTGTCTTAACTTGGGTTCACTGGGAGGAGCCTGAGATGGGGATGCAGGTGCCCTTGGGACACAGGGTGTGGGGAAGCAGGAAGGGGCAGGGGAAGGAAGGAAGGGAGAGTTGGGTTTTGACTGGAAGTCACTGCAGCCTGATCCTCGCCAGGAGCTCTGGAGCAGGAGTCACAGGACAGAGTTAGTCCTACCTTGAGACCAGGGGGATGGCCTCTTGTGACCTCCTGTCAGTTACTAGGTCTGATTGGGAGGGTTGGGAGGAGCCGAGGCAGTTCTCTGGAGAACGGCGCAGCTGTGAATTGGCAGCCCTCATAGCAGCTGAGGGGGTGGGTGCCCTGTCCCAGGAGAGGAAACCTGGCACCAATAGTTTTTGCCAGAAACGGGGGGAAATCTGTGATGTTTGCACGGCCACACTCTAGGTGGCTCTTGGCTCTTCTACATGAGAGTCAGAGGCTGGATCTGTGCTTTCATGCTGAATTCCAAGGGTGATTCTGATTCATGCCTCTGGTTGAGAGCCCCTGCCTGGGAAGATTTCTGGGTTTTCTCTTTATCTTTTAAAGGAAACAGTTACTTCAGAGTTTTCTCCCTAAACTACTTTTACTGAGTTTTTATAACATCAGTTTTTACCTTCAAAGGATGAAGATGAAGAAGCTGACCACGAAACCAAGGCTGATCCGGGAAGGCTCGATCAGATGGTCCATCCCGTGGCTGAGCGCCTGGACATCCTCCTGTCTTTACTCTTGTCCTACATTAAGGACGTCTGCTATGTGGACGGTAACAGCCGGCATTAGCCACAGCTGGGATGCACTGTGCTGGGCATACTGATAGAAAATCACGATAAAAATCCTTGTTTTGAATATGAGGGAAAGAAAGTTTAGAGAGATTGTTTGCCAACGTGACATAGCTTGAGAATAGTGGGACTGGGACCCAGACTCAGTTGTGTTTGTCTTCAAAGACACTTAGTGATCTTTTCACTGCCTACTGTATTAAAAGATTATATGTGGAGTTTGGACAGTTTAAGGTGGACTTCAAGCCGGAGACATTTAAGAATGGTATAGTGGATATTTTGGAGAAGGAAATGGCAACCCACCCCGGTACTGGACAGAGGAGCCTGGTGGGCTACAGTCCATGAGATTGCAAAGAGTCGGACATGACCAAGCATACGTACACATAGTAGATATTTGGGGCTTTTCAGGTGGCACTTGTGGTAAAGAATGTGTCTGCCAATGCAGGAAATGTTAAGAGGGTACGGATTTGATCCCTGGGTCAGGAAGATCCCCTGGAGAAAGGCATGGCAACCTACTCCAGTATTCTTGCCTAGAGAATCCCATGAACAGAGGAACCTGGCAGGCTACAGTCCATGTGATTGCAAAGAGTCAGACACAACTGAAGTGACTTAGCATGCATGCCTGCACACACTTGGTGTTTGAAATTCAGAGTCTGGGTACTTTTGGTTGTTCCAAGTGTTGGACAAATTGATATGTTTCTTACCCTTAGTGGAATTTTTAGATTTTTAGTCTAGACACTGCCTTGAAAAAAGCAGTTTTTTTTCCTATTTGCATTTCTCAGATTTAAGAATGAAACTCAACCACTCAGAATAATAGGGCTTGAATCTGAGTCGAGTATGTTGCTACTTTAACTTTTTTGCTGCTATAAAAGTAATACATGTTGGTTAGAGAAGATTTGCAAAATATAGGAAAGGATTTTTTTTTTAAAGACAGTTTATATGGTCACACTCCTATTTGGAGAACCATTATTAGCATTTTTTAATGTTTTTCTGTTCTATTTGCATGGGCGTATGTGTTTTTCTCAACGGATTTGGGGAATCACACTGCTGCTGCTGCTGCTAAGTCACTTTAGTTGTGTTTGACTCTGTGTGACCCCATAGATGGCAGCCCACCGGGCTCCCCCCATCCCTGGGATTCTCCAGGCAAGAACACTGGACTGGGTTGCCATTTCCTTCTCCAATGCATGAAAGTGAAAAGTGAAAGTGAAGTCGCTCAGTCATGTCCGACTCTTAGCGACCGCATGGACTGCAGCCTACCAGGCTCCTCCGTCCATGGGATTTTCCAGGCAAGAGTACTGGAGTGGGGTGCTATCGCCTTCTCCGGGGGAATCACACTATATATAGTATTTTATAATCTTTCCTTTTTACCTCTTATGAACATTTTCTCATACAATTCACGGTTCTTCTAAAATAGTTATTAATCATATGGATTTAACTGGTTCCTTATTTTTTTCTTCCCCCTGCTTTATTTGCCATTATAAGTAACAGTGTAATGAACGTACTTATACCTATATTGTCACTTGTTTGCTTGTGATAAATTCCTAGCATAGAACTTGTAAATGGCGATTTTCCAGTGTGTGGAATTACAGTGGTGTGTGTGAGATGAGGGCCCACTTCCTTACCAGTCCTGGATTTTTATAATTAAAATGGAAACTCTGTGCCAGATAAAGATGGCGTCCCATGCCCCGACCCCCAACCCCCCATTAGCTTCATGGATGAAGTATTTCTTAATGGTCTTGTTGCTTTTTTTTAAATGTAAATGAAGCTCGTGGCTTGAAAATAATGTCTTTATAAAACTGAAATGCCAAATTTTCTTCATAGATAAGATTGATAACAACAAAACAAAAGATTTATATCGAGATCTCATAACCATCTTTGACAAGCTCCTGTTGCCCACCCATGCCTCTTGCCATGTGCAATTTTTCATGTTTTACCTCTGTAGCTTTAAATTGGTGAGTATGTCATTTGCGTTATCGTAACTTTTGTTATTTTTGCCCCAAATTTTCCTTAAAAAATGGGAGGTGGAGGGAAATGTTGAAGAGGGACCATGAATTGACTATTTGTCTGGAGCTCATTTTACTTAGTGCCTCTAGTAAAACAGAAAGCCCTTCTCAACCTGTGGAAGGAGGAGAGGGCATTGCTGCCTGTCAGCTGAATCTGTGCTCTGAAAACATCATCCTGCGTTTGGTCCACTAGGTGGTGTCCTTCCCTTTAATTCAAGCCTTCACTAAAATCTCACTGGACACAGTTGTAAAGCAATTATATTCAAATTTTTAAAAACCTCATATATAGTATGTAACTTTATTTTTTTAAATTCTGTTTCAGTTGATATTAACTAGCCCAAACTAAAGTTTTGATCCGGGGTTTTAAAAAACTTAAGAGTTTGTTTTTATATTTTGAGAACAAAGCAAAACAAAAGAACACAGGACTGTTCTTTGTGCTATTTCATAGCTTCCTAGTCCTAGTCTAGGAGAGTACTGTTCATGGGTAGGAAGATTAAACTCAATCTGCCCCAAAGCATATGTTAGTAGCTTTTGAAAAGAGCTATTTGAGAGAAGCTGGAGGTTGCATTCTTTGTTGAAAAGAAGTGAATTGGTCAGTTTTTCCCCTACAGTTAGCATAGTCAGTCAAATATCAACTGTACTTTAATCCTCATTTCTGTTGCTGGTTGAGTTTGTTATGTGCAGTCTGGAGGGTATGGCAAAAGGGATTCCCATGTGAGTGTGGGTAAGCACTGCTTTCTAGTTATGGCTAAATATCAGAGTCATAGAGCTTTATTTATTCATTTATGTTTTGGCTGCACCCTGACAGTGAGAACACTGAGTCCTGACCCCCGGGCTGCCAGAGAATTCTCACTTAACAGAGCTTTTACAGACTGCTGGATCCCAGAGTCCTGTCAGGGATGTGTGCGGTTCCAAAGCCCTAAGTCTGATGCTCAGCTAGTTTGGGCATCCATTGAATTGTTTAAAGCTGGGGAATGCCTTTTGTTTTTGATAGTATTATCTCAGAGTGTTCTCAAAATAAGAACCATGATGACCCTATTCATTATTTAGCCGTATAACTGAGATACTGGAGCTTTCCCATGTTGGTGAGTTAAAAATCTTAGAATTCTGCTAGCTAGAATATCTGAAGCATTAGACAAAGAGGAGACCGACACCTTCTCTTTTTATAGGGATTTGCGGAAGCATTTTTGGAACATCTCTGGAAAAAATTGCAGGATCCAAATAATCCTGCTATCATCAGGCAAGCTGCTGCAAATTATATTGGGAGCTTTTTGGCAAGAGCTAAATTTATTCCTCTTATGTAAGTAACCTGATTTTCCAAGTGCTTTTCTTATCATGCTTTTAAAAAGAATATAGTATCATGTCAAGTCAGAGAAATAACTGCCTTATTTTTGTGGCCTGTCTTTAAAGTGGAAAATTTGTTTCTCCACTCTATGCAAGATGTTTTTATTTCCAAAAGGCAGTTTCAGAATAAAATGTCTCATTTTTAAACTGTAAAACCTCACATGCAAAGCTTTTGTCATCTGTATCGTTGCACTTGAACATGAAGATCCATTTGTCTTCATGGATGGGTACAGTGTTGTATACTGGTTGTGATTCTTTTTATAGGTTTGTCGTTTTTCATTTGCATTCCGAATCAGTTGTATCTGTTAAAGCTGAAGGAAAAAAATCCCCTTTGAAGGTAATGGATCTATTTAGGAGGCCAGTGTTGGGCCTGTTTCTACTAGTGATCCATGAAGATATCCTTGGGCTATTAAACACTATTAAAAACCCTTCCCTGACAACTAAAAGCTGTCTGGGTATTCTGTCCTAAATTGTTGACCACAGGACTTCATCAGAACTCCCAGGGAATGGTGAAGTCAACCAGGCTGTTTCTCTCTTCTGAGATGTGGGTAGACATGCCTCATCTTTGACCATTTTCCCTCAAGAGGACTGGGAGGCCATCGGAAGAGCCCAGTTGACCAGGAGAAACTGTTCTCCAAGTCTTGACCCTTTAGGCTGCCTTAGAGGCTTTCCTGTTGTTCATGGAAGGTCCACATTCTTGACTTTGTAATGGAAGGCTGCCCTTCCACCTGCCCGTGCTTTCCTTTGCTTGCTTCTCCTCTATGCCCATGGGTAATAGATAAAGAAGCCAATGGACAGACTTTTCTTAGTTTGCAATGAGAGGCAGTTGTGTGTTCTTGTGTCACTCTAGTGTGTTATGAAGCAAGTGAAGTTGACTTGAATTTTTCTTTTCTCTAGTACTGTAAAATCATGCCTAGATCTTTTGGTTAACTGGCTGCACGTATACCTTAATAACCAGGATTCAGGAACAAAAGCATTTTGTGATGTCGCTCTCCACGGACCGTTTTATTCAGCCTGCCAAGCTGTGTTCTACACTTTTGTTTTTAGACACAAGCAGCTTTTAAGTGGAAACCTGAAGGAAGGTCAGTGATGTGGGGTTGATGGATATGAAACTGGATTTTCCTACGTACTAGTTACCCTTCAGAATGAAGATTCATTACTTTTTTGACAAAAATTGTTTGTTAGAAAACTGCATGTGCACTCAAGCTTTTACAAATAATTTCTGGCAGCTTGTGGGCCCCTAAACGTTCCGTAAGCCTTCTTAACAGTCGATGGATTTGTGATTGAGAAGCTCTGCTCTAGAAAGTGGCAGCAGGAGTCGTTGTCAGATGTGAGGTGTGGCTCAGCACTTGCGCTGTGGCTGCACTGGGCTAGGCACTCTTGATCCTCAGCCCCCGCCCCCGTGCCCCCCCCCATGCCATGCCATCCCATCCCATCCTTGCGACGGCCCAGGGAACTGCGGACGTCATCCCTGCTTTACAGACGAGACCAAACCCCAGGGAAGTAACTATTGGCAGGATGAGAGATTAAAATCAGGTGAGGGTGGCCTTGAAGCTTGAGGTCATTCCAGGTGTTCTCCTCGACCCAAAGACTCGAGTTAATCTCCTGGTTTTCAGTTTTGCTAATTTCTTCTTTTTTTTTTTAAGAAAAGCACTTAACATTTAATGAATTTCCAAGCATGTGGCTTCAATCCACCAGGACACAAGCCCCACCTACACCCTTAATTTTCTCCTCAGCTCTTCTGCTAAAGAATTTGGCCTTCACGATGACGGGCTGCTTTGGGAGCTTTCCTTTCCCCAGAACTTGGTAGTAACCTGATCGCACCATATCAATGATAGGAGCAGCTCCTATGTTGTTCTTGGCAGCATTTATTCGTGTCTGCTCACTAACCAAGGTCCACAATTTATCAAGGTTGACAGTCGGGCAAAAAGTCTGGTTCCTCTTTAAGTGGTAATGCCTCATACCAACTTTCCCAAAGTATTCTGGGTGATATTTGTCAAAGTTGATCCTGTGATGATGCATGCCACCAGTATTACCTCGGCCTCCCGGGTGTTTCCGGTGTTTGCTGACGCGGCCGTGGCTGTGGCTCACGTATCCCCTAAGTTTCCGGGTCTTCCTTAGTCTGAATGGCATGTCGGCGGCCTAGACAAAAGAGCAGTTTTGCTCATTTCTAAGAGTTAAAATTTGAGTCTACCAGATGAAGCTTATTTCTTGGGTTAGCGTATTACAGTTGAAGGCAGTCCCCAAGAACAGTATCAGTTAAAGTCAGTTTAAATTGTTTCATTTTTGTGAATAACGCAAATGGTTTAATAGGCTGTTTCCTCTAAGCCAGAGTTTCTCAGACTCTGCGCTGCTGATACCTTAGGCTGGTTAATCCTTTGTGGTGGGGCTGTCCTGTGTGTAATAGGGCGACCAGCAGCATCTCGCACTCTCTACCCGCTCGATGCCAGTACTAGCTCTGTTGTGATAACTAAAACTATCTTCCAGACACTACCAGATGTTCTCTTGAGGGCACTGTGGCCTTTAGTTGAGAATCACAGCTCTAAACTGAAGCTTGTACATGTTGCATTACATGCACTTTCTTATATCATGACTACTACTAAAAAGATAGGGGGCTTAAAAACAGGTGTGTGAACAGTAGTAGGACAAGATTTTGTCACAAGGTAAGTAAGATCAGTGCTTTTCTCTGTAAGAATAAACGCCAAGAGTCTTAGTTAAAGAGGATCTGTTTCTTGTAAGCCTTTACATTATTGCATTTTTAGTCACTTTTATCAAAATATATACATCAAAGGATCTCCTAACAAAAATATACTTAGGCACAAGTTGGTTTGCTCACCTCTTAGAATAAGTGTGGTGTTCTTCTTTTTAATATAGGAGAGAAGTATAGTCATTGATTCCAAGACAGTAGTATCTACCTAATTTTTCCTTCTACCTCCATAGTTTTGTTATAAAAACAAAACAAAAAACCCCCGAAATACAGTGAAAGCACACTTGAAAAAATAGGCTCAACTTTACTGATAATTTAAGTTGTGTGTAAATCTNTGTTTTGAATATAGCAGCATGTACATAACCTGCCAGGAAAATGAAATTATGATTGCTGGGGCAAGGGGCAGGGAGGGAGAGTAAGGGAGTCTGAGAAGGTCATGTGATATTTGAGGATCTATTATCACGTGCACCACCTGGTTTTCTAGGTGTATAATAAGCATCAGTGGCAGGTAAGGGAAGCAGGGAGCCAGGGGAGCAGAGCTGATGGGCTGTAGACTCAAGCCGCCATCTTTGAAATCAGAATCAATTGGTTAGCAGCTTCTGGTCCTCTCTGAGCTTGGACTTTTTTATCCAGANATAATAAGCATCAGTGGCAGGTAAGGGAAGCAGGGAGCCAGGGGAGCAGAGCTGATGGGCTGTAGACTCAAGCCGCCATCTTTGAAATCAGAATCAATTGGTTAGCAGCTTCTGGTCCTCTCTGAGCTTGGACTTTTTTATCCAGAAGATGGATCAACAAATCAGAAGGATTAGTAACTGTTACTGATCTTTAATCCTTCTTGCTGATAAGGACACTGGTTCAGAGAAGTCAAAAGCTGTAGGTGATAAGTGTCAGAGCTGGAATTATCCTTTGGAGCTCCTAAGAGACAGTACATTGTGAAGTTCTGTAGGGAGACCTGGATTTGTTATCTAAATATGGGCTGGCTTTTGAGTCTAAAACTGGTCCTTCAGCTCCAGCCTTGGCACACACTATCTGTGAGCTCTTCGCCGATTCCAAACTTCCCTCGGCCTCAGTCTCCTCGTCTGGGAGAGCCTTAAGGTCCCCAAAGGACTGGTGTGAGAATCATATGATGCAGCAGATGGCACAGCAGCTTTCACAGCAGAACGCACCATGCCGATGGAAGGTAGCGATCCAAGCAACACCAGATGCGTAGCTGCAGGAGAGGGGCAGGAAAGACATGGGACGTCCGTTAGCCCAGGGGCGCAATTGATCTAGAACAAACATTTCCAGGCTGCTTGGATCCTAGCTAGAGTTATATCATATCTGATAAACATCAGATTCAGTAAATATCATTTATTGAAACTCTACTACGTGCAAATTACTCTTCCTATTTTCTTTTGTGATTAAGGGCTGCTTCTAACACAATCCCTATCTTAGAGGAATGTAAAATTGCATTGAAAAAAGCGTTTTTCAATCTGACCCTTTTTTTTTTTTTTNTCGATGGATTTGTGATTGAGAAGCTCTGCTCTAGAAAGTGGCAGCAGGAGTCGTTGTCAGATGTGAGGTGTGGCTCAGCACTTGCGCTGTGGCTGCACTGGGCTAGGCACTCTTGATCCTCAGCCCCCGCCCCCGTGCCCCCCCCCATGCCATGCCATCCCATCCCATCCTTGCGACGGCCCAGGGAACTGCGGACGTCATCCCTGCTTTACAGACGAGACCAAACCCCAGGGAAGTAACTATTGGCAGGATGAGAGATTAAAATCAGGTGAGGGTGGCCTTGAAGCTTGAGGTCATTCCAGGTGTTCTCCTCGACCCAAAGACTCGAGTTAATCTCCTGGTTTTCAGTTTTGCTAATTTCTTCTTTTTTTTTTTAAGAAAAGCACTTAACATTTAATGAATTTCCAAGCATGTGGCTTCAATCCACCAGGACACAAGCCCCACCTACACCCTTAATTTTCTCCTCAGCTCTTCTGCTAAAGAATTTGGCCTTCACGATGACGGGCTGCTTTGGGAGCTTTCCTTTCCCCAGAACTTGGTAGTAACCTGATCGCACCATATCAATGATAGGAGCAGCTCCTATGTTGTTCTTGGCAGCATTTATTCGTGTCTGCTCACTAACCAAGGTCCACAATTTATCAAGGTTGACAGTCGGGCAAAAAGTCTGGTTCCTCTTTAAGTGGTAATGCCTCATACCAACTTTCCCAAAGTATTCTGGGTGATATTTGTCAAAGTTGATCCTGTGATGATGCATGCCACCAGTATTACCTCGGCCTCCCGGGTGTTTCCGGTGTTTGCTGACGCGGCCGTGGCTGTGGCTCACGTATCCCCTAAGTTTCCGGGTCTTCCTTAGTCTGAATGGCATGTCGGCGGCCTAGACAAAAGAGCAGTTTTGCTCATTTCTAAGAGTTAAAATTTGAGTCTACCAGATGAAGCTTATTTCTTGGGTTAGCGTATTACAGTTGAAGGCAGTCCCCAAGAACAGTATCAGTTAAAGTCAGTTTAAATTGTTTCATTTTTGTGAATAACGCAAATGGTTTAATAGGCTGTTTCCTCTAAGCCAGAGTTTCTCAGACTCTGCGCTGCTGATACCTTAGGCTGGTTAATCCTTTGTGGTGGGGCTGTCCTGTGTGTAATAGGGCGACCAGCAGCATCTCGCACTCTCTACCCGCTCGATGCCAGTACTAGCTCTGTTGTGATAACTAAAACTATCTTCCAGACACTACCAGATGTTCTCTTGAGGGCACTGTGGCCTTTAGTTGAGAATCACAGCTCTAAACTGAAGCTTGTACATGTTGCATTACATGCACTTTCTTATATCATGACTACTACTAAAAAGATAGGGGGCTTAAAAACAGGTGTGTGAACAGTAGTAGGACAAGATTTTGTCACAAGGTAAGTAAGATCAGTGCTTTTCTCTGTAAGAATAAACGCCAAGAGTCTTAGTTAAAGAGGATCTGTTTCTTGTAAGCCTTTACATTATTGCATTTTTAGTCACTTTTATCAAAATATATACATCAAAGGATCTCCTAACAAAAATATACTTAGGCACAAGTTGGTTTGCTCACCTCTTAGAATAAGTGTGGTGTTCTTCTTTTTAATATAGGAGAGAAGTATAGTCATTGATTCCAAGACAGTAGTATCTACCTAATTTTTCCTTCTACCTCCATAGTTTTGTTATAAAAACAAAACAAAAAACCCCCGAAATACAGTGAAAGCACACTTGAAAAAATAGGCTCAACTTTACTGATAATTTAAGTTGTGTGTAAATCTTGCTGTTGGCTTTGTTAACTGTCATTCATATTAGTGTGTGTGTACATATATATATATATGGAATTCAGGAAGGAGAAATTCCATACTGTATAGTCATTATCTCCAGGGAATGGAGAATTCACTGTGCTCCTCAACTGCTTAATGAGTCCATGATTGTTAGCAGAAGTCAGATCACATGTCCTGTGTCTCCCTCGCTGCAGTCAGCATGTGCTGAGCTTGCGTGTATCTGAGTTCCAAATTGTCTTATAAGCTCGTAGCCCACTAGGAATGTATCTTTACTTTCCTGGATCTTTAAGAGTAAACTCTTTTCTTCAGAAAAGTTGGCTTGGTCGTAAATGCATGTGGTTAAGATAAATGATGTTCTTTGGGCTTTGCACTATGTGACTATCTACATGAACCTTTAAAGCATTTGTGCAAATACCCTTAAAAAAATTTTTTTAAATATGTATATATCGAATAATGAGTGCTGCTTAGACTGTTGTGTTTGTACCTTTTAAAAAAATTTTTTTTGTTTGTTTTTTAATCAAAGGTTTGAGGTACCTTCAGAGTCTAAATTTTGAACGAATAGTGATGAGTCAGCTGAATCCTCTGAAGATTTGCCTGCCCTCCGTCGTCAACTTTTTTGCCGCAATCACAAAGTAAGTTCTTTCTGCTTTACTTCTGGAAGTTACTTAAAAAGTAAACTTACGTTAGTATTGTAAAATTCCATTAAATTTCTGTAATATTACTTAACAAAATTCATAACGAAAAGACATTTAAAAACCAGTAATCCAGTGCCTGCAGAAAACACTACATCGAAGGCGTTGTTTTTGTACTTTTGGTGGCATTGCAAATTGCTACTGCTTTTTAATCTAAAGAGGATCATTCAGCAGAAGCTCAGACACTTTGAAGTAAGTTCGCAAGCCAAGAGGTACAAACCGCAGATGTTTATTAGAATAACTCCGATAATAGTCATAAAAATAGACTGGACACGAGATAAACCTCCAACAAATAGGGAGGTGGTCCATTGGAGCCCTTGTGGCCGCAGCTGATGCATGGCGTTTGTTCTGTGCCCAGCACGGCTCCGATAAGCACTCTACACAGAGCTCACCTGTTCTCACACCGTCCTATGACTGTATTACTAACCGCTGTTTATAAATGACAAGCTGGGGTCACAGAGAGATTGAATGACTTGGGAGAAGTCATGGGTAGACTGTGGCAGAGCTAAGGTTTGAATGCCGGCAGGCTGGCTCCTTTGTCAGCATTCACTGAACTATCCTGCTTTGTGTAGAAAGTGAATTGGAGACCTTGGGCCTCTAATTAGGATATTGAGGACAGAAAGTGTTAGTCGCTCAGTTGTGTCTAACATCTCTCGACCCCATGGATTGTAGATCGTCGTAGCTTAAAATGCTCAACAGATGGTGCTATTAGAAGACAAGGATAATTTCTGCTCCCCTAGACATCAGCACCCTCATTTTTCCTTCAGTGGGTATCTAGTCTAAGGATTTCTCTCTCTCCTGAGATCTCAAAAATGATAGTGAAAAAAATAAGAAATGGACCAGCAATAGTGCCCAGCGGGTAGACATTTCTAGTATGTTGCAGGAAGATAGCCTCTGGAAGAATAAGGATGGATGGAGCAAGGCAGAGGCTGCTGCCTATAGAGTACGTGTGGGTAGGAGTAGGGGCTGCAGCTGAGGGGCAGGCTGGTCATAGAGGCTCGAGATTTGGGGCTGGGATTAGCGGCGGAGGTGAGGAGTAAGATGGGGGTCTGTAAGCAAGAGGTGGAAATAAAGGTTTGTGTCAAGGATCTCAAGTATTATTCTGTAGCTGCTGCTTCTGCATACTTATTGAGTTAACCATGTGGACCCATACGGCTGTCTTTTGATGTTGACTGCTGTGTAATGTTCTCGTAATTTAAAAAAATAGATTCTTTGTTGGGATATAAGGAGAAGGCAATGGCACCCCACTCCAGTACTCTTGCCGGGAAAATCCCATGGGTGGAGGAGCCTGGTAGGCTGCAGTCCATGGGGTCACTAAGAGTCGGACATGACTGAGCGACTTCACTTTGACTTTTCACTTAGATGCGTTGGAGAAGGAAATGGCAACCCACTCCAGTGTTCTTGCCTGGAGAATCCCAAGGATGGGGGAGCCTGGTGGGCTGCCGTCTATGGAGTCACAGAGTCGGACACGACTGAAGCGACTTAGCAGCAGTAGTAGCAGCAAGCTGCCTTAGTTTTCCAATGTTGGGAACATGGTTGTATGTGTGTCCTGGCGCACAGGCATAGTCTCCTGTCACCCAGAAGGGCAGTTAATGGGCGATAGAAGTACACACCTTCAGTTTTACCAGATACTGGAAACTGCAGTTTTGCCATACTACCTTCCCACCAAGAGTCAAATGTGATCCTTGGCTAATGGAACTGAAACAGCCATATGGTACTTAAGATTGCAGTAATGAGCTGAGAGCCTGAGAACAGATGCCTGAACGAGTACCGTGGGAGGGAAGTGGGGAGCCGGGGGAGTTAGCAGAAGTGAGCTAAGTCCTCATCGCAAAGAAGCGGCCCAGTGAATGATCTTGAATTGCTGAGTCTTAACCCACAGAGGGATTGACCGTGTCTTGGTCCCATCGGTTTTTATTGCAAGGTCTTCTGTCCACATAATTGTTTTCACTCTCTGTTCCTTTCTTTACCATTTTCTGAGGTTCTGATTCAGTAAACCCCATGTCTCTCCCTTAGGACCATCTTAATTTCTTCAGTAGCCAAGTCGCTCCATCAACAATGCGTATTTTTTTCACCAAAGCCCTTTTTTTCACCAACCCACTAATTCTCTTACAAACAGTAAAAATAAGTAGACAGCTACATAATTTTGTAAATTTAACAATTACTCATTAGTTTTCAGTGAGTGGTGCCTATTAATAATATAAGCCCACTTTCATATTCTTAAAGTGATAGTACATTTTCTTCCTCCTTTGCCAATTGTAAATAGTAGGCCCAGAGGACTGTTCCCAAAAAGGATTACTTTCTACTTTATGCTGTTTTTTCTTGTTATGTTCAGTAAGGTCTATGTGTTGGGGTAGCTGTCACACAGAAACGGACGTGTCCATAGAGTAACTGTGGCACGTTAATGCTTCTGTCGGTGTTGGTTTTGTTCCACAGCAAATACCAGCTTGTCTTCTGCTACACTCTCATTGAGAGGAACAACCGCCAGATGCTGCCCGTTATCAGAAACACTGCTGGGGGGGACTCGGTGCAGACCTGCACGAACCCACTGGACACCTTCTTCCCCTTTGATCCTTGTGTGCTGAAGAGGTGGGTGTTACACAGTTGACCTTTCAGTGGTGAATTTAAATGTGGTGTGTATATGCCTTTCCTGGGATCAGCATTTAGGGTTTCTTTGTCATGCGTGGCTCTTCTAGCCTTGGATAGGGTCTCGTGGTCTCCTTGTGTGTATTCCAGACCCAGTGTGGAAAAGCCAGTTTGAGGCTGCTGAGGGTCTACCTCAGTAGGAGCCCAGATTGATACCAAGGGGTTTTTGTCATCCTTGAAACTTGTTGGTTTGAACATAGAAGAGGCTGGAGAAGGAGGATGCTGCCTTTTCTTTGCTCATAAACTTCTCCCAAATGACTCGTTCTTTCCTCTAGAGACCACATCCCATAGTCTTGCACGATATAAGCAAATACCGAGCGATTTATCTGGATGGGTAATTATAGAAAACCTCAGGCCAGTCTTAACTTCGCATGTATATAAGGAAGCAGAATTTCTGTTATGACAGTCTATAACTAACAGCAAAGGAAGTTCTAGAATAATAGTTTCACCTTCAGTTTGAACATACTATAACTCACTGTCAATCTTTGCACTATTGAAGTAGTTTTCACTTGAAAAGATGAGAAATAGTAGGTGTAATATTCCATCTGTGTGAGTGGATGGCTCTTACAAAGGAGCCACATTAACAGATCCTGCATAGGGTATTTTTGGATACTGTTATTTGAGTTATAGTTTTTACTTTTTCATTTTGGATCTTGTGAGAAAAGAGCTAATAAATATGACTTTTGCTGTTAGTGTTTATTTAATTTGATTTAGAAATGTGATCTTTTTGACAGGTCAAAGAAATTCATCGATCCTCTTTATCAGATATGGGAAGACATGAGCGCGGAAGAGCTTCAGGAGTTTAAGAAACCCATTAAAAAGGTAAATAAAGTTGTGATTTCAATAAACTTTCTGGGAATCTCCTATGTGGCTACAGATCACAGTAAAAGAGTTAAAGGCAGTGTTACGTTTGAATACTACGTTTGTTCATTCAGCCATTACAGAACACCAGGCCGAAGTTATGTNCACAGAGTCGGACACGACTGAAGCGACTTAGCAGCAGTAGTAGCAGCAAGCTGCCTTAGTTTTCCAATGTTGGGAACATGGTTGTATGTGTGTCCTGGCGCACAGGCATAGTCTCCTGTCACCCAGAAGGGCAGTTAATGGGCGATAGAAGTACACACCTTCAGTTTTACCAGATACTGGAAACTGCAGTTTTGCCATACTACCTTCCCACCAAGAGTCAAATGTGATCCTTGGCTAATGGAACTGAAACAGCCATATGGTACTTAAGATTGCAGTAATGAGCTGAGAGCCTGAGAACAGATGCCTGAACGAGTACCGTGGGAGGGAAGTGGGGAGCCGGGGGAGTTAGCAGAAGTGAGCTAAGTCCTCATCGCAAAGAAGCGGCCCAGTGAATGATCTTGAATTGCTGAGTCTTAACCCACAGAGGGATTGACCGTGTCTTGGTCCCATCGGTTTTTATTGCAAGGTCTTCTGTCCACATAATTGTTTTCACTCTCTGTTCCTTTCTTTACCATTTTCTGAGGTTCTGATTCAGTAAACCCCATGTCTCTCCCTTAGGACCATCTTAATTTCTTCAGTAGCCAAGTCGCTCCATCAACAATGCGTATTTTTTTCACCAAAGCCCTTTTTTTCACCAACCCACTAATTCTCTTACAAACAGTAAAAATAAGTAGACAGCTACATAATTTTGTAAATTTAACAATTACTCATTAGTTTTCAGTGAGTGGTGCCTATTAATAATATAAGCCCACTTTCATATTCTTAAAGTGATAGTACATTTTCTTCCTCCTTTGCCAATTGTAAATAGTAGGCCCAGAGGACTGTTCCCAAAAAGGATTACTTTCTACTTTATGCTGTTTTTTCTTGTTATGTTCAGTAAGGTCTATGTGTTGGGGTAGCTGTCACACAGAAACGGACGTGTCCATAGAGTAACTGTGGCACGTTAATGCTTCTGTCGGTGTTGGTTTTGTTCCACAGCAAATACCAGCTTGTCTTCTGCTACACTCTCATTGAGAGGAACAACCGCCAGATGCTGCCCGTTATCAGAAACACTGCTGGGGGGGACTCGGTGCAGACCTGCACGAACCCACTGGACACCTTCTTCCCCTTTGATCCTTGTGTGCTGAAGAGGTGGGTGTTACACAGTTGACCTTTCAGTGGTGAATTTAAATGTGGTGTGTATATGCCTTTCCTGGGATCAGCATTTAGGGTTTCTTTGTCATGCGTGGCTCTTCTAGCCTTGGATAGGGTCTCGTGGTCTCCTTGTGTGTATTCCAGACCCAGTGTGGAAAAGCCAGTTTGAGGCTGCTGAGGGTCTACCTCAGTAGGAGCCCAGATTGATACCAAGGGGTTTTTGTCATCCTTGAAACTTGTTGGTTTGAACATAGAAGAGGCTGGAGAAGGAGGATGCTGCCTTTTCTTTGCTCATAAACTTCTCCCAAATGACTCGTTCTTTCCTCTAGAGACCACATCCCATAGTCTTGCACGATATAAGCAAATACCGAGCGATTTATCTGGATGGGTAATTATAGAAAACCTCAGGCCAGTCTTAACTT
This sequence comes from Neotragus pygmaeus, assembly GCA_006410875.1. Taxonomy (NCBI): domain Eukaryota; kingdom Metazoa; phylum Chordata; class Mammalia; order Artiodactyla; family Bovidae; genus Neotragus; species Neotragus pygmaeus. Next base: position 2,237,709 of record SJYV01003368.1, read on the forward strand.
CGCATGTATATAAGGAAGCAGAATTTCTGTTATGACAGTCTATAACTAACAGCAAAGGAAGTTCTAGAATAATAGTTTCACCTTCAGTTTGAACATACTATAACTCACTGTCAATCTTTGCACTATTGAAGTAGTTTTCACTTGAAAAGATGAGAAATAGTAGGTGTAATATTCCATCTGTGTGAGTGGATGGCTCTTACAAAGGAGCCACATTAACAGATCCTGCATAGGGTATTTTTGGATACTGTTATTTGAGTTATAGTTTTTACTTTTTCATTTTGGATCTTGTGAGAAAAGAGCTAATAAATATGACTTTTGCTGTTAGTGTTTATTTAATTTGATTTAGAAATGTGATCTTTTTGACAGGTCAAAGAAATTCATCGATCCTCTTTATCAGATATGGGAAGACATGAGCGCGGAAGAGCTTCAGGAGTTTAAGAAACCCATTAAAAAGGTAAATAAAGTTGTGATTTCAATAAACTTTCTGGGAATCTCCTATGTGGCTACAGATCACAGTAAAAGAGTTAAAGGCAGTGTTACGTTTGAATACTACGTTTGTTCATTCAGCCATTACAGAACACCAGGCCGAAGTTATGTTCCTATGAGAAGAGTGTTTGCCGGTTAAAGATTTGTGTGTTTATTTTTGGCGGAGCTGGCTCTTTGTTGCTGTGTGGGTTTTCTGCAGTTGGGATGTGCAGGGGCTACTCTGGTGTGTGGGTTTCTCACTGTCGTGGCTTCTCTTGCTGCAGAGCATGGGCTCAGGTGCGCGAGCTTCAGTGGGTGTGGTGCGAGAGCTTTGTTGCTCCGCAACAGTGGGATCTTCCCAGACCAGAGGTTGAACCTGTGTCTCCTGCACTGGCAGGTGGATTCTTAACCACTCGACCACAAGGGAAGTCCTGCTTGCTTTTTAATGAATTGTTCAAACCAAATAGCTCACATGCTGACTCTGGGATGTGAAGGATAATTAAAAATCAGCTTAACAAATTTAGATCTTTACCTCTTGATAGTTACCACCAAGAAACAGTCTCAAATTTGCTTATTACTGAAACATCCTCAGAAGTTCACACTAATTTTGTAGGTCTTCATGAATAGGTGGTGAAGATAGGAATGTCACCATCTGTTTCTTTGTGGCACATTCATTTTTTCATTAAAAATCAGATTTAATATGCCTTTCTTTTTCATAAGTTATTGGAATGCTTTTTATTTTTTCTTTAAATGTTGCATTTGAGGAAGGTGGTTATTCATTCCATGTTATGTTAGATTGAGCAAGAGTGATATATGATTTACCTGTCCTTGAACTTAAAATCTGTTTTATAAAAAGTCAGATTTTAAAGAGATGTTCACAATGTGTCATGAGCAATTGTGTGAGTGGTTTGTAATAAAAAAGTATGCATCAGAGGAAGCCTTCAAAATGAAGATTTTTTTTTTCCTTCACTTTTTTTTTTTCTCCAGAAGTAGCACATTGCTGAGGAAAGGAATTCTTGAAAACATTTCAAACTGCTGCTTGCAATCTTGTTTGTAATCTGTTTTTGTGCAGGAGGTGGTAGAAGATGAGGAAGACGATTTTTTGAAAGGTGAAGTTGGAATTACACCGAGCTCCTTTGACGCACATTTCCGCAGCCCTTCAAGTAGTGTGGGCTCGCCACCTGTCTTATACCTGCCGGACCAGTCTCCCCTGATCACAAGGATTTGTGACTGAGGCTGACACTCCTCCCATAGTGCCCTTCAGTACTGGGTTTCATGCTGTTTGAGTGTTTCTTTGAACTTGAGCGAGTACATGCTTCAGGCATCTTACTTTCAAGTTAGACTTAATCTGGTGTCTGAACAGATGTGGTTGGGTTTTTTGTTTTCTTCTTTTTTTTTTCTGTTTTGTTCCTGTAGCAACTAAAGGAAAAGACAGAGTATCATGTGCAATATTTTACAGTGGAGTTGGTGATAAATGTTGAAAGCTTGGCTCATACTTACAAGAGTTTGTTGACATGATATCTTTTCACTGAAAAGTCCTCTAGGACACTCTTTAAAGTCTTCAGAATGAGTTTAACTATTTTGGATACACTGTGTACCCTCTGCCTAATTGCATTTGTGTTCTGGAGTTTCAGTGGGATGCAGAGAACATAGGAGGACAGATGGGGGAGGCGGCCAGGGCTGGTCCTGGATGCTGCAGGTTGGAGCTGGCACTGGAGGAGATCTCCAAGGACTTCAGAAACCAATAGACGCCTGGAGGGAAGAGAGAGAGGATTTAGAGAAGCAGAATCAGACAGATCATACATTTGTGAGTGTAAAAATGGATTTAAGAGGAAAAAAGGAGTTCTGGGTTAATGTAATTCACATTGACTAAAAGAGGGGTTGAACTTTTATAAAACACAGTATTTTATCTTGAGGCTCTCAAGAGTGCTGTTAGAACTGGAACTACTTGTTCGTAGTGGAATGTTATGTTGGTAACTGAGAATTCCTTTGTCCGAAAGTGGGGGGAGAGGGGATTTTAGGTTATTTGGTGGAATGGTTTTGCTAGCAACAAGAGGCCAGAGTTACAACGCATTCCCTGTCTACTGGCTATTCCTTGTATCATGAATTCCAGCTCACTGAAATCCTCCTCTCTTGAGTCTCTTTTTGTATTTTTATAACCAAACACAGAGAGAGGAGTCTAAACAACATTGCTGTATAACAGACTTATGCAAGCGCTGCTAGAGTCATTTTGAAGCTCCTGCATATTTTAGCTTCATTTGTTATCTGTGTACTTTTTTTGTTATTTGTGAAAATGGACATCTTTAAATATATTTATTTTTCTGTCACTTTTCCTATTCTTTATTTAAAGGTAAGCGATATTTTCTTGATCACAAATATTTTGTAATGAAATACTTTTCTCTTTCCTAGGGCTTTGTATCTCTTGTATATTACATTGATGCAATGTAGAATTTGGAGTTTCAGTCTGTAAATATGTTTTTGAAAAACAAATTTTTATTGTTTTAAAAAGTTTTGGATATTGGTGATTGATTTTCTTTTGGTGACTTGGTGGAAGGTCCTTTGAGAGCCTTTAGGTTCTCTTTTTAACTGCGGACAAAGAGATGGGATTTCTGTATAGTGCATAAAATGAGTGATTGAAAATGTGTCCATAGAAATNAAAAGTTTTGGATATTGGTGATTGATTTTCTTTTGGTGACTTGGTGGAAGGTCCTTTGAGAGCCTTTAGGTTCTCTTTTTAACTGCGGACAAAGAGATGGGATTTCTGTATAGTGCATAAAATGAGTGATTGAAAATGTGTCCATAGAAATTAACGGTGAGTGGAGTCTTTGTGAGTTGGGTATAGCTTTAATGTAGAAGGATATATTTACATAGAAGTCTAAAATTTCAAAGGATTAGGAAAAAAAAAATCTATTGTGAGGATAAAACAATGACGTGGTTAACTTGGAACTTTTGTTCTTACACTCTCTGAGCTCCACTTTGAAAATAAAAGTGGAAATTAATAACTACCTGTGAGGATTTGATGAACATTCACATAAAGTTGGTTGTTTCGCCACCTTGAGTAAAGGGAGATACCCCGATAAAGAGGCTTGTCACACAAACGTTCTTTCAATTTCTGTGTTTTTTTTTTCTCCTTAATTTATCTACTATATTAAAGAACCATTTTGCAATAGAAAACTGAAATTGAGACTTTACTAAACTGAGACTTTATTAAAAAGGCAAAAATAATTGTTAGTGTGTTTGCAAGTTGTTGTTTAGTCACTAAGTTGTGTCTGACTCTTTTGCAACCCCATGGACTATAGCCCATCAGGCTTCTCTCTCTGTGATGTTTCCCAGGCAAGAATACTGGAGTGGATTGCCATTTCCTTCTCGAGGGAATCTTCCCAACCCAGGGATCAAACCCACGTTTTCTGCATTGGCAGGCGGATTCTTTACCACTGGGGCACCAGGGAAGGCCAGGTTGCAAGTACTCAGAAATAGTTGCATATTGGCGATGAGGATTACTTCCAGGTGCATCTAGAGGGCATCCCACCCAACTGGTCCAAGGAGAACAAACATTTCCAGAAAGTTACAGGTTTTTAAGGAACATCTGTGAAAAAAAAAAAAGTTGTTTAATCTTTGGAATTATGTGAAAACAGAGTTTTTCTATCCCTCATACTCAAAAGCAGGCTTTCAGTGGAGTAGGAGTCCCAGCGTCCATTATTTTGTCTGCCAGCTATAGGCGGGCCTTCTTTAATGAGAAGTGGCTAATTCTTAAAGATGTGAAAGGACTTACAAAGTGTCGAGGGTGTCAGACTTGTTTTCTTTCTGAGGAACTGAGTGACCCTGAGCAAGTTACCTAGTCTCTCTGAGCTCCACTTTGAAAATAAAAGCGGAAGTTACTAATAACTACTTCATGGTTGTGAGGATTTAATGAACATTCAATGTAAAGTCAGTTGTTTCACCACCTTGGGAGAAAGTTATGCAGGAAGCATGGAAAAGTCTTTTCAAGGCGAAGATAACTTCCATTTCTCCCATGTTTACCTATTTGGTACCAAGTTAACCTCAGCTGGAGAAGGGTCCGAAGGCTTTGCCTGTCTGGCAGTGCTTACTGCAGCATCCTAGAGACAGTCTAATAATTTTTGCTCTGTGTGAAGTGCGTCCCCCTTGATCATCTCACCATTATGACTTTTCTAAAATTGTTTCGTTCATTGTGGAGTCGGATCTATTTGAATAGTATTGGCTCCAAGGTGAGAAGCCTCACACCAGTGTACCTCAGTAGGGTCTGTAGGGCATTTTGCTGATGTTTACTCCCAGGGTTCTTAGCCCATCTCTGAGTGCTTATTAAATGTCAAGCATCAAGCATTATCTGCCTATTTGTGTCCTAAGTTGCTTCAGTCGCATCTGACTAGACCCTATGGACTGTAGCCCACCAGGCTCTCTGTCCATTGAATTCTCCAGGCAGGCGTCATGGAGTGGGTTGCTCTTTTCTCCTCCAGGAGGTCTTCCCAACCCAGGGATCTAACTCTCAGCTTTTTAGTCTCCTGCGTTGCCAGGCAGGCTCTTTTACCACCTGCTCCGCCTGGGAAGCATGATCTGAAAGATAATTATTGGTGATCTCTAAATGTGTGGGGCTGGCAAACTTCAGGCTTCATTTTTTCATCTTAAAACAGTTTATGTTTATCATTAAATACAGCTCTTTGAAGCAACACGGCAGGTTCGCAGACTTGCTGTAGTTCACTATGATGAACTTAGGCAGGGGACCCCAGTGCCCAAACTCAGGGCAAGGTTGGCTGAATTGTGAGCCTGGCTGCCGCTGNTTATCATTAAATACAGCTCTTTGAAGCAACACGGCAGGTTCGCAGACTTGCTGTAGTTCACTATGATGAACTTAGGCAGGGGACCCCAGTGCCCAAACTCAGGGCAAGGTTGGCTGAATTGTGAGCCTGGCTGCCGCTGCTGCTGCTGCTAAGTTGCTTCAGTAGTGTCCGACTCTCTGCGACCCCATAGACGGCAGCCCATCAGGCTCCCCCGTCCCTGGGATTCTCCAGGCAAGAATACTGGGGTGGGTTGCCATTTCCTTCTCCAACGCGTGAAAGTGAAAAGTCAAGTGAAGTCGCTCCGTCGTGTCCGACTCTTAGCGACCCCATGGACTGTAGCCTACCAGGCTCCTCCTTCCTTGGGATTTTTCAGACAAGAGTACTGGAGTGGGGTGCCATTGCCTTTTCCTGTGAGCCTGGAGCTGAACGCAAAGGCCCTCTGGAGAAGCGCGGCTCCTCCCCATCCTGCGTGTCTTTCCACTCTTTCCACCCTTTCAGAACTACATTTCCCAGCCCCCCTTGCGGAGGAGGCGTGCTCCCTCCGATTTGTACTACGTTTCCCATGGGGCCCTGCGACCCCGCTCTAGGTTTCCTTAGCCTCTTGGGACTGCGCCTCCGTCGAACTCCATTTCCCGGAGGCACGCGCGGCGCGGGGCGGCGCGGCCCCAGGCTGGGGGCGGGGTGCGGAGGGCTGCCCCGGGGTGGGGAGGCCGCTGCCTCCCTGGGCCTGCCCGGGCGGCCGCCTCCGCGATGCCGCTGCTGGTGGACGGGCGGCGAGTGCGGCTGCCGCAGTCCGCCGGGGACCTGGTCCGAGCCCACCCGCTTCTGGAGGTGAGCAGGGCCCGGGCCGGGGGTTACGAGGCGGGCCCGAGGGAACGCGCAGGCGGGCCAGAGCCCTCCTCAGCTCGCCGCCGCCGGCACCACCAGCTCTCCCCGGAGTCAGGCTCGAAACTTGGCGCAGCTGAAGTGCTGTCGGTACATCCGGAGCCCGGGCTTGAGGCGTCTGTGGGGCTTTTACCTTCTTTGGACCTTACAGGGCATCTGCGGAGGGCCCCCTCTTTCCAGAGGAGGGGACGGGGGCCCAAGAGAGGTTAGGTGACTTGCCCAAGGTCGCCCAGCACCGCGGCCCCAGCCCCCCAGTCCGGATTTTGACCCGTTTAGGCGAATCTGGGCAGCGCCCTGGGTCGCTCCCTCGCCGCGCATCCCCACCCACTACCCTCCTGGGGGTTTCAGGAAGCCGGAGGCTGTCCCGGCTGTGGGCAGGGGCATCCCGGCGGGTCCCCTGGGCTTCTAGCCCCGGGGTGTGGGGCTCCCGGGTATTTTTAGAGGGAAGGAAGGGCCCTCTGTGTTTTCGCCACGCTGGGCTGTGTTGAGGACCACACCCTATGGAAGGTTTTTTTGTTTCCTGCTTTTGTCCTTAGATAGACCTCTGAACCCTTATTCCATGCATAAGCAGAGACTGTTTGGAAAACGGTTTTTACTGTTAAAAAAGAAAAAACCGGAACCAAACCTCTCACTTGCCCCGGATCCAGTTCAACCCATTTCATGGATTTAAGAGATGCCTGCTGAGCCCCTCATGTGCCTTGATTATGGCTTTTGCCTCTTTCCTCACAGTCAGGGTATGTATAAGGTGGGGATGGTTTTTATGTTTAGCCACAGAGTGGCTCAAATGCCATAACTGTTAATTAAGTGCCATAGAGGGGAGAATGCCCCTTTTCACTCTGCAAAGTGAAGCTCAGGAATCTGGCCAAGTCTGTGGGCTTAGGAAAGATATTGTTGAGGTTTCTTCTGTACCAGTTGGGCAGTGTGTAATGATCTTGTCCATCAGGCTTGTTTTATTTTCCCTTGATGACCGACTCCCCTCGCAAGAACGTAAGCTTCCTGAAGGCAGAGTATGCCTCTTCCCTTTGTATCCTCAGAGCCGAGGGCAGACCCTGGCCGTGAATCTGTGCTTTATAAATATGTGTTACACAAACGAGTGAGCAGAATGACCCCCGAAAGATGAGGCGATGTTACTGACAATGGAAGAGGGGACAACTCTATGATTCTCAACTTACATTTCAAGAAAGCCGTATCGTACCAGCCAGCACATGCTGGGAGCCCAGCAGACACTAGCCATGGTGTTAAGCACTCTCCTTCCTGTGCTGTGACACTGCCACACCATTAACTGCTGAAATTGGGACTGGGACTCAAGGGGAAAAAGTTGCAGCTGCCTAAAGAACATAGTGACACTCTGTTTTTATGTCTGTTAGAAAGTTTCTATGAAAAAGTTAGTCCAAGGCAGCACCCTAAGTGTGGAGAGAAGGGGGATGACGTAAGATACCAGGAACCTCTAGAAGGGAGGTTTGGCCTCTGGGGAGACTCGGCCTAGAAAGGCTGTGGAGTGGGGACCAGTCTGCTTTACAGGGGTGTGGCTGGGGTGGATGGCCACTTCCACATGCAGCAGCCTAAGGGGAGAGGGGAGGCATTCTCCCTGGGCCAACTGGACTGTGCCCCCCGGCCCCTGGTCAGGGCAGGAGGGGCCCCGAGGGTGGGTGAACTGGCTGGTTTCCCTGGCACAGAGGGCAGGAGGACAGAATGGGAGGCAAGCTGGGAGAGGTCAGTCATACGTAGGTTGCAGAGGTTTAGATGGATCGTTCAGCTGACACACAGTGTAGAGAAATGAAAGGTTTAATTATTATTTGTTTAATAGCAAGTAGTATCCCCTTGGTAACAAAATAGAAGTCTCAAAAAGAAGAAAAAGGAATCTGTGACCACAACAACCATGCTTCACACTTTGGTGAATATCCTTACAGAGGTTTTTCTTTGTATATGACGTACTTTTTTACATGATAGCGTACTGTATGTTCTGTTCTATAAGGTGTCTTTTTTCCTGTGACAGTAGGTTGTGAGTATGCAGTAGCAGCAGTTACTAGCCCGTCTACAGCTATGTTTAGCATAGGATAATAATAACAGCAGCAACAGTAATAGCAGTGCTGTGGAGCTCGCCAAGCATCCCAGCCCTAGGAGGCAGGTACTACTGCTGTTCCCATTTTACAGTTGGGGACTCTGAGGCATGGAGGGTGGAGTAATTTGCCCAAGGTTTCGCATGCTGTGAGAGGTGAACCCTGGCGGGTTTCCCTTTGCCTCTGGAGCAGCGCTACTCAGTACGGTAGCCATTGGCCACAGGTGGTAGTTTACGTTTAGTTAAAGTTCTATAAAATTAAAAAATCAGCTCCTCAGTCACACTGCGCTTCCCAAGTGGCTCAGTGGTTAAAGAATCCGCCTGCAGTGCAGGAGACGCAGGAGATGCAGGTTCCATCCCTGGGTTGGGAAGATCCCCTGGAGGAGGGCAAGGCAACCCACTCCAGTATTCTTGCCTGGAGAATCCCGTGGACAGAGGAGCCTGACGGGCTACAGTCCATGGGGTCCAAAGAGTCAGACACGACTGAAGCAACGTGAGCACACACACAGTCACACTAGCCACGTTTCTAGTGCTCGACAGCCATGAGTGACAGCGGCTGCAAGATGAGACAGAGCAGGTGCAGATGCCGCCGTCCCGGCAGCGAGCGCCCTCGACGGTGCGGTCCAGAGCCTCCGCTCTTATCCAGCCTCTGGATGCTCAGAATCCGGTCCCGCAGCAACTTAAGACTTAACGGTCCCATGGAATTCTGCATAATGTAGTTACTGCTTTTAAGCATGCGAGACATTTCTGCTCTTTTCCCTTTAGGAACATTCACAGAGCTGAAACTTTATAAACCCCTGTAATTATCCCATGGAAGGGCTTTTTGAGCAGAAAAGCCCTGTAACAGAACCAGTGTTTTGAAGCAAGGATGCGGGCAGCCATCCCAAGGATAGAGTGGGTAGGGAAGACCTCGGGGTCAGGACTGGGGAGCAGAGGTGGGGAGTAGGGACAGCCACTCCCCGCAGGCCTGCTCCCAGTTAATCCTCCCACAACCTAAGCAGTGGCCTCGTTTCCCAGAGGACGGGATGATGCACAGGGGCTCAGGCTCTGCCCAGGTCACTCCCTCCAGGACGGTGGGGGGCGCCCCCGCCCCCCTGCATTGTCATGCCTTGCACCTTTCGCTGGGACACGAGTTGCAGGAATTGAGGCGAGAGGCGCATGGGGTTCCGTGCAAGAATTCTCACCTCCCACACAGGGTACCCCGGGCCCTATTCTCAGCCAAAGTATCATCGTGCTCCCATTTCTTGGGCTTTCCCGGTGGCTCAGCAGTAAAGGAGCCACCTGCCAATGCAGGAGACGCAGGTTTGATCCCTGGCTCAGGAAGATCCCCTGGAGGAGGAAATGGCAACCCACTCCAGTAATCTTTCCTGGGAAATTCCGTGGACAGAGAAGCCTGGTGGGCTACAGTCCATGGGGTCGCAAAGAGAGTCAGACATGACTGAGCAACTAAACAGCTACAACAGCAGGTGTAAGGGCAGACGGGATGGAGATGGGGTAGGGCCCTGTGGAGGGAAGAAGGCTCAGTCCCGAGGGCTGGGCTGGGCGGTGCTTTGATACTTGCTTTCCTGTTTTTGAAGGAAGAACAGACAGAGTCTGGCAGAGGGGTGAGGGGGACTTAGTCATCCTCTGGGGTGCACCCCAGCGATGGGTGAACCCAGGGACAGTCAGCTACAGCCACGGGCCGCGTTCTGTTGGTGGATGACCCACCAGCCCAGAGTGGTTTTTACATTTTTAAACGCTGAGGGGAAAGTTTTAATGCTTCCTGATACGTGAAATATGAGGTCAGTTCGTGGCACATGAAGGCTCCTGAAATTCAGTGTTCAGTGTCCCCCATAAATATTTTCTGGGACCCGGCCATTGGTCACGTGTTCTCTGTTGATTTCACACTGAAGAGCTGAAACCGCATGGTCTGCTGAGCCCCAAATATTTACCGTCTGGCCCTTTTCTGGAACAAGTGCACTGACCCCGGGGATAAGAGGACAGTGCCCTCAGATAGGAATGGAGAAATGAGGATGAGCAGTAGCAGGAGAGACTGAGGGAAAAGGGGTGTGTGTGTGTGTGTGTGTGTGTGTGAGAATCTGGGGGTTCAGAACATTAAAAAAACCTTGAGAAACCTGGGACTGCTTTTATTTCAGAAAGGATACGAGTTTATATAGTGGGGCTGTGTGTTTTTGCTTAGAGGAGAACTTGAGCTAATCTTTTCCTTTTTGAAAGTGACAGACCAACGTCGCTATTTTCCCTTTCAGGCCATTCTCTCTCCCGATCAGCGCGCTTCTGTTTTTCTGGGAAACAGTAGGCGCTGTGTAGATCAGAGACGTTGTGATTTGGGGTTCTTAGGTAAACAAGTGATAATTCATTTCTCAGAAATAGCTTTGCTTTTGGGTGGTGACCCAGTTGTGAAAAGGAGCGGTGAAAATTTGCCTTGACTCCTTCCTCCCTCTCCCTGAAATGAACCAAAAGAGGTGAGTATTAAAGGAATGATTAAAAAAAGGAAATTCTGCGTTCTCCTATCTTACCTTAAATTGAGGTGAGAAGTGGTATGAAAAGGAAAAGAGCTCACTGCTCTGAGGTGTGAGTTTTTGCACAATCGGCTGCATTTCTTTCTCTCTGAGTCGGCCATCGGATCGCACCCTGTGCTTCATTCAGTCCTTTGTTCCTTTCTTTTTAGAAAAATATTTTAAATTGAAGTATAATTGGCGATGTGTTAATTTCTGCTGTATAGCAGTGATTCAGTTTTATGTGTTTATATTCTTTCTCATATTCTTTTCCATTATCATTTATTACAGGATACTGACTGGTTCCCTGTGCTACATACAATTAGGACCTTATTGTTTATCCATTCTGTATGTAATTTTGCACCTGCTAATCCCCAGTTTAATTCCTTTCTGAAGTGGTTCCTCACTATTTCTCACTGTAGTTCCTCACTGTAACTGCTGCCTTGCTTCTAACTAGTGGAAGTTTATTAGAAGAGAATTCTCTATAACTCATCGAATGGATTGTCATGTTCTCTTCTATCTCTTGTATTTTGTCTGGTAAGCCAGCACTAACCAAAATTAGCCCCAGCTGTGAGGAATGGCCAGCAGCCAGTGTAAGTCTATAAAAATGTTCCCTGGTCTAGACAAGTACCTACACGTTCTGTATTTGCACACGTGGTTAGGAAATTGTTTATTGAGGAGTTTATTTGTTGTAAGAAAGAAGGAAATTCGGATACATTTTAGTGATGCATCAATTTGACATTTTTGAAAAAAAGTTTAATTCTCTTTAAAGAATTAATTGGGCTTCCCCGGTGGCTCAGACAGTAAAGAATCTGCCTGCAATGCAGGCGATCCGGGTTTGATCTCTGGGTCAGGAAGATCGCCTGGAGAAGAGAATGGCAACCCACTCCAGTACTTTTGTCTGGGAAATCCCATGGACAGAGGAGCCTGGTGGGCTACAGTTCCAGGATTGCGAAGTCAGACACAACTGAGTGACTGAGCGAAGAATTAACTGGCCACCTGAGTTTTCCCCACTCCCGATTTACTACATAAGAATTTATACAAATACTCAGTGGACACCTAATGTCACCCTACCTTTTCATTAATTTGCTATTTATGAGTCCTCCTGTTTGGTTCTCTACTGTAGCCTTTTTTTCCCTTTTGGGCCATGCCATGTGGCATGTGGAATCTTAGTTCCCTAACCAGGGATCCAGCCTGTGCCCCCAGCATGGGATGCTCAGCGTCTTAACACTGGACCACCAGTAGAAGACTACCAGGTTTTCTACTTAAATAACATGATTACCTCATAGGGCGTTTGGAGACCAGAAGAATGACAGCTGGGACAGTTAGGTCACGTGCGTTGGCCTTGTTCCAACACCATCAGGGTCTTATTGGTGGCTTTCCTTCCAGTATTTTCCCCCATAGGTAGTAACATTTTCAGCATTGTCACACTAACAGCATATTTACAGCTTAAATTTTTTTTCCCACTCTTGTGCCTCGCTCTTCAGTTTTACATTTCTCAAAGCTCCTTTCCCGTGGTCTTCATTGTTTGTGACTGTGCAGTTAACAGCTGTGAGCCGGTTCTGCATAATTTGCTTACCTTTTCTGTTGTCCCCAGCTTTGTGCTGTTCCCAGTAACACAGGGATAAGCGCATTGGCATTTGGGGTTATTTCTACAGTACAGGTTTCCAGAGGGGGGATTACTAGGTTGGGGCATAGGGAAGGCTTGGACCCATCCTCATTTTTAAAGAAAGTGAAGAAGGGCTGTAATTTCTGAACCACTCACTCCACTAGTCCATCTGATCCAATTCTCTTTATAGTTGCAAAGAATTGTAGAAAAGGATCTTTGCATCTTATTTCATAGGTTTTAGAATGTTGTTCTCTAGGGTGGAAAAAAACCAGAACTTCTTGCTTTCTGCATTGTTCCACATGGTAGTGTTTTTATTTATCCCACTGCGTTTTTATTTTAGCCTTTCTGTCAGATAATACACACATCTCCGACCTCACGAGGGTCTGTTTCCACCTAGGGCGCACTTTGGCTCTCTCCATCTATCTAGTTACTCAGTCCTCACTAATTTCCATCACTATTTTATTTTTTTTTTAATCAAACAGGAAAGAGCCAGACTTCTCAGAGGTCAGTCTGTTCAACAAGTGGGACCCCAGGGCCTTCTGTATGTTCAGCAAAGAGAGCTTGCAGTGACCTCCCCAAAGGATGGTAGGTTAGGAACCAGTGAATTGGGCCTTCTCCCCAAAGGCTAGTGGATGTTTTATTTTATTTCTTTTTTAAACAGGCTCCATCTCCATTCTGGGTTCTGATGATGCCACCACTTGTCACATTGTGGTCCTGAGGCACACAGGTATGACGAGAGACACGCAGGAAGCCGTTCCTTATCTGGACCCACCACGTGGGACCATGAGCGTCTCGATTTGCGTTTCCTGGCTCCGCTCACCTCTCCTCCGTCTGCATGGCCCCTCCCCGAGGCCCTGGTCAGATGGGTTGGCTGGGCAGCCCAGACGTCTCTGTTTTTCCTTCTTGCAGGCCATTCAAAGATGAGGTGGTCCGAGTGGACAGGCGTAGACCTGGGCTGCGCCCCGAGTTCTCATTGGGATTAACACGAGTCGTTTCACCCTTGTTCTTCAGGTAATGGGGCTACCTGCTTGACACACTGTGACGGAAGTGACACCAAAGCCGAGGTCCCCTTGATCATGAGCGCCATAAAATCCTTTTCCAACCACACTCAATGTGGAAGGTGAGCGCCCCGCTCCTACGTTGCGTCATGTGGGGAACTTGGCCCCGTTGTGTAGAGGAAGCTGCCGGGGTGCCCGCCCTCGCCTCAGCAGCTGCTCAGGGAAGAGTGGGCAATGGGACTCGGGGCCAGCCCTGGAAGGAGGGTCTGACTTTGACCCTGCAGCTGTGTCCTCAGTGGCGCTCTCTTGGCCTCTGTGTGTCTACCGATGCCTTGCGGCAGTGGAATCTCTCCCTTTCTTCGGGAGGTGTGTGTTGAGCGTTTCCTGTGAACTGGAACTGCTCATAGGTGCCAGGGGCCTCACAGTGAATGGAGGGGACAAAACCCTGCCCCCAGGGCTCACAGTCCACGGGGAGGAGGCGCCAGCAAAGCAGGATGTTAAGTAGTGGACGGGCTGTGAGGAAAAGGAAGGTGAGAACGAAGGGGGTCAGTGTTGCAGACTGTGCAAGAGCTGGCGCCCGCCTGCTCGCCAGTGACAGACCATGCGGTCACCTCTGCTTCCCGTGTGCGGCCCCCGGGCTGGGCCCTCAGGAGCCACGTGGCTAAGGGAGCCGCGACCCCAGCCCGGCTGTCCGGCTGGCCCTCACTGTCGCCTCCCCTTTCTCTCTCATCGCCGGGCCTGGCAGGCATGGCTCTCATCTTATTTGAAGTCTGGGGCAGCAGTTCACTGGAATGACCTAGTCTAATCATACACACGTTCTTCAGATCCCAGGGATTTAAGGAAGGCCTCCTCACTGTTGGAGTTTCCCTAGTGGAACACAGATCCGTTTTAACTCTCCCCTTGCCGGGTCTGTGACGGGCTGGGCTGGCCTCAACTTTGTGTCCTGTAAGACGCTGAGCCCGGCAGGTTATGTAGCTGGACTGGGCTCCAGGCTCAGGACCATGGTTCTCAGCACACGGTTGTGAGAGAGGTTTCGAGGCCACCAGGTGCTTCGCGCTGAGCTGCTGACGTGGAAGATTCTGGGGCCTTCCTCGGGAGGGTTCTGTCAGTTGAAGGGAATGTGAAATGTGCCTGCACTCTCTTGAGCTCAGGTCCCTAGGTCGTCACAGGCCGAGGACGGGGCTTAGCAGAGAAGTGAGCTTGGGAAACAGGGTTAACAGAGTTGATGCGGTTTTTCCAGCTGTAGGGTTTCCCGGAGCTGTGCTTTGCTGCTGTGCCTGGTGGCGCCCCTGGGAGCGAGCGAGGCCTCCCAAGCTTATTTAAACCTGAGAACACTTTCCTGTCTCGTATGGCCAGTGCTCAGGGGGACGCACTGAGGAAAAAGCTGGTGTCACAGATAAGCATGTGCTTCAGACACTGAACCAGTTTCCTTCTCTGTAAAACGGAGATGAGACTCTTGTCTCTCCAAGACACTGGCCTCCTGGTGGCGGGGATGCCCCCGCCCAGGGCCGGATCAGTCTCGTCCCTCCCCGACCCTGCACCAGGCCGAGACTTTTAAGAGGTTTCTGAAGCGTCCCGCTCAGGGCGGGTGAGTAGTGTGACGTAATCGTCATCTTCCAGCCCAGCCTTTCTTACTTTTGCCTCCCGGTGGCATTATGTTTGAGACACAGCGCCCGTGGGCCCCCGAGCAGACCCCCAGTGTGTGCGCCATGGTGTGAACAGGGCCGGGAACCAGGAGCTGAGGCTCAGGGCAGACCCAGTCCTGCCAGGCCGAGCCGTCCCCCCTCTGAGCACCCACTCCCGTCTCTTTGCCAGGCTGGAAGTGCACCTTGTGGGAGGCTTCAATGACGACAGGCAGTTGTCACAGAAACTGACTCATCAGCTCCTTAGTAAGTTCACTTTTCCCCTCAAATCTGATAAAAATGTGTACCTATTTTTGCTTAGATGAAAATCTCAATTAGTACAGAACCTATGAGGGGCGCACCTGCTGGGAGTCACCCAAACTGCTCAGCTTGGAATCTTCCATAAACACTGGAGAGCAGAGAGCTAAACGTTTAGAGCCCACGGGATGGGCACATAGTTTGCCTTCAAAAAGCAGGTGATGCCTCACAGTAAGCCTGTGAATTGTGGGGAAAAAAAACCTCTCTCCTGCAGAAATGTTCTTGTTAATCTGCAGGAAGTTAAAATAACCCCGATAATACTATGTTTTCTTTTAAATTAGCAAATACTACCACGAGAAAAAACAACAGTCTTTGATTAACCATGAAGCAGCGAGGTGGGCATACTTCCCCCCTGCAGTACTTTGGTGGAACCTGACCCTGGAAAGCCTTTTGGCATCATGGTCCATCACAGACCCAGTAATTTCTCTTTTGAGAATCTTTTCTAAGAAAATTAATCTGAAATGTGCATAGAGATTTACACCTGAAGGTGGGCAGTAGAAGATTATTTACAATAGGAAATCTAATGTCCACTAGTAGAGGCATAGTTATACATACCATTAAAAAATATTTAATGAAGAGGTTTGAATTGCATGGGAAAATAACATGTACAAACAATCAGGATGTGAATTTGTCTGCACGGTGTCTGAGCTCAGCTGTGCACGGACAAACACGGCAGGAAGTACACTGATAAGTGCTAGTATTATCGGCAGGAAAAGCCCATTCACTTACACCTTCAAGAGCCACATACTCCTTATACTCTTCTATATTTTCCAAATGTTTCATAATGGTCAAATTTTTTTTATGACCCATCATCAGGAAAAATCGTTCTTTAGGAAAAGATTAAAATCTTATGACTCAGTTTGTCCCGCCAGCCTCTCAGAATAGGAAGAAGAAAGGAAAGTCTTGGTGGAAGTTTTCTCGGGGCCCAATGCTGGGAGCGCGTCTGACCCTTGGCAGGCAGGGTGCTGGGCATCCGCTCATGGGCATCCTCCTCCGATGGACAGGCCAGGCTGTGGTCTAAGGGTTGTGGATCCCACCCTCCATCCCCCTCTTGACTTCTTCAGCGTATGCTCTGCTACTTAAGGGAACTTTTTTGACATCAGTTTTAAAATTCTCATTGTAGGTGAATTTGACAAACAAGAAGATGACATTCATTTGGTGACATTGTGTGTGACAGGTGAGCTCCGCCATTCCTCCCAGAGCAAAGCTGTAGCTTTGGGGGATGTTTTGCCCTCGCCCTGAAGGCAGGACCCCGTGTCTATGCCTCAGTCGCAGACGGTGTCACGTGTCATTGGATTGCTGCCCTCTTCCAGCTTTCCCCATATCTGCTGGCATGGCCTTCCCTGCCCTCGCACATCCAGATCCTGCACAGCCTCCGCTGAGATCCTGATCCCCCACCCCTCCGAGGGCTCTCCTCTGACCTCCTCGGGATTCTCAGCAGCCTCTTCCGTTTTCTAGGAAGGGGTGGGGCCATGTGTGGGTGACTGGAGACTCAGACTCTGGAGGGGCAGTTTGTTCCAATAACCTGACCGCCCCGGGGCTCGACTGGGAAATGGGACACAGGCCCTTTCATGTTCTGATCCCCACATTTGCAGGTGGGGGCCTCCTTCCTGGTCTCTGTTTATAGAAAATGAAAGCAATTATTTAGTGTTTCTTTAAAATTAGATCTTAAAATTCATTTTTTTTTTTTAATGTGTTAGAATTAAATGACCGGGAAGAAAATGAAAGCCACTTTCCAGTAATTTACGGCATTGGTAAGTAGCGTGTTGGGTGAGGGCCTGTGATCTTACACTGGTTAAAGGCCGATTCTGCCGCTGGTGGGCCTGCCGCTGTCAGCGAGGCAGAGCCTTGGGCCCGGGTCCTGACTCCTCTGCGGATCCGCTGAGCGAGCCTGGGCAAAGAGCTTACCTTCTCTGACCTTGTATCTACTAGAGAAAAAATGTCCACGTCCTAGACTGTGAAGGGAAACAGGTAGTGAATAGAAAGCCTGGGCCTCGCCCGGTTAGGGGACAGCTCGATGTCAGTGGGCTCTGCTCCCCCAAGAAGGGGGGAGAGCTTTTCTCTAGCCAGAACTCTGGGGGCTGGAATGGGGCAATTTGAATCTTCTTATACTCAGGGAACTAATTAAGGTTCCAATGGAGAACAAAGAGCCTACAAAGCAAAGTGAAACCATCAGGCTAAAGATGGTTAGCCTGAAAGCAAGCCAGAGTGTCCCTTCCTCCTGTGACAGCCCCTGGGACTCCTGAGGCTTTAACAGGCTGGGACTGGCTGTCTTTATTTTTTTACTGTAAGTATTTATTTGGCTGCACTGGGTCTTAGTTGTGGCACGTGGGATTTTTTTCTTGCAGTGCCTGGGCTTTTCTTTAGTTGAGGCAACCTGAGCTCAGGAGTGAGGGCTTAACTGCCCTGCTGCATGTGGAACCTTGGTCCCCTGACCAAGGATTGTACCCGAGTCCCCTGCATTGGAAGGCAGATTTTGAACCACTGTGCCACCAGGGAAGTCCTGAGACTGGCTGTCTCTACAGAGGGCTTCTGCCATATCCCTAACATTTGGTTTATTTGGCAGGGTGTTCACTGCTTTATTCTCTATCCTTTGTATGTCAGAAACAGTCATAACCAACACACACCACCAGCCCTGGCGCCGATCCCAGGCCACGTCCGCAGCCGTGTCTTGTCAAGGCTTGTCTTCCTTGTCACAGGGCTGAGCAGGGAGGCCTTGCCACAGGCTGCCTGAAGAGATGGCGCGTCTCCCAGGTGGGGGCGGCCCTTGGTCTGGAACCAGGTCTTACAAGGTCCAGCTCGGGCCTAAGCACTTCTCAGTGAGATGCCTGGCCAAAGCATTGCATTCTGCCTTACCAGCAAGGGAGAGACTACCAACATGTAACTTTGCTCAGTCCTATCACGGGCAGTGGTGTGAGTGTGAGACTTACCAGCTCCTTTTGCCAATTGGAGTCGTCCTGTCGTCCTCACAGCTGTCAACATCAAAACTGCGGAAATCTACAGAGCCTCCTTCCAAGACCGAGGTCCGGAGGAGGAGCTGCGGGCCGCCCGAGCTTTAACAGGAGGACCAGTGAGTCCGACGGCATCTTGTCTTAACAGGGTGAAGGGGAAAGGGGGGCATCAAACTCCAAAGCCTTGAGCTTTATCCACCTTGGAAATGAAAAGTTTCTGACAGCTTCCGGAAAGCTGCCCATGATCAGGAACCACCACACTCACAGCACATGGAGAAGAAAGAATGTTTTAGGTTAGAAGTGCAAAACCCCAGTTCTCTGCCCTGAAGATGCTGGGGATATATGTGAATCTCCCTGCATCCAGATCCAAACAAAATGAACCCCTTGTACTTTGTAAGAACTTTACCAGTGAAGTTACTGCAAAGAAAGGAGAGCTAAGTGGGGAGAAGAGGCTTTTCTCTTCTCTACTGCAGGTCATGCTGTCCCCAGACGAGGTAACTGGAAAGCAGTTTGCTGCGATGAATTGATGACCCCAAAGAATAATCAGATCAGTTTAAAAGTCTGATTGCCTTTGGGTCTTTCTAGTTAACTGACACCTTCATTTTAAAAGTTAGGAAAAAAATAAGACTGACATGCTGTCGAGGAATGAGTGAAAAAAATCCTTTAAAAACGCGTAACGTGAAAAAAACAGAAATCACATCAGAGCACCCAAAAGAAGTCTGCTTGCTTAGGAAAAGCTGCCATTTTCACTGGAAACGTCTGGACCCAGTGGTCTGTTTTGCCAACACTTTGACATTGTTAGGTTTCCTTTCTCAGTCTCTCAGGGAGCAGAACAGTCTTGATTTAGCTAAGATTCAGGACATATTTGGAGAAGGCAATGGCACCCGACTCCAGTACTCTTGCCTGGAAAATCCCATGGACGGAGGAGCCTGGTGGGCTACAGTCCATGGGGTCGCTAAGAGTCAGAGACGACTGAGCGACTTCTTTACTTTCATGCATTGGAGAAGGAAATGGCAGCCCACTCCAGTGTTCTTGCCTGGAGAATCCCAGGGACGGGGGAGCCTGGTGGGTTGCCGTCTATGGGGTCGCACAGAGTTGGACACGACTGAAGTAACTTAGCAGCAGCAGGACATAGTCTCAGTAACCAAAATTGAACATTGCTGGTTAAGCTGGAAACTACCATTGGCAACATTTGAGAATTCAGGGAATTGATCATTTGGCAAATTTTTATGAGTTGGCTTTTCCCTTCTCTTGAGGGGGCAACAGGCATGTGTGGTTTTAAGCTCCAAGATGACTAGGGGTGTGAACGAGGTGGTAGCAAGGGGCATGGCCTTGTGTCAGACACACGGGGTCTGCAGCCCAGCCCTGACACTTAGAGACACGTGACTTTGGGCAGCAGGCCCATCTCTGAGCCTCAGGTCTCCAACCAAAATGGAGAAACCACCACCTTCCTGCAGGATTGTTGTCAGAACTAAACAAAATGATGTCTGTTGCCCACCAACTGCAGTACCAGACTGGTGGGAAGTAGTTAAGCGGCAGCTTGTTGGAGTGAGACAAAACTTGAAAGAAGCTTCTCTACCAGATAAATGCATTAAGGTCAAGATGACACGGGAGCTTGCATTAAAGCCAGCGTTTCTGCCGATAACACTCCTTAAATTCTGCCCCTGAAATGTTCTTTTTTCAGATGATTAGCATTTACGATGCAAAGACAGAGCAACTTCGTATAGGACCGTATTCCTGGACGCCATTTCCCCATGTGGATTTCTGGTTGCAGCAAGATGATAAGCAGATACTACAGGTGAGCACCTCTTTGGCCCCTGGTTTCCTCATCTGTCGAAGAAGAGAGTGTAGACGAGACAACAGCAGCTTTCCCTTCGGTGTTTGTGGAGGGCACCATTGACAGACCCTGCTGAGCTGCTCCTAATGTTAGTCGGGGGTGAGTGGATCGTGGGTAGATGTCTATGCAGCAGAGCAACAGGCAGCCGTCTGCTTTGTTCTCGTTAACCCAGCACACCTGTTTCTTATGTAACTTTACAAATTACATATATTTATACAGTGATCCGAGAACAGCCTGATGAATATGTAAGGAGACACTCTTGACAGCTTTATCAAAGGAGGGAACAGAGCAGATTCTCCACTCACACCCCGTATCTTGTTTTTCCAGAACCTTTCCACGTCACCCCTGGCTGAGCCCCCCCACTTTGTTGAACATATTAGATCTACCTTAATGTTTTTAAAGAAACACCCTTCTCCAGCTAACACACTGTTTCCTGGGAACAAGGCTCTACTCTACAAAAAAAATGAAGATGGCTTATGGGAAAAGATCTCTTCCCCAGGAAGCTAAAAATAGGAATTACCAAAGAAAGCACCTTTCTGACACAACAAAAGACCCCTGGCGGGAGCAGGGAAGAACATAAACTTGGACTCTTCCTCCATTGAGTCTGAGGTCTCTCTCCTTACTCAGTGTTTTTCAGATGACTTTAAAATAAAATCTTATTTTGGCAAAGGCATTTGTTTAGGTTTTCTTCTTGGTTAGTATTCAGAGGCCAGAGGAGAAGCTGGCTTTCTCACTATTCTATAAGCAGCTATTTCAGATACTTGGGTAAATCTGGGCTAAGTCTTCCTAATTATGCTAAATTAGTGAATAAAGGAAAAATTGTCGTTTATTTTGTTTAAAATGGAGCGGCAAGAATTTATATATATCAGATTTTTTTTAACCTCAAAATACTTTAGAAGCATCAAATCCAAACCTGATATTATGTTTTTAGAAACCTTTATTCTTTTGACGTTGCTATCCAAAAGGAAGTCACCGTGCCCAATTAATGCTAAGATTTATGAAGTGAACTGGGAACAATTTCAAGAACCTTTATTGAAACCAACATTCAAATAGTATCTCAAGGGTGAAATTCTGTTTCAGCAAAACCAATTTAACAATTTCAAATATATATAAAAACATTTAAAAATTAATCTTGTTAAAGGTGATAATTTCCCCTTCCCCCATTTTATCTGCTATACTTCATTGCACCAAAGAAACAGGGAAGACTTGTTAATCATTTGCACCAGGAAGAAAAGAAAACTTCATTTTGACAAGTGCCAAATGTCAGAAATCACATCAAATCAGAGTNTCACATCAGAGCACCCAAAAGAAGTCTGCTTGCTTAGGAAAAGCTGCCATTTTCACTGGAAACGTCTGGACCCAGTGGTCTGTTTTGCCAACACTTTGACATTGTTAGGTTTCCTTTCTCAGTCTCTCAGGGAGCAGAACAGTCTTGATTTAGCTAAGATTCAGGACATATTTGGAGAAGGCAATGGCACCCGACTCCAGTACTCTTGCCTGGAAAATCCCATGGACGGAGGAGCCTGGTGGGCTACAGTCCATGGGGTCGCTAAGAGTCAGAGACGACTGAGCGACTTCTTTACTTTCATGCATTGGAGAAGGAAATGGCAGCCCACTCCAGTGTTCTTGCCTGGAGAATCCCAGGGACGGGGGAGCCTGGTGGGTTGCCGTCTATGGGGTCGCACAGAGTTGGACACGACTGAAGTAACTTAGCAGCAGCAGGACGTAGTCTCAGTAACCAAAATTGAACATTGCTGGTTAAGCTGGAAACTACCATTGGCAACATTTGAGAATTCAGGGAATTGATCATTTGGCAAATTTTTATGAGTTGGCTTTTCCCTTCTCTTGAGGGGGCAACAGGCATGTGTGGTTTTAAGCTCCAAGATGACTAGGGGTGTGAACGAGGTGGTAGCAAGGGGCATGGCCTTGTGTCAGACACACGGGGTCTGCAGCCCAGCCCTGACACTTAGAGACACGTGACTTTGGGCAGCAGGCCCATCTCTGAGCCTCAGGTCTCCAACCAAAATGGAGAAACCACCACCTTCCTGCAGGATTGTTGTCAGAACTAAACAAAATGATGTCTGTTGCCCACCAACTGCAGTACCAGACTGGTGGGAAGTAGTTAAGCGGCAGCTTGTTGGAGTGAGACAAAACTTGAAAGAAGCTTCTCTACCAGATAAATGCATTAAGGTCAAGATGACACGGGAGCTTGCATTAAAGCCAGCGTTTCTGCCGATAACACTCCTTAAATTCTGCCCCTGAAATGTTCTTTTTTCAGATGATTAGCATTTACGATGCAAAGACAGAGCAACTTCGTATAGGACCGTATTCCTGGACGCCATTTCCCCATGTGGATTTCTGGTTGCAGCAAGATGATAAGCAGATACTACAGGTGAGCACCTCTTTGGCCCCTGGTTTCCTCATCTGTCGAAGAAGAGAGTGTAGACGAGACAACAGCAGCTTTCCCTTCGGTGTTTGTGGAGGGCACCATTGACAGACCCTGCTGAGCTGCTCCTAATGTTAGTCGGGGGTGAGTGGATCGTGGGTAGATGTCTATGCAGCAGAGCAACAGGCAGCCGTCTGCTTTGTTCTCGTTAACCCAGCACACCTGTTTCTTATGTAACTTTACAAATTACATATATTTATACAGTGATCCGAGAACAGCCTGATGAATATGTAAGGAGACACTCTTGACAGCTTTATCAAAGGAGGGAACAGAGCAGATTCTCCACTCACACCCCGTATCTTGTTTTTCCAGAACCTTTCCACGTCACCCCTGGCTGAGCCCCCCCACTTTGTTGAACATATTAGATCTACCTTAATGTTTTTAAAGAAACACCCTTCTCCAGCTAACACACTGTTTCCTGGGAACAAGGCTCTACTCTACAAAAAAAATGAAGATGGCTTATGGGAAAAGATCTCTTCCCCAGGAAGCTAAAAATAGGAATTACCAAAGAAAGCACCTTTCTGACACAACAAAAGACCCCTGGCGGGAGCAGGGAAGAACATAAACTTGGACTCTTCCTCCATTGAGTCTGAGGTCTCTCTCCTTACTCAGTGTTTTTCAGATGACTTTAAAATAAAATCTTATTTTGGCAAAGGCATTTGTTTAGGTTTTCTTCTTGGTTAGTATTCAGAGGCCAGAGGAGAAGCTGGCTTTCTCACTATTCTATAAGCAGCTATTTCAGATACTTGGGTAAATCTGGGCTAAGTCTTCCTAATTATGCTAAATTAGTGAATAAAGGAAAAATTGTCGTTTATTTTGTTTAAAATGGAGCGGCAAGAATTTATATATATCAGATTTTTTTTAACCTCAAAATACTTTAGAAGCATCAAATCCAAACCTGATATTATGTTTTTAGAAACCTTTATTCTTTTGACGTTGCTATCCAAAAGGAAGTCACCGTGCCCAATTAATGCTAAGATTTATGAAGTGAACTGGGAACAATTTCAAGAACCTTTATTGAAACCAACATTCAAATAGTATCTCAAGGGTGAAATTCTGTTTCAGCAAAACCAATTTAACAATTTCAAATATATATAAAAACATTTAAAAATTAATCTTGTTAAAGGTGATAATTTCCCCTTCCCCCATTTTATCTGCTATACTTCATTGCACCAAAGAAACAGGGAAGACTTGTTAATCATTTGCACCAGGAAGAAAAGAAAACTTCATTTTGACAAGTGCCAAATGTCAGAAATCACATCAAATCAGAGTGTAATTATAGGCTTAATACGGTATAACTAAGGCTTTCAATTCGACAGTTCCCCAAACCCCATGTGAATTGCCACCATCTTAAGGTCTCCCATAGCTTGCCTGCTGGACTAAAAGGCACGGGGGCCGTTGCCGATGGTAAAGGAAGTGATGCAGTACTTAGAAACGGGCCGTAGTTAAGGGTTTACTTCAGTTATTTCCGCAGTCATCTGGCTTAACCAGCCTGAGAAAGACTGCCCCTCTGGATCTTGTTCTGAGTTGGGCCCAAAGGGCTGAGCTGCTGTGAACAGACACTCCAGAAGTTCCCGTGAGAACAGGTCAGAGGTGGACTTAAATTTAGAATTTCAACATAACGAGGTGCTACACAGCATATTTAATACGAGGCTCTTAAGAGCAGCATCTGTTGAGTTTTCAGATATTAAACATAGAAATGAGTACAGTCTGTACTTCTGTGCCAATTTAAAAGCTTTAGCAGTATTTAAAAATATACATATATATATATATATAATATGGTTGAGAAGAGTCTGTACAGTTACTCTGAATAGAGGAGTTTTAATTTGTTTACAAACAGCATATAAAGGGAGACATGGGCTGGCGGCAGAGCGGAGCCAGAAGCAGTGCTGGGTCCAGCCTGACCTGCCGCCGCTCAGCAGACACGGCCCTGACCCACGTCTCGGGGCAGCAGCAGCGGGGTTGTGGGAGAGGGCTTCTGACGCTCCTGTTACAACCCCATCACGCCCACTCTCCTTCAGGCCAGACAGTCCAGTTGCATACTGAGACCTGATCCAACTGAACACCAAGTAAGACAGAAGGTAGAGATCGCCGTCTGTCTGTGCAGCAGGGGCCCAGGGAACCCGGAGAGTTGAAAGCTGTCTCACCCAGAGCGTACTATGTGCAATCTAGTAAGGTCTTCCATGTGTCTGTTTAGAAAGAGAAGCGCAAGTATTTCAAGTGGCAGGCACTGGAAATTCTCATGTTTTTTTGTGGATAAATAGTGTTTATGGTAACGGGGGAAATGGTATTACTACAGTTGGGTAGACAAACAGTAGTTGGTGGTGGTTCTACAACACCCACAAAACCAGACATGTCAACTGCCCTCCTGGGCCTGGCTCTCAGGCACGTATTTGTGCAACCATCCCAGTTAAGCACAAATAACAGTAATTTCTCTCAGATCAGCATGTGGCACGGTTCACATTTTCAGAATAACTTCATTTCCCTGAAACAATATTCAGTACAGTCTCCAAGCAAACACTGAGTTTTATCTTAAGCTCTCTGGCTCTTCTACCTGTGGGCGGTCATCTTGCAGGCCCGGGGCCCTGTCCTGGAGGGCTCCAGGCGGCTCGGCTTCCAGAGGGGCGGGCGCCCCTGGGTGCCGCTCAGGGCTGTTAGCTTCTGAGGCCTCTTGCCCACCCGACAGTTGCTCTATCTTCTCCAAGTCTTCGATGTGACTGACTGAGCTGGTCTCACTGATGGCATCCGAACCACGCAGGGACCTTTTAAAAGGCTTCTGGCCTAGAGGAAGATCAATGAACAGCACTGACGGTTCAGGAAAGGGCACCCCTGTGGCAGAAGCTAGCTGTGCTCCAAGTGATCTGTATTTAATCACAGCAGAAATCCCAGGGATCCCTGGCTCTGAAGCATTAAGTGATGAGGCGAGAAATGAGAGCTGATATGACACTCACATGCCCCCAGCGCCAGGGACTGTGAGGGAACCCCAGTTGGGAGAAACTCAGAGGAATGGACACAGATTAAACGTGACGCTCCACAGGTGGCTTCCCAAGGCTCAGAGGTGGCCGAAGGGGCAGAGACGTGGGTGTGTGCCCAGTCGCGTCAGTCGTGTCTGACTCTGCAACCCCAGGCTGCTCTGTCCTTGGAATTTCCCAGGCAGGTATACTGGAGTGGGTTGCCATGCCCTCCTCCAGGGGATCTTCCTGACCTAGGGATTGAACCCGGGTCTCTTAAGTCTCCTGCATTGGCAGGTGGGTTCTTTACCCCTAGCGCCACCTGGGAAGCCCAGGGGCAGGGACCACTGTTCTTAAGGGAAATAGAACTTCGGGTTGAAGAACCAAGAAGACAGGAATGCAGGTCATAAAAGCGTTAGGCGAGGCCAGGGTCTTTTCCCCAGGGAAATATGAACAATTTTCTTCAGTGTCAGTGAACTCAGGCATGGGGACTGACGTACCTGGAAGCCTCTGTTTAATGCGAGTGCCTGTGGGGGTCTGAGGCGGTGTGACCCCCGAGCCTTGCACTTTGTAGACGTACGTGTGTTCCGTGGACTCCAGGGAGCCTGTGGGAAGGGGGCAGGGAGGTGTGGGGTAAGCGCCCAGCACAGGGGGCCCTGCAGAGGCCTGTCAGCCTCGTTCCCCATGAGCTTCCTGCTGAGGCTCCAGCTCCCCTGAACTTCCTGCCGAGGCTCCAGCCCCGAGCCAGCTGCTGGCGGCTGAGCTGTGAGTGCTGGCCCCGTGGGGTGTTCCAGCCTTGTCCCCCCAGCCATCCTGTGTGCGTGTGAAAACAGCCAGCCTACAGTGTGGCCCGAGTGTGCCTGGAGAGCCAGGCCCTGGTGGGAAATGTCTTTTAGCAACAAGGAGTGGACGCCTCTTGGCTAAAGGCTGAGGCCTGGCGAGGAGAGTCAGATTGTCCCCTGCTGCCCTGTGACCATGTAGTCATCATTTCCTGGGGAAGGGCCCAGGTTCGGGAAGCCTACTCCACTGGCAGAACAGCAACTGGGAATACTCGCTGTTTGAACTAAAAAGGCTACAGACTACAGCCTTTCACTTGCCTTGTGCAAAAGCAGCCCTTGATTGGGGCAAAAGATTCATGAGAGCTGCAAAGAATATTAACACTCATCCGAATGGACAGCTGCGTGTGCTTGGACCCCAGGAAGGGGAGTCTGCTGGAGGCACAGGCACCTGCCCCCATGCTGTTGCAACTGTTGGGACAGGAGAGGAGGATGAGTCCAGGCAGACAAGCCTCCTCTCAGGTCCTGGCCCAGCGCCTGGTGTGAAGCCTGGGATGCAGACACGGCTCCTCATCCCAGGACACCTGGCCAAACACTCCAGATGCGAGAGAGTGGGAGGAAGGTAGCCCTACCTGCCGTCAGGTTGAACGTCCTTCCTTTTTGTGATGCTTGTACTGGAGAAAACCAGTTCAGCACGGATCCGACCACAGGGATCTGCCGTAACACCCCCTGCAAAACACAACCGTTGCTCAAGGCCGTCGTCTGGAGGCCAGCTCCCAGCCCAGTCCAGCGGGGGCCCAGCCTGGAGCCTCACCTCTTCCAGAAGCCGCTCCTCATTTGCCTTCTGCAGCTGAACCTGAGCTTCCTGGATTCCTTTCCGAACCACTTCTGTCATGTTTTCCAGAAGCTGTGTTAAGACCAAGAAAGGCATTATCTGTCCAAGCTGCTTGCTGGGGTTCTAGAACTATAAACACAGCACTGGGGATATTTTTCAAAAGTGTGTTAGTAAATGGTACTTGAACATGTCAGTGTGAAAATATAGCAGAAAATCAAACAGAAGAGGTCAAGATGCTAAAGAAAGCCTAGTGTTAGGCGCCGTGGTGACTGGCCTCATTTGCCAGGGAAGAGAAAGAAGTGCCCCTATGATCTGAACGTCCTACCAACAGGAAACAGACACAACAGGGACTTCTCTGGTGGTCCAGTGGTTAAGAATCTGCTTCCAATGCCGGGGACATGAGTTCCATCCCTGGTCTGGGAACTAAGATCCCACATGTCTTGGGACAACTAAACCTGCGTGTCACAGCTGGAGAGCCTGCACTGGAGGAGGACCCAGTGCAGGGCAGAAGCAAAAAACAAGACACAGTGCTCAACATTCACGGAAATGGAGGCAGAAGCGATACAGGCAGGGTCTGAAGGAACTAAGATGCCCACCCAGGAAAGCTGCTCCTGGGCTCCATTTCAAACCCCTTTTCTTCTGCACCCCTCCTACCAAACGTGAGTCACATGACACAGGCGTCTGCCTCCTCTCAGGCCAGCCTCGCGCTGGTCGCTTTTCCTTCCCTTTGAGGGATTCCTAATGACTCACATATCTGGTGTGGAGCGTGTCCCGTAAGCCTGACAGCCTGGTCCTCTGTGCCAACTGGCCAAGAGCAGCAGGTCTGTTACGGGCGGGACGTTCTGTTACCCGAAGCACCATCCCATCCAGCCCCAGGACCAGCTCTGACCAGCTCTCCCCTGGCCTTGCGGGGCAGAGGTGATGTGAATGCATCTTCCTGAACGTGCATGCACCACCTCACTTGCTCACACACGTCTTTCCCAGGCTGGCTCATGAGTTCACCGAGGGCAGGGACTGCCGCAGTACCTGCTCAATGCCTGGCTCACAGGCGGCCTTTACACACTTGGGGAAAGAATGAATGGACAGACATCGCCGAGGGAAGCTTCCTTTGTGACTCCAGCTAGTTGCCCAGGGAAAACCCAAAAAAGGAATGAGGCACAGACTACTCTTACAGACCCTTGAGTTCTCCTCGATTTCTCGCGCTGTGACTGCGATGGTCTCCACTAGTTCGGAAACATCGATGTCATCACTTGCCATGCCAATGTAAATACAGCTCTTCATGCTTTTATACTCAGGGCCTGTGGGCAGAAACAACAGACCAACTTGGTTCCCAAGTCCACTGTCACGAGTCAGACACAGGCCATTCCGTGCACACCACGCGGCCAGGCACGATGTAGCCTCCCCTAGGGGGTGAGGGCATGGATCTACTGCGGATTCGGGACCCAGCGAGGCTGTGGCAGGGGCAGGAAGCTCTCTCATGCTATCAAGAGCTACACCACTTAAGACAGCCCAACTCCCTTTAGGCCAGTTAGAAAACGGCTTCCAAAGTCCACAGCTGACTTATAGTAGTAATTACCCATTTTAAATGTAAGGTCAGATTCCAGTTCATTTAACTTTTTCAGGAGTCCAGCATGGATTTTTTCCCCTTCTGGATCCAATTTCAAACTGCTCTTATCATCATTAGCGTGTTCATACCTATAAACAATATCACATAACAGCACTTCAGTAATCTAAAGTAAGTGTCCCTCTAGACACAGGATGACAGGTGGAGGAGAAGCTGCTGGAAGTTACTAAGGGTGTGGAAGGAGACACAGGGCAAAGGAGCTACACATAGGGTCTCAAGAGTGAACCTTAAGAATGTCCCAGGGGAGCCCAAGTCTCCAGGTGCATGAGATGTACAAGGAGGGGCATGGTCAGGAAGCCCCATCACTCCTAAGAGGAACAGGAGGCTTCCCTCATCCCGAGAGGGGACAAAGGGACTCAAGACGCCCACTGAGTCAGAGGTTGGAGGGTCTGCCCCCACTGGGAAGTGGTTTTCCGGGGTGAGCTATAGCTCTCTGTTCATTCGTCAGTGGTGCACTAGTAACTTTCAAGCTGGAGCAGAAAGAACACACAGCAACTCCTGCTTCCCTGAGTGCATGCTGCGCCGCTTGCCAGCTATGCTCTTTTAAATGCCCAGGTCTGGGTGAATTTGCATCAGACCCGAGTGCTGTGACTACACATATTCATTTTAGATTTCTAAGCTGGTTCACAAAATGATCCACCCACGGTCTTACCATACCTGACAACTCCTATTCCAGGCCAGTTGGGGTCGTCAACATACAAGAGGCCTGCCGTTGCCTCCACCTCCTGCTTGAACTCCTCTCGCAGCTGCAGTGTACAGGTCAGGACCGGCAGCTTGCTCTGGATGCAGGCCACTAGCTGATCCACATCCTCTCCCCGTGTCCCTAAAACTGGACACATGCACAGAATGTCAGGGAAGCGCTTAAGGAATGGCTGGAAACGAGGGAGCTGTGCTCTCACTTCCACCATCAGAACATCAGCAGTTCTCAGTATAGCAATCAGTTGGAGTTGAGGAGTCAAAAAACAAAAACAAAAACAAAAAACCCACTAAACCCAGATACGTGAGGATATGAGATATTTATGGATGTGAGAGTTGGACCATAAAGAAGGCTAAGTGCCAAAGAATTGACGCTTTCGAACTGTGGTGCTGGAGAAGACTCTTAACAGGCCCTTGGACTGCAAGGAGATCCAACCAGCCCATCCTAAAGGAAATCAACCCTGAATATTCATTGGTAGGACTGATGCTGAAGTTCCAATACTTTGGCCACCTGATGTAAAGAGCTGACTCATTGGAAAAGACCCTGATGCTGGGAAAGATTGAGGGCAAGAAGAGAAGGGGGTGACAGAGGATAAGACGGTTGGGTGGCATCATCAACTCAATGAACATGAATTTGAGCAAACTTGGGAGATAGTGAAGGACAGGGAAGCCTGGTGTGCTGCAGTTAATGGGGTCACAAAGAGTTGGACACGACTGAACTACAGACCCAGATATGGAAGAAGCAGGTGTTAAAAATTCACATAGCTGATTGCCTAGGTGTAGACACATTTTCTTCTTACACAGAAGATAGTATTCAGTTCAGTCCAGTCGCTCAGTCATGTCCGACTCTTTGCGACCCCATGAATTGCAGCATGCCAGGCCTCCCTGTCCATCACCAACTCCCGGAGTTCACTCAAACTCACGTCCATCGAGTCGGTGATGCCATCCAGCCATCTCATCCTCAGTCGTCCCCTTCTCCTCCTGCCCCCAATCCCTCCCAGCATCAGTCTTTTCCAATGAGTCAACTCTTCACATGAGGTGACCCAAGTACTGGAGTTTCAGCTTTAGCATCATTCCTTCGAAAGAACACTCAGGACTGATTTCTTTTAGCATGGACTGGTTGGATCTCCTTGCAGTCCAAGGGACTCTCAAGAGTCTTCTCCAACACCACAGTTCAAAAGCATCAATTCTTTGGCGCTCAGCTTTCTGGTCCCATCACTTCATGAGAAATAGATGGGGAAACACTGGAAACAGTGGCAGATTTTATTTTGGGGGGCTCCAAAATCACTGCAGATGGTGACTGCAGCCATGAAATTAAAAGACACAGACATAGAGAATGGACTTTTGGCCTCTGAGGGAGTAGGAGAGGGCGGGATGATCTGGGAGAATGGCATTGAAGCATATATACTATTATATAAGAAACGAATCGGCAGTCTATGTTCGATACAGGATGCTTGGGGATGGTGTACGGGGATGATCCAGAGAGACGTTGTGGGGTGGGAGGTGGGANTCCAGGTGAATTTTAAAACCAATTTCCTCCTTAAGAAAGAGGAGCAACCGCTCAGTGAGGTGTGGACAACACTGATAAGCATGAGGCCAGTAACTGCAGGGAATCAGGTTAGGATCATCCTTAATGGACGGAGAGACTTCAAACCCAGGAGAAATCTCTGAAAGGGCCAGAGCTGAAGACAAAAGCAAAAAAGGAGAGGTATTAAGGCTAAGAAAGTCTGACATCTCTCAGAGCAACAGTAACCACACCCCACCATCCCCAACCTTGTACCTGCAAGGGTTTGTTCACCGCACACACTTGTGTAACCCAGCAGGGAATCAGCGCTTACATACGCCATCTCACGAGGTGAATATCTGCAGCCCCATTTTATTTTATTTTTAAATTTTATATTGAAGTACAGCTGATTTTGGGCTTCCCAGGTGGCTTAGTGGTAAAGAATCCTGCTGTCAATGCAGAAGACATGGGTTCGATCCATAAGGTTGCAAATTCCATAGGGCTGCAAAGAGTTGGACATGATTGAAAGAGACTTGGCATGCAGGCAGGCAAACATGGCCAGGTTCAGGACATGCGAGCCCCAAACATGGCCCCTGGGCACATGAAATGCTTTTGACCAAAAGCATTTGAGAAACAGTGGGTATAGGAAGGAAGTATCTTGCTGGTGGATCACTACAACCATTCACACAAACAAATGGCCATTTCTAATGAACACAAGAAGAATCGTAGGTGTGGGTAGATACAAGCTAACTTGCACGATTTGGGGGAGAATTTTAAACTTATCCATAGAGGTTCTGCACCTGACTTATGGTTCATTTTTCAAAATTTTTAGCTTACAACTTGAGAAAGGGTGAGGACAGTCATTTAAGGTGTATTTTGATTTTCTACACTTTTTTTTAAAGTGGGTGGTGTTTTTTTTTTTTTTTTTTGCCACATGGCTTGCAGGATCTTAGCTTCTTGTTGTTGTTGCTCAGTCACTAAGTCGTGTCCATCTCTTTGTGACCCCATGGACTGCAGCACACTAGGCTTCCCTGCCTCTCACTGTCTCCCAGAGTTTGCACAAACTCATGTCCGTTGAGTCTGTGATGCCATCCAACCATCTCATCCTCTGTTGTATCCTTCTCCTCGTGCCCTCAATCTTTCTCAGCATTGAGGTCTTTTCCAGTGAGTCGGCTCTTCGCATCAGGTGGCCAAAGTATTGGAGCTTCAGCTTTGGCATCAGTCCTTCCAATGAATATTCAAGTTGATTTCCTTTAGGATGGACTGGTTTGGTCTCCTTGCTGTTCAAATGACTCCCAGAAGACTCTCAGGTTTGTCAGGGCTTTCATTCCAAGGAGCAAGCATCTAGGGATCAAACCTGTGCTCCCTGCAGTGGAAGCTGAGTCCTAACCACTGGACCTCCAGGGAACTTCTCATTTTTTGTACTTTCACAACTACAAATAGATTTCTTGGATTTCTAGACGATGCTACAGCCACTGTAGATCATTAGGTGGGCCTGTGTACGTCCCTGCACACCTGTGAGATTGGGAGTCAGTCTTTAAATGTGTTTTGTTTTTGTTTTTGTTTTGCTCTGCTTTATCCTACTGAGAATTAGGAATGCTGGATGTATTATAAAAACCTGGCTCGGAGAAACAGTGAAACCTGTCTGAAGGACTTGGGGTTTGGGACTTGAAGGTAGATGTGAGGAGGTAATCACTACATCAGTTCAGTTCAGTTCANTTTTGCTCTGCTTTATCCTACTGAGAATTAGGAATGCTGGATGTATTATAAAAACCTGGCTCGGAGAAACAGTGAAACCTGTCTGAAGGACTTGGGGTTTGGGACTTGAAGGTGGATGTGAGGAGGTAATCACTACATCAGTTCAGTTCAGTTCATTTCAGTTCAGTCGCTCAGTCGTGTCCGACTCTTTGCGACCCCATGAAGCACAGCACGCCATAGGAGGTTCTAAATACCACGATAAGCAACTTTTCAATTGCCTTTCTTAAACACTGCTCCACATTTTAAAGAGAAATGAACAGTCATGAATGTTGAAATTCCCTCCTATCCCAGCAGCAATACCGCTCCAGTCTAGCTGATCTGCTCAGCTCACGGAAACAGAGAAGAACGGGGGCGGGGGGCCATTGGTGGAAATATCCTTAAGGCAAGCGGATGTTGGCCTGGGTTTTTGTACCTCGTGGGTGCAGTACCAGGCTGTGTCCACTGGGTGGTGCGCGTGGCCACCGACTCTGGCCCCGCGGACCCCGTCTGGCTGGACTGAGTGGAAACATTTGTAGGACTTGGAAGCGTTTAGCTCCGCACGACTCACGGTCAACCTGATGTTTTAAAAATGTGCAGTTTCCTCTGTTCTTGATTGAGCCTAATTCTGCTTATTAGCATGGCAAAGAGACAGGCTGTAAAGTGATCTTAAGAGATGAGAGAGCGAGATTGAGAATAAAAGGCCTGAAGGACTCAGGGGGCCTAGGGTCAGCTTGAGGCTCTGGCGTCCCCCAGGTCACTTTACAAATCTGGCCTCAGAGGAAGTCAGGAGAAGGGGTGTGTATCGACCCGTTTCCCAGCTCCCTTTCTGTGGGAGATGCTCTGATGTGTGGTTAGGGGATTTTGCACGGTCTGAACATGAGGCAGGGTCTGAACAAGGATCGTGGTGGGAGGAAAGAGAAGAACACTGTGAAGGATGCTTGCTTTTGGATATTGGAGGATACATAGGAGTCACACGTCTTTATTTGCTGAAGTGGAATCAGGCCAGACCTCCAGGAGCAAGGCCCCCACCTCCGGGAGGAGAGGACTTGATGGAGGCTCCCTTTCTTCCTGGAGGACCCACTTGTGAAAACAAGGGCTTCCCTGGTGGCTCAGCTGCTAAAGAAGCCGCCTGCAATGCAGGAAATCTGGGTTCTATCTATCCCTGGGTTGGGAAGATCCTGTGGAGAAGGGAAAGGCCACTCATTCCAGTATTGTGGCCTGGAGAATTCCACGGGCTATATAGTCACAAAGAGCTGGACATGACTGAGCGACTTTCACTTCACTTTCCTCAAGGGTGGTGTCGAACGTCCCCACAGGAAGGAGACCCAACACAGTAGGAAGGGGAAATTGGATGGTGCTTGGGGGGGGGGTGCTGTCCAGCCAGAGTGATGGAGAAGGCTTTTGGCATCACTGTTGTCGTTCAGTCACGTCCGACTCTTTGCGACCCCATGGACGGCAGTGCACCAGGCTTCCCTGTCCATCACCATCTCCTGAAGTTTGATCAGACTCATGTCCGTTGATTGTGTGATGCCATCCAACCATCTCATCCTCTGTCATCCCTTCTTCTCCCTCCTTCAATCTTTCCCAGCATCATCATTAAAAAAAAAAAAAAATATAT
>SJYV01003368.1:2272365-2327873 GCA_006410875.1 Neotragus pygmaeus
GAGAAGACTCTTGAGAGTCCCTTGGACTGCAAGGAGATCCAACCAGACCATTCTAAAGGAGATCAAACCTTGGATTTCTTTGGAAGGAATGATGCTGAAGCTGAAACTCCAGTACTTTGGCCACCTCATGTGAAGAGTTGACTCACTGGAAAAGACTCTGATGCTGGGAGGGATTGGGGGCAGGAGGAGAAGGGGACGACCGATGAAATGGCTGGATGGCATCATGGACTCAATGGACATGAGTCTGAGTGAACTCTGAGAGATGGTGATGAACAGGGAGGCCTGGTGTGCTGCAATTCATGGGGTCGCAAAGAATCGGACACGACTGAGCGACTGAACTGAAGACTTCAGATCTTCACCGACTGATTCAACGAACACAACTAAGACAAGTGCTTCTCTTGCAGGGGCTGTGCCAGGGAAAAGGCTGAAAACTCCACCTCCCAAACCCAATCCATCTCAAATTAAAAAAAAAAATCTTAAATGACACATTAAGTTTAGCTAGAACAAAATTAAAGGCCAAGGCACGGGTTGGGTCACATGAGCCATCAAAACATAAAGCACAATGCTGTGTTTAAGCAACTGGAGGCCACATTCACATTCTCTTCATCTTGTGGCAATGTCAGCTGGCTGAGCACTGGGATGCGGGGTCTGGGGAACGCAACGTGGTCACGCTGGTAAGTCACTCAACCGCATGTAAACTGAAGCCCCTCCCATTTGTTAAGTGATTGATAGTACATTGGTTCTGTTTCTATTTAAATATATATACACTAAATCAGGCAGAAGAGACAGTTTTTCTGGTGGCAACAAGGTGGATGGATGCTTTTTCTGTTTATTATTGTTTTTTAATAATCAACTTTACTGATTGAAGTATAATTTATGTACAATAAAATCCACTCATTTATGTGCATATGGCGTGCTGAGCTGCTTCAGTCGATTCAATGAATTTTGACAAACATATACGGCATGTAACCAGCATAGCATCACCCCCAAAGTTCCCTCATCTCCCCCTGGTTTCACTCTTCTCTCCACTCCTCACTAGCCCCAGACAACTGTGATCTGTTTTCTTTGCTGTCATTTTATCTTCTTAGAATTTCATATAAATGGATATACTATGTAACTTCTTTTATGTCTGGATTTGGCACTTAATCAGCATGCTTCTGAAATTCATCCATTTGATATGTATATCAGTATTTTCATTTACTGCTTCGTAACCCATGATTTGTTTATCCTACAATTTATTCATTCACCAGGGGAGAGGATCTGGGTTTTTTTCAGGCAAGAACACTGCATCTCTACAGCAGCCTAAGAGTTTCAGTTATTCTGCATTCTCACTAGTATTTGGCACTGTATTTTTTTTATATTCTCCATTCTAACAGGTGTATAGTAGTAGCTCATTGTGGTTTTACTTTGCATTTCTCTAATGACTAATGATATTAAGCATTTTTTTGGCACTTATACATTCATGTATTTCTTTGGTGAAGTGTCTACTCAAATCTCTTGTTCACTTTAAACATGGTATTATTTATATCTGTAATATGGAATTATAAAAACTCCTTGTATGTTTTGGATAGAATCCTTTGTCAGGAAAATGTTTTGCCAATATTTTCTCCTAGTCTGTTACTTGCCTTCCATTTTTTAAAAAAACACGGTTTTCTGGATAGCAAAAGCTTTTTTTTCCCTTAATTAAATTATAGTTGATTTACAATGTTGTGTTAGTTTCAGATATTGTTGTTGTTCAGCCGCTAAGTCATTTCCGACTCTTTTGTGACCCTATGGACTGCAGCCCGCCAGGTTCCTCTGTCCATGGGATTTTCCAGGCAAGAATGTTGGAGTGGGTTGCCATTTCCTTCTCCAGGGGATCTTCCTGACCCAGGGATCACACCTGTCTCCTGCTTGGCATTCTTTGCCACTCAGCTACCTGACAGCAAAGTCATTCTTTTCCAGATTCTTCCATTAAGGTTATTATACGATATTGAACATAGTTCACTGGGCAGCAAAGCTTTTAATTTTTGATAAAGCCCAATTTATGGTTCTGCCTTTTCTGTCCCTAGAAATCTGTCCTCAGTNCAGCAAAGTCATTCTTTTCCAGATTCTTCCATTAAGGTTATTACACGATATTGAACATAGTTCACTGGGCAGCAAAGCTTTTAATTTTTGATAAAGCCCAATTTATGGTTCTGCCTTTTGTGTCCCTAGAAATCTGTCCTCAGTCAAGGTCATAAAGATTTTCTCTATGTTCTTCTAGAAATTTTACTGCTTTGGGTTTTATGTTCAGGCTTGTGAACTATTTACAATTAACATCTGCATGTAGAGTGAAGTTAAGACTGAGGTTCAAGTTTTCCTATATTGATATCCAATTGTTCCAAAACCACTGATGGAAAAAGACTATCCTTTTCCCTTTAAATTACCTTTGACGTCTTTGTTAAAAAAAAAACCTAAGTGACCATATTTCTATGGGTGAGTCTATTTCTGAACTGTTTTCTTTGGTTAAGCTCACACTCTCTTATCTTGCAGCTGTATAGTAACTCTAAAAGTCAGACAAGGTAGGTCTTCCAGTGCTGTTCTTTTTCACAATGATTTTCACTCATCTTAGACCATTTTATGTCCATATAAATTTTAGAATCAGCTTATCCATTTCTATCAGCAAGGAGATCCAACCAGTCTATCCTAAAGGAAATCAGTCCTGAATATTCACTGGAAGGACTGAGGCTGAAGCTGAAACTTCAATATTTTGGCCACCTGATGTGAAGAACTGACTCATTTGAAAAGACTCTGATGCTGGGAAAGATTGAAGGTGGGAGGAGGAGACCACAGAGGATGAGATGGTTGGATGGCATCACCAACTCGATGGACACGAGTTTGAGCAAGCTCTAGGAGTTGGTGATGGACAGGGAAGCCTGGCATACTGCAGTTCATGGGGTCGCAAAGAGTTGGACACGACTGAGTGACTGAATTGAATTGATCCATTTCTATAAGAAACTGGAAGTCTGCTAAGATTTTGATATGGTTTGAGTTGAATACATAGATTAATTTCGGAGAGATGTGACAATAATATCAAGCCATTCAACCCTTGTTTATGGCATACTGTTCCATTTATTTGGGTCTTCCTGAATTTCTCTCAGCAACATTTTGTAGTTTTCAGTGTATACATCTTGCATTATTTTGTTACATTTATCCATGAAGGGTTTTTTGATGTTATTATAAATGGCCTTTAAAATTCTATTTCAATTGTTCATTGCAACCTTGATAGATTTGCTTATTAGTTCCAATGGCTGTTCTTTGTGGTTACCTTAGGACTTTCTATCTTACAATCATGCCATCTATAAATAAAGACAGTTTATTTCTCCTCTCTAATCTGTCATGTAACTATTTTTGTCATGTCATGTATGTCATGTGATTATTTTTCTTGCCTTATTGCACTGTCCAGAGCTTCAAGTACAATGCTGAATACAATTTGGTGAGCATAGCACAAAGTGGTAGTTGACTTGCTATCTCAAATTTAAGTGTGATTTAAGTGTGACATTTAAAAATTCAATTTAGAAAGGAAGCACATGATGGAGTAGAAAAGCACTTACATCCTAAATGAAAAAGTATATACACACAAACAAGAACTCCCCAAACAAACCAACATTTTACTATTATAACTCCTACCATGATACTGATACTGTCTACCTCACATTCTTAAGACTTGATCTCTTTTAGGCTAAGTACCATCTTTTTTTTTTTTTTCCAATCCTCTACCTTGTATGTCCAAAATGGAAGATTCAGGTTCATGACACCTACCAGCATTTGCAACAAGAAGCAAGGGCAGTTTTCCTCGTTCTATGTCATCTTTAATCAGTTTCTCCAGGAAGGCAACATCCTGGGATTGAAAGACAAACCACAAAAACATGAGACAACCAACATAAAAGCTATACAAGGAAAAATGATAACTTCTGAATGAAGCAGATACTCTCAAAACTTATCAATTCTTTTCTAGACAATTTTCCTTTTTATCTAATTATACATGAGAAAACAAAATCATTTTACTTGAAGATTAACTAAAAAACTCAGTTAAATGAGATTAAAGTTAGAAACTACATACACAAAACCAACATTTCTCTACTTTAAAACATTTATGATTTTAAAAATTCTCTTAAACTGGCCCCCTTGTTGCCACAAAAACAGCCAAAAATGTATCTCTAATGTTATACCAACAAAGGTCCATCTAGTCAAAGCTATGATTTTTCCAGTAGTCGTGTATGGATGTGAGAGTTGGACCATGAAGAAAGCTGAGTGCCAAAGAATTGATGCTTTTGAACTGTGTTGTTGGAAAATACTTTTTTTGCAACTCTTTTTTTTTTTCCCCTCTACAACTTTTCATTTTCTTTCCTGCAGCATGTTGTTGCAGTCTTGGTTGCAGCACGTGGTTTTTTTAGCTGCAGCATCTGGGATCTAGTTCCCTGAACAGGGATTGAACCCAGGCCACCTGCATTGGAAACATGAAGTCTTAGGCACTTGACCACCAGGGAAGTCCTCTAGAGAAGACTCTTGAGAGTCCCTTGGACTGCAAGGAGATCAAACCAGTCCATCCTAAAGGAAATCAGCCCTGAATATTCATTGGAAGGGCTGATGCTGAAGCTGAAACTCTAATACTTTGGCCACCTGATGCAAAGAACTGACTCATTGGAAAAGACCCTGATGCTGGGAAAGATTGAAGGTGGGAGAAGGGGATGACAGAGGATGAGATGGTTGGATGGCATCACCGACTCGATGAACATGAATTTGAGCAAGCTCTGGGAGTTGGTGATGGACAGGGAAGCCTGGCGTGCTGCAGTCCATGGGATTATAAAGCATCGGACACAACTACGACTGAGTGACTGAACTGAACTGAATGTTATTCAATGATGTATCTAAACCAAAAAACCTAACTACCTTGAAAAAGAAATGCAGAATCCTAAAACCTATCCCTTCTGCTTCTGACTTCAGTATGGAAAGCTTCACCACTTGTATGTCTGAACATATGCAGAATCCAATCCCAAGGATTATGATAAACAACCTTACTTTCAAAATCTGCCCATTCATAAATCCAGGTTAACAGTGATAACCATTTGAAAGAATGGTTTAGAAGGAATTTTTGATGCTTAATTCTACTTAAAGAAGTTGATACAGAGATTATAAGACTCCTTAAGAGCCAGGCGCTGCTCACCTTTCTGCCAGTCAACCTGTGTGGACATTCAAACCTGGAAGCATGTATTAGGCAATGGGAAGATCTAAGCAACCCATGAATAAGCTAATAATTATCTGGAGGCCAGCGAACAGAGCCACAGTTGAAAGGAAGATACAGTTTCAAAACACAATTCTTTCTTATTTTATAAACTTACCATCAGAGCTTACCACTATATTTTACCATTATAAACTTTATCATCAGAGCTTACCATCTGATGCTGGGATCCAAACACAGTGTTACAGGGTACCCGACACAAGCAGGGAAAGGGCAAGCCAAGCTGTGGGGAGAAGCACGCAGTTTCACAAGAAGGGTCTTGGTCTCCAACCCCTTACGTCCCCGAAAGACTGTGGTTCTAAGTCACAATTATTCTTTTAAAACAATCCCTCTCTTAGGAACACTTAATATTATAAATATAAAGTATATCTAGAGAGTCAAGTGGTGGAGGAGGGTGGGGTGGTAAATTTCCAGGAGCTGTCTTCTAAGAGGATGCAGACAATGTAAAATTTTCTAAATGAGTCAATTGAATGAGTAACTATCAACTCATCTTCTAAATGAGTACCTATTCTTTGCTGTATTTTAGAATATGTCAAAAAACCAAAAGCTTTTCCAAATGGAGAAACAAGCTGAGCCTTTAGCATTTTGGGGGGTAATTTAGGATCTTCCCTCCAAGGATTAGTGGTAAATAACACCGCCTAAAGGTATTCAAAGAACAAAACATATTTATGGGCCCACCCATTCCTAAAAAACAATAAATATGGAGCAACAGATGTACATATCTCAGGAGAAATGAAGTGTCATAAAGACAGAAATTGTCAAATAAATTTTATATTCTTCATTTTTAGCTTCCAAATCCTTAAGGAGATTATGTTTTAGGAATTTTTTAACATTTGAGCATATTGCTCTATATAACTAAGACTTATAAGCCTTATAGACCAAAAATTTAACGAGCATTTTATTCACATTTTTTTCCTGTAAAGAATCTTGCTCTACATTATGAAAGTGAAATCCAAGTAAAACACACAATAAATAATTACAGAAATTAAAAGTGAAAATGTCGTCCCATTCCCCCCACCCCTCAGACCACCCGGTTAAGCCACAATCTGTCACTGTTGGGCTTCCCTGATGGCTCAGACCGGAAAGAATCCACCTGCAATGCAGGAGACCCAGGTTTGATCTCTGGGTTGGGATGATCCCCTGGAGAAGGGAATGGCAACCCACTCCAGGATCCTTTCCTGGAGAATTCCATGGACAGAGGATCCTGTCAGGCTACAGTCCATAGAGTCATAGAGTTGGACACAACTGAGTGATTAACATCACCCCTGTTAATAGGTTAGTATAGAACTTTCCAGATATTTTCTAGGCAAAAACATGATGTATTTATATATTTTTCCAGATATAAAAAAAATATGCACATTAGCATGTACCTACTTTTAAAACATGAACATCTGCCACCTGCCTTTCCCACTTAACATCCTCACATATTTTTTGAAGACTCGATTGCTGTCCCAAGACAGCTTTGAGGCCCTAAGAGCCTGGCTCAACAGCAAGTACCCAATAAGTAATTTGTTTCATGTTTCTACAGAGGTATTATAGAATTCCTCATTTTTTATATCCTTAAGAAGAGGGCATGATTTCTTTTTTTTTTTTATGTGAAAACGGGTAAAAATACTCTGTATTGCCGACCTGATTTAGTCCACTTAGGTTAATATTTGTTGTTGCTGATTAGTCACCAAGTCGTGTCTAACTCTTTTTCAACCCCATGGACTATACCCCGTCAGGTTCCTCTGTCGATGGGATTCTCCAGGCAAGAATACTTCTCCTCCTCCAGAGAAGAGGACACAATTTCTTGCCACCAGTGACCAAGGCTCAGAAACAACTCAACTCCCGAGTTTCCCCTATGTACCTCCCAGGGACTTCATCTTTCAGAAGACAATCCCTCCAATTCTAGGTGTTTTGCTTTAAAATGTTCTTGGCCAAGAGGCTTAACAAGTTCTTGACTCAGGGTAGCACCCTAATCAAGCTTTCATAAACTCCAGAAAAGGATAATGTTCTTTGATCTAAT
This sequence comes from Neotragus pygmaeus, assembly GCA_006410875.1. Lineage (NCBI taxonomy): Eukaryota > Metazoa > Chordata > Mammalia > Artiodactyla > Bovidae > Neotragus > Neotragus pygmaeus. Next base: position 2,279,637 of record SJYV01003368.1, read on the forward strand.
AATTCTAGACTGGCTCTGAAAATCCATCTGAGGAATATAACCCAAAGTATAGAAAAAGCTTTATGCACAAAGATGTCCATAACAGCACTATACAAAGAAAATTTCCCCAGAATGGTCATAAAAAGCCAAAGAATACAAACACTCTAACTGTCCAAAAAGAAAAAAAAATTTTTTAATACTATACACTCACTTGAAGGAATACCATGAAGGCATTAAAAATATACTTTACTTTGAAGAACTGATAAAACATGATATGCATCTATTACAACAGTAAGTGAAAAAAGCCATGTATAGCCATGTAAAAACATACATGCCCTCGGACTGATCAAAGTCTGAAAAGAAATAAAGTAAAATGTTGACTGTGGTTGCCTTTGGACAACTAAAAAAGACATATATATCTCTCTAGATAAGCTTATTAATACATATTTACATCTAAAAATGACAAAAGACGCATGTAAGAAAATCATCTTTTTCTTCACTTGAAAAAAAAGCGGCTAAAGAAATAGGTGAACACACTTGAAAAACTTCGAGGACAGAATAAATCATCGTTTCTTTAAACGATCGCCCTTATGCCACATTACCTGATTACAGAGGTACTGGCCGAGGCCAGGCCTAGCCGCAGCACTTAGATAGATCACAGGCTTCCTGTTATATAACACATTGAACCCATCTACTACGAAGTCTTCATAACGGGAATGGATGGCAAGCCTACAGATCTTTGCGAGTCCTTCTCTTTCTTCTTCGTGGAAATAAGCACAGCCATTTTCATACCTGTTACGAGACACTCCAATGTCAGTATGTTCTTACCTCTGATTTTATAAGTCCAATCTCTTCTCAACCTAGAAACTGTCACCCAGATCAAAGGAGATAGGAATCACCCTCGTCTCAGATGGCTGAAAACTCACGGCAGCTGGAGGTTATAAAGAACAAAGGCAATGACCCTTTATCCACACTGAGCTCCTGGAAGAGCAGGAACTAAGAAAACCAGTAGGAAATAGGAATGCTCAGATATAAAAAGGCTGAAGATCATGGATTGGCTTACTTCACCAGAAAATCAGCACTGGATAATGTAAAGCATAGTGTTCTGTAGTGTCAGCCCTAAAACGTCCAAAGTAAGTAAAACTGTCAATAACGCTAGTCAGGCTAAGTTTTGCTTTCACTACTATCTGCTTGGAAACTTTTATTCTTCTCCATCTCTAAAGAGAAAGAGAGAGAATTACAATTACAGGTGTTGGATTTTTATTAGAAGAAAATTTCTCCTTTGCCACACAGGCAAACTCATACTCTTGCCAGGCCAAGCTCCTTTCCACCATCTGAAAATGACTCTCCCAAGTTATTAAACGTTCCAATGTTAGGTAAACATTCCTTTTCCATAAAAGTAACAGCATAAATAAAACACAAAATACCACTGGTCTTGTATCTTCTACTGACTCCTTACTTGGCTAGAATTCCTTAATAATGACAGTAGTTACCACTGTATAAAGCAAATTTCAATTTCCCAACACATACTCATCTTCCTTATGACAGCATTTCCTTTCTACGAAAGCACAGCTAATACTTTAAATAAGAATACTTGAATCCAGGGACCTCCCTCGTGGTCCAGTAGTTAAGACTGGGGGCATGGGTTCAATTCCTGCTTGAGAAACTAAGATCCAGCATGCCACACAGCATGGCAAAAAAAAAGAGAGAAAAACTCCCCCAAACTTGCCTCCATTTCACTGCTACATCTTCTATCAACATGTGCCAACTAGGAATCTTCTTTCTCTTTCCTTATTTTTATTCTTTTTTAAATCATGGAAGTATGATAACACATTTATAGGAGACTTAGAAAATATAGAGCAAGATTACATATAGTTCAACTATATATAGTAATAAATAAGAAACTGTGGACATTATTCAACAGTAGAGGCTCATGTTCTCAGATCCTCACATGTATTAATTCATTGGTTCATTTAATCCTCACAACAATGTCATCAAATGGATATTAAGTCTATCTCCGTTTCACAGATAGGGAAACTGAAGCATGCAGAGTGGTTAAGTAACTCCTTCGAAAGGAAAGGGAAGAGGCAGATCTGAATCTAGGCAGCACAGCTCCAGAAAAGAGACTTCTCACAGTCTATATCCAACTCATAAATGCCTTTACCGGAAACTAAAAACTTATTACCTGAAAATTCTGCAGAGCCATAAGGTAGTGTCTGAAAGTATCCTAGTAGTAAGTTTTCTCAGCTTCTCTTTATCCAGAGTTGAAATGTAAGCTCCCAGACTATGCCCCAACAAAGATATATGACCTTGTTCTCCAATATTCTGAATTCTGTTAATAAAAAATATTAGATTTTTTAAAAAGGTATTAGTCTAAGCATAAATAAATAAAACTTAGAGACACAGTATTCCACAAAAATTTCTGTCACATTTGAAATGCACTTAATGTCCTAGAAGGCAGAAACTGAGATAAATTTAGAAAATTCAATGTGTAATAAGGTATTCACAGCTTAGGGGGAAATTTTCTTTCTGAATTCAAGTGCTAGGAGATAAATATCCTTTTTATTGAATACCAACTAAGTACACAAACTGTTTTTAAATAATTTTCTCCAAATAAGTTTTTTAAATTAAATACTAGCTGTAAGAACTATAGAGAGTAAAGCTGAGATAAAATGTGCAGAAAACAATTTAAGAATTAATAAAAAAAAAAGAATTAATAGATGAAGATCAATTCCCTGCATTAAACAGCTATTTATAACAATTCAGCAAATTAAAGGGGAACTAGGTATTGCTTTGCATATAATTAAGGTGGATGGACTAATTTCTCTTATAAAGAATAAATGTAATAATGAAAATGACAAAAACAAGATTCTGGGCAGAGACAGTTCATAGAAAAGGAAATATAAATGGGTCTTAAAACATACAAAAAAGACACTTAACCTGATTTCTTAAGAAAAATGCAAACTAAAACCATGCTGAAATATTATTTCTTACCTATCAGACTGGCAACAATCCTTAAGTTTGCTAATACCCTTGTAGGCAAGCGTGTGGGGAAAAAGGTCCTCTCACACACACAGAGTGGGAATGTGAACAGGCACAAGTCCATGCAGGGAAATTTGGCAATATCTGTCAAATTTATAAATATACAAACTTACTCAGTCTAGCAATCTTACTCCTAGGACTTTAATCTCCAGAAACACTACTCTGAGGAAATGACACATGTACAAAGTTACCAGCTGCAGGAATGTTTGTAAGAGTAAAACATGAATCGGAGACTAGTTAAATAAAATATGGCTCATCTATTAACACTGTGTGCATGTTTGGTCATACCCAACTCTTTGCGACCCCAAGGACCGTAGCCCACCATCTTCCTCTGTCCATGGGACTTTCCAGGCAAGACTACTGGAGTAGGTTGCCACTTTCTCCTGCAGGGGATCTTCCCAACCCAGGGATCAAACCCATGTATCCTGCACTGCAGGCGGATTCTTTACTGCTGAGCTACCAGGGAAGGCCCAGAGCAACATCAAACAGCTCTTAAAGGAGAAAGTGCCTTGTGTACTGCTATTCCAGGAACTTCAAGACATAAGTGACAAAAGGAAGACACAGAACAACGTGCAGAGAATTTAGGTCCTGGAAGAGGTAAGCATAAACATCTGGCTTGGGTGTATGTATACATGAATTATCTCTGAAGAATACACCAGAAACTGGCAGCTTATCTCTAGGAAGGAGAACAAGCTAGGGAGGGAGAGATAAGAAGGAATATTGCCTTTGCATATATACCTTTTCTATCTTTTGAAATCTGAACCAGAAGAATGCATTACTTATTCTAAAAAAAACACTGTATTTAAAACAATTAAAGAGAAAACTAGATAAACTGCTTGACAGATGCATAAATGGAAATAAGATAAGCAGATGATTCACAGATGGTGTGGCTTGCCACCAATGAATTCAGCTGCAGTACTTCTCAGCAATCAAAAGCCCAGGAACAGAAACAGCCAGAAACAGAAGTACACAGCAGCTACCCTCTGGCCTCTGCGCCAGCCCCTCCCTAAGACACAAGACCATAAAAATGACAGGTTTTAGTAAATGATTTCCTTTTACAAAATACATTATCTAAAATATGTCAACGTCTCCCTGAAGGAAGTGAATGTTGTTGTAACTTCATATATAATCTGGAATGAAATAAGGCTTATCATTGCAGCAACTTGTATGAATGCAATCATTATCAAAGCCAAGAACAGAAATACTTTCAAAGAGAAGCTGCCAACCGTTCTCCATTACCGGGTGCTTTGGGGCTCCTCGTCTTCATCTCCATGCATCAGATTCTGAACTAACTGGAGGATGCTCACCATGTCTTGTCCACTGTGGAACAGAAAAAGTTAACAGACGGGGAAATAGCACACGGCACCCCACCCCTCACCACCAGTCTCTCACTATTTCTCTTGTTTCAACTAGCTTTGATGTCTTTCTGTTACAACAGAAATAATGTGTTTTGAGATACAGTATACAGCATCTTGTTTTTTAAAAATAAACCATAAGTTATCAATTGAATTCTGAATATAACCATACATATATTAAAGTATTAGTTGCTTAGTTGTGTCCGACTCTTTGCAACTCCATGGACTGCAGCCCGCCAGGCTCCTCTGTCCATGGAATTCTCCAGGCAGGAATCCTGGAGTGGGTAGTCATTCCTTTCTCCAGAAGATCTTCCCCACCCGGGGCTTGAACCTGGGTCTACTGCACTGCAGGCAGATTCTTGATCATCTGAGCCACCATGGAAGCCCCTTACTTGTAATTAATTAAATCTTCTACCTGAATGTAAATTTGATTTTTAAAAATTTCACTAGCTTTAGCAGTATTTCTCTACCAGTTCATTTGAGTCTTGGAGACTACTTAGTAAGCATATTATAAGGGTCAAAATAGTCCTTATAAGCTGCTGGAAGATCACAAAAGCAGCAAGAATACTTCAATACCACTGGGTGTATCTAAGTTTCCCTCCATGTGAGATTCTTGTCTGTTTGTTCTAACAGAGTTAAACATGGAATGCAGGCAACACTTATTACCACCTCTTCCCCAAACTGGAGCAACTGGAGACTTGCTTAGAGTATAAACAGACTTACTTCTGTCCAAGATACGTTTTTAAATGCTCGTTACATGAGGTGGACACATACAAGAAGAATGCGAACGGGGCGTTCGTTAGCAATGGCAAGGTGACGTGCAAAACATGTGATGTCAACATGCTACCACTCTGTTAATGAGAAGGTGACATAAAAAATTCTCCCTTTTGAAAAACAATGTCCCCAAACCCATCTTCCTCAAGGTGCTGACCTTCATATGTGAGGGACTCTGGTCCATGGACTTTATGTAGAAATGAAGCTAGGTGACCTTCAGGAAACCCTATGTTACAGAGCTGTGAGGACGCCATTAGTCCATGAAAAGCACTGAACTCTGCGCCTGGGAAGTGGGATCTCGGATGCAGCTATCAGCATTATTAGTGTGAACACCCTGGACTGGCGTCATTAATGTGCTTCCACTCTGAATTACAGATGCTCCCAGCAGTATCTCTTCTAGGGAAACTTCTGCAGGATGAGTAGAACCCTGTAATTCCCTTCAGCAGGCCTGGGTGAGGAGACTTAGAAGATCTGGTTCCTGTTCTCAGCTGGAAAATGAACTTCACCCACAGAGGACTTCCTCCATCCACTGGGATCCTTCCTCTGTTCTTTTGCAACCCTGAACATACTTACATTTGGGTCAAAGGACGGCTTAAGGGAGTTGCACTATTTACCTATGCACAATTTCCTGGTTATAAAAAAAATAATGTTTGTCCGAAGGAAACTTGGCCAGAACTTAAAATCCAAATTAAGTGCTAACATCCTGTAAAAACTGTTGGCTGAACAACTACTTCTTTTCCTGATATTTTTCCTGCTACTTCAAACCACAAACGGACAGATTTCCTTTAGTTGCCAAAAAATGAATCACTCTACTAATAAATGAGCTGATGCTTTCCTTTCATTTTCTTTTCCTTACTATATAATACAATGGTAAATCTTATCAAGTTAAAATAACTCTCACAATAAAGCTCAGTCTATCAGATTGCTGGTTTCAAGGATGAAACAAGTATGATAGTTGAGTTATGAGTCTGTATATGCTTCTAAGAGGTTGTGCTAAACTCTGAATGGGGAAGGGGGAGAAACAGTAGGTATAGCAGCATCACCAACCAGCCAACAGCATTTCACTTTTCTGACATTACACTGCATAGAACTCTCAATTTGTTTTGTGTTAAGACTATAAATCAATGATGGTAAAATCTTGCTTTAAAGAAAAGGTACACCCCACGGAAAGGTGCTTACCTGTTGTTTTTTTTTTTAAACCTTTTATTTACTACTGGAGTACAGCTGATTAGCAATGTTGTGATAACGTCAGGTGGATAGCAAAGGGGCTGAGCCACACATATACACGTGTCCAATTTGCCCCAAACTCCCTTCCCGTAACATTAAGCCCTGTGCTGAACAGCAGGAAAGTGCTTCTCTTCCTCACCACCTACCTGCCTTGCAGTGGCCCTGGAATGTCCCCTGATAGGAGCTTCTTTCCATTTTCCTCCTCTGTTCTTCTAATTTAAAGGAAATAAAAAATTGTTATATTTCTAACATTGGAGCATGAACATGTGATAACGTTGCTCATAAACTCTAGTAACTGATGTGGAATTTGAAACACACATTCCCCCACCCCCACCCCATCCCAGCCCCCCAGGCTGGGCTATAGTTTAATTTCAGGAAAAGAATACTAAAAAAAATAGTAATATTTCAACCCATTTCTTGTTTACTTGATGTACTATATGACCTGAATATATAGTAAGAAGTATTTCTAGAGTCAAGTTAATTAAGTAAATTTTAATAGAAGTGAAAATTATAAGTCCTGCCCCTCAGTTTCAAAATCCTTTAATGATAAAACACCTTCCACTCAAGACAAACACCAATTTTAAAGTCAGCTGCAGCTAAGCATGACGTTCTGAAAGCAAGAGGTGTTTTCAACAGCAGGAAACCAGTGCCACCAGTTTCACAGCAGGTTGAGCACGTTTAATGGGGTCACGTCTGTTCCGTAGGCTCACCTCTGACTGTCCTCGAGCATCTTCATGGCCTCCTTCAAGTTTTTTCCCATTTCAGCTAGAGTAGGGTCTGCTATCTGGAAAAAAATTTTTCAAAAGGTTAAATGTTAACAACCTTCTAATACTTCCACAACAGTTCATCAAGAAAAAAACTAAATTTTAAGTCCATTTTCTTCTGTATTTATTATAACATACTTGGGTTATGAAGCACATGCTTGATGTCAAAATTCCAACAGTACAAAGTCCCAGCCCCCGGGAGGCCGCTTTTGGCATGTGCCCTCCAAGCTTCCCTCTCATCACGTGCACTTCTCCACACTGCTTTTTTTCTGCTTTACAGTGAGTACCATTCCACATCAGTAGGTCCGCTTCATTCTCTTTAGCGGTTACACCTTTTTGCATCTGATGGATATATTATAGTGTAACAGTCCTAAATTAATGGACCTTCTAGGTTACTCAAGTTTTTCACTATTAGAAGAAAGTCCAGAGAAGTATGAATAGCATACTCTTTGTTTTACGGCTGTAGCAGGCTGAAAAATGGGGCTTGCCTGGTGGCCCAGTGGTAACAATCTGTTTGCAATGCAGGAGATGTGGGTTCAATTCCTGGGTGGGGAAGATCCCCTGCAGAAGGAAATGGCAATCCACACCAGTGTTCCCGCCTGGGAAATCCCATGGACAGAGGAGCCTGGAGGGCTTCAGTCCATGGGGTCACAAGGATCAGATACTGCTCGGTGACTAAATCACCACCACCAAGCTGAAACTAGCCCCCCAAAAGATGTTCATATCCTAATCCCTAGAACTTGTGAATGTGTCCCTTATGTGACAAAGTCTTTGCAGATGTGATTAAACTATGGTCATCCAGGTGAGCCCTGAGTGCACTAGCATGAACCAACATGAGAGAACTGGAAGGAGGCCACACATAAGCACCGAGAGCAGGTGCTGTGCTGCCAGAGCAGAGAGGGATCTGAAGATGCTGCCCTTAGAACTGGAGCGATGGTGCCACCAGTCAAGGCAGGGTGGCTGGCAAGCAACAAGCTGGAACAAGAAAGCAAGGGACATCCCAGAGCCTCTGGAGGGAGAGCATCCTCCCATCCCTTGATGTCAGTTCACCGACAATGATTTCAAACTTCTGGCCTCCAGAACTGACAGAGAATACACTTCTGTTGTTCCGAGCTACCCAGTTTGTGTTAACAGGTTACAGCAATCACATGAAACTCCTACATTCAAGAATTTGCAAGTGCTTCTAAAACCTCCGGACACTTACACAAACTTGTAATACTGACATCTCCAAAGAATTTATCATTCATATCCTTTTGGATTTTAGTACCAAGTGTACATCTACCTCCCATTCAAAACATAGACAGGACTAAATTTTTAAAATTCTCACAGAATTAAAACATTCACTCTTCTTATATCTCCGTAACACTTTTTAGGGAGACAGCCTTGTTGCCATGAATCTCTATGTAGCATGAGTTGAGTTATAAACAATTACAGAAGCTCTCTTTTGTTCCCCTCTTAAGTGTACTTCAAGAGTATTTATCTGCATTCTCCTCCTGTTGTCTACTGTACCTGGTAATAGTTTATCTTAGGTAGATGTGCAAGGAGTATTACCTTTAGTGTTGCTTACCTCCTCAAAATTGTGTTCTTTTTCTTAAGGAAATTCTACTGTTTATCAGTGTAAGAATACAGGGGGGGTAGTCATTCCCTTCTCCAGGGGGTTTTCCCAACCCACGGATCAAACCTGCGTCTCTCACATTGCAGGCGGATTCCTTACTGTCTGAGGCACCAGGGAAGTCCCAGTGTAAGTATCAGAAAATGTTAAATCAAGAAGGGACCTTAGGGGTCTAGCCTAGGAATTGCCAACCTGCGTTCTTTTGAGCCTTAAGACTCTTGGGAAGAACTTTAGGGAGAAGGGGCTAGGCAGCCACCTGGGGCTTCCAGCTCTGCTCCCCTTTAAGGAGATCAGCTCTGTTTTTAGCAACAGGGTTTTGAGTCAAGTTTCCAAAAAAGGAAAAGTATAGCATGAAAGCCTCTGTTTCCAGTCTAACATTTTAATTATTTATAAAAATTACTTATTTTTGCCTGCACTGCATGGCAAGTGGGATCTCAGTTCCCCAAACAAGGATGGAACCAGTGCCCCCTGCAGGGGAAGTGCAGAGTCTTAACTACTGGACCGCCAGGCCAGGGAAGTCCTGATGCCACACTTCAGAGAGGAAACTAAGACTTAGAGAAGGACAGTGACTTGCCTAGGCTCATGGAACTAATAAAAGATGGAGAACTGCCAGAACCCTGGTTTCCTGATCTGTTTCTGCCTCTATTACATCACACTGATTCTACAAGGAGTTAGAAAGGAATCACGTAGCCACATCCGACCTGATTTTTACAAAAGATAGAAAAAAAAAAATCACTTAAAAAACAACAGGTGTTTCCAATAAAAATCACAGTTTAAATGTAACCACAAGGTGGGTGAGAGAGCAATTTAAAAGGGTCTCCTTGTTCTTCCTTAACAATTCTGAGTAGGAGGAGGAACAAGATAATGGTCAAGAGAAGTGATCTTGCTCCCCAGTCTGCTGGTCAAGGTCCTTACCACATCTCCTGTGACACTCCAATCTTTGAGCATCTGGCCAAATGCAAAGACAGACAGTTTGCTTGATCAATTACTCTTCCTTGTTTCGTGCTTATAACATCTGTCTTGTCTGAAATGTCCCTGTGCCTTTTATCTACCACTAACCACCTATTAAATCAGGATCCACTACTTTCAAGACACCCTTATGGATAAAATCACTTTCATTTTTTCACATCCCCTCTAATGATATCGATACCATTTTTTCCTAAATCAAACATCTGGACTCACTGCCTGACAAATGACTGTACTAATTAATATTCAGAGGGACAGCAGGATGGAAGGCTTGAGCCGAGGCCATTCTAACATGTAACTGCCCAATTTCTCACATCCCTCACTGTGAACTGTGTTACAGGCGGTCTTCCCAGTACAGGTACTCTCCCCAGCAAGATCATATGCTTCTTGAAGGCAGCCATTCAGACTCCCACTGATTTCGCCTTCTCTTATAGGCCTCAAGGGCTTCCCTGGTGGCTCATTGGTAAAGAATCTGTCTGCAAGGCAGGAGATGCAGATTTTACCTAGGGTCAGGAAGATCCCTCGGAGAAGGAAATGGCAACCCACTCCAGTATCCTTGTCTAGAGAATCCCATGGATAGAGGATCCTGGAGGGCTAAAGTCCATGAGGTCGCAAGAGTCAGACACGACTGAGCAGCTAAACAACAACAGGCCTAAAATGTCTAAAGTCAGCCTGAGTCTTGGATTGCCATATTGCCTCTGAAACCCCTCAGGAAGGCACAGAATACTGAATATCAACATATTGGCTGTAAGTTCAACACAACTAACTTTTCCTATAAGATTGAACAGATTTTTCAGTTAAGAATAGACAAAGTAGTTGACTTAAGAAGCTGCTTCATATGATAATACTTATTTTTAAACACCAGAATCACATGTGATGACACTGAAAGAGGCAGGAGGGAAGTGCAGCTTCGTATTTCCCCATCTGAGTCTCTCTCTCTCAAGAGCACACACTCATTGAGTGGAAAGGCTGACATTTAAACTGCTCTTGCTCCTACTCTCTTTTAGGGAGTGAAGTGCGGGCAGGGGGTGGGGTAGCAGATGGGTAAGGAAAATAGCACGTTTAGTTAAACGTGACTAGAATATGACTCCAATGCTATAGAACCGCACAGGCATGTTCTGTTAACAGGATAATCCAAAATATAAAGTGTTACCCAGCTGCAGGATATCAAGCCTTAAGTCAAAGAACGCTCTAAGAAAAATATTTATCAATTGGTTACTGAAAACTAAAAGCCATGCCTCCATACACTTCTACTGAGGACAGTGACTACTTTTTCCTTCACATTTCCCAACCTCAATACCTGTTACAGGGCCAGACAAAGGACTTGTGTGATAAATGTTAATAAACAACAGCAGGGCAACAGCCAGACACAAACCAAAATGAGCGAAGAATTAAATTGAATAAAGACGTCCATCATTAAGTATTTAGAAGAAGACTGTTTTACACTATTCAGGGAAGGAAAAAAAATAGTATTCTATGCCAGGTTCCTGGGGAAAATGTCATATTTTTCAACCCTTAGCACCTAACACAGGGCCTGGAGCAGAAAAAGGACTCAATGAGATTTGTGATCCTTAATTTACTGTGATCCCTCATTACTAACACTTACTGAATTGCTCTCTACATTCCAGGCATCATCTAATTAACACCTTTATATACATTGTTGTTGTTTATTCGCTAAGTCAGTTTGACTCTTTGTGACCCAATGAACTGCAGTACGCTAGGCTTTTGTGTACTTCACTATTTCCCAGAGTTTGCACAAACTCAAGTCCATTGAATCAGTGATACCATCTAACCATCTCATCCTCTGTTGTCCCCTTTTCCTCCTGCCCTCAGTCTTTCCCAGCATCAGGGTCTTTTCCAATGAGTCGGCTCTTCGCATCAGGTGGCCAAAGTATTGAAGCTTCAGCATCAGTCCTTCCAATGAATATTCAGAGTTGATTTCCTTTAGGATTGACTAGTNTCTTTGAAAGGCTTTATGTTTTAGGCTTTGTGTGCTTCTCACAATTGGGAGGCTGTAAATAATTGTATGTACAGCTGTAAGTGTCTGGATACACCTGCCAAGCAAGCTAGAATGCTAACAGAGGGAGTTTGGTTTGAAATATTCCTCTCATGTCCAGGAGACTCATTAGCTATAACCCTAAGTTGAATTTTTGCAGAGAAAGGTGGTCAGCGTTAAACCCTGTTAATGTGAGAGGAGTTGGTGAATGTCATGAAACAGTAAAACAGACAGATTCTGGTTTGGGGGTAAATGCTCGAGAAAGCCTCGGGAGCCCATTTTGTCCTGAAGCCTTGCTTAACAGTTTTCTTCCACATGACCTTGTCATGGATGGGATCTACCGTGGCCACTCCCAGCACTCAGCCTTCTTCACAGTCCAGCTCTCACATCCATACATGACCACAGGAAAAACCATAGCCTTGANGAAAGAAGAAGAAACAAAATTCAAAGTTAGTAGAAGGAAAGAAATATACAGGTCTTATTTTTGTATCCATTCATCCATTCTGTGTCTTTTGATTGGAGCATTTAGTCCATTTATATTTAAGGCAATTATTGATATGTATGAGCCTATTACCATTTATTGTTTTGAGTTTGTTTTTGTAGGCCTCTTCTTTCTCTTGTGTTTCCTAACTAGAGAAATTCCTTTAGCATTTGTTGTAAAGCTGGTTTGGTGGTACTGAATTCTCTCAACTTTTGGTTATCTGTAAAGTTTCTGATTTCTCCTTTGAATCTGAATAAGATCTTTGCTGAATAGAGGAATCTTGTTTGTAGATTTTTTTCCTTCTATCATTTTAAGTATATTCTGCCACTCACTTCTGGCCTGCAGAGTCCTTGCTGAAAAATCAGCTGTTAACATTATGAGGATTCTTTTGTNCCTTTAGGATTGACTAGTTTGATCTCCTTGCTGTCCAAGGGACTCTCAAGAGTCTTCTCCAATACCACAGTTCAGAAGCGTCAATTCTTCAGCTCTCAGTCTTCTTTATGGTCCACATATGGTCCTGACATCCATATATGACTACTGGGAAAACCATTTATCATTGACTATACAGACCTTCATTAGCAAAGGGATGTCTCTGCTTTTCAATATGCTGTCTAGGTTTGTCATAGCTTTCCTTCCAAGGAGGAAGCATCTTTTAATTTCATGGCTGAAGTTACCATATGCAGTGATTTTGGAGCCCAAGAAATTAAAATCTGTCACTGCTTCCATTTCTTCTCCAACAATTTGCCATGAAGTGATTACATACATTACTTCCTAGCAAACTCAAAGTTACAGAGTTAGCAGGCTTCAGAGCCAGAATTTAAAACAAGGTCTGAGGATTTCCCTGGCACTCCAGCGGTTAAGACTCCAAGCTTCAGATGCAGGAGGTGCAGATTTGATCCCTAGTCAGGGAACTAAGATCCCACATGCCTTGAGGTGTGGCCAAAAAAAAATTTTTTTTTAACAAAACAAGGTCTGAATTACTCTAGAACCAGTGCTCTTAACCACTAGGCAATACTGCCCCTCAATATCATCAAATAAGAAAACAAAGCAACTTACACTTTGAAAAAGCTCTTGTCTCAAAATCATAATTAGAGCTAAGTAAGGTCTCATTTTAAACGTAATCCTTGTTTGATTGATGTTTTCACCTAGATAAATGTTAGTTTATCAGAAGACTCTCCCTATGGGTAAAATTTCTATTCTACAACGGCCTCAACTAGATGATCATAAACTTATTACCCAAACCAGAGCATATTTAAGAGTTAAGGCAGTACTATTAATAATTAAGCCAGGACAGCAGGCACAAACTGGGACAGTCCTGAGCAAACCAGGATGTACAGTTACCCCAGCCTTCACTCCAGTGTTTACTTCCTATCTTAAATCAGTATTCCACCTAGTGAAGGCCAGGCAAATGTCTGCAGTGCCGGCTGTTCATGAGTTATAAGGTGAAACCAAAGACAACATATAATTCAAAAGGAGCGCACTGCAGTGCAGGTACTGCCCATGGCACTTTTCTCAATGCTCAAGATCGCACAGGATCGTTACAAGAGACATCTTTTCCTCCCTATAAACAATATATTTTCCCTCATTTAAATCTTGAGTACAGGGGCCTGATTAAAAGTTGAGGGCCAACTAGAAACAATTCCTGAAAAAAGGCCCCTTTATTAACAAAAAAAGCAACCTAGACCAAAACAGTCTAACCATCCCCTCCCCCCGCCTTTTTTTTTTTTTACACAAAGGGGCTGCTTCCTCCAAAAGATGAATTTACTGGACAAGATAGGGATATCTTTGTCTCTAAGACAGAGTTCAGGATGAAGGAGGTTAGTAGGCAAGAAGACACTTGACGTTTTTTTTTTAGACTCCTTATTGTTGTTGTTCAGTCGCTCAGTCATGTCCAACTCTTTGCGACCCCATGGACTACAGCACGCCAGGCTTCCCTGTCCTTCACTCTCTCAAACTCATGTGTTTGCTCAAACTCATGACCATCAAATCAGTGATGCCATCCAACCATCTCATCCTNTTTTTTTTTTTTACACAAAGGGGCTGCTTCCTCCAAAAGATGAATTTACTGGACAAGATGGGGATATCTTTGTCTCTAAGACAGAGTTCAGGATGAAGGAGGTTAGTAGGCAAGAAGACACTTGACGTTTTTTTTTTAGACTCCTTATTGTTGTTGTTCAGTCGCTCAGTCATGTCCAACTCTTTGCGACCCCATGGACTACAGCACGCCAGGCTTCCCTGTCCTTCACTCTCTCAAACTCATGTGTTTGCTCAAACTCATGACCATCAAATCAGTGATGCCATCCAACCATCTCATCCTCCATCATCCCTTCTCTTTCTGCCTTCAATCTTATCCAACCATCAGGGTTTTTTCCAGTGAGTCAGCTCTTCACATCAAGTGGCCAAATTATTGGAGCTTCAGCATGAGTACTTCCAAAGAATATTCAGGGTTGATTTTCCTTAGGATTGACTGATTTGATATCCTTCATGTCCAAGGGACTCTCAAGAGTCTTAGGGTGGCAGTTGCTAAGTCGTGTCCAACTCTTGTGACCCCATGGACTGTAGCCTGCCAGGTTCCTCTGTCCATGGGGATTCTCCAGGCAAGAATACTGAAGTGGGTTGCCATTTCCTTCTCCAGGGCAAGAGTCTTATAAGAGTCTTATACAGTACCACAATTCCAAAGAACCAATTCTTTGGCGATCAGCTTTCTTTACAGTCCAACTCTCACATCCATACCATGAACGTGAAAGTGAAGTCTCTCAGTCATGTCCAACTCTTTGCGACCTCATGGACTACCTAACCATCCCTTTTGAAGTCAGTTGGCGTTTAGTCTGTTTCCCTTCCATCATCTTTTCTGCTGTTTTGAAGCAAACCAACCCAGGCTAAACATGAATGTGGTGTTTCAAGATGCTTTTCTAGGAAAGGCATCTAGAAAGTGTGTGTTCTGCAGCCAACACATACTTCTGCTTTGGACTCCTAGGGTCTCCACTCAACTGGGGTCCTTCAGCCCTCAAGAGGCTTGGAGCAATTGTACTGTTTAAAAACAGAACCCAAATGTGCAATAAAGCATATACGGAGTGTGTATATCCACTGGTTCACCTTCTAATTACAAAAGCACCACATGTACACTACTGAAAATTCAGAATCCGTTATTAAACTGTTAGCCATTAGACTGCAAATTTGTAAATTATATTTCAGCTACGGCTGATTCTGTGTAATGAAGCGGATTCCATATTTTTGCTTCAATTATGTCTAACAGAGAAGCATGGCATGGCTTAATGCAATTTCAAAGCTCCTAAGGAGAACCATTTAATTGCTCATATGGTAACTGTCAGAGAACCAGACAGCTCATTTTGTAAAACAAGCCCTGCCATTCATTCTTTTATAAGCATTTTTTTAACAATGATTTTTATACTAGTAGATTTCCATCACTTTCAGTGTGGGATATTAAAATAGTCTGCCACTATCAAAAGCAGAAATAGTATATATGTAATGTTAAAATATCACTAAAATTCGCACAACTTAAATGTCAGAGGAAAAAAAATTGAAAGTCAAATGCAAGATAAAATAGTAAAGGAGGCCTGGAAGTAACTCTCAACTTTTCAAAGTTGTAGGAAACTAAATTTATTTGGAAGATAAATTATTTGAATTAATGGGGGGAAAAATACTTATTTTTGCCTTTGGCTAGAATTATATCAACTCAGTTATGAGGTAATACTCCTATTATTTGGAATATGTTATATTTATCATTTTATTCTATTTCATTTTTCTGAAAAACTGCTGGTCATGATATGCTAAATTGATCTGACATCTCATATATAGGTTGTAACCTGCAGTTTAGTGGGTGGGGACTCACACCATTTTAATGGATGTCACTGAAAATTCATATTCGGTAATTAGTAACAGAATAAACAATCATTTGTTAATAGACAAATTTTATTAACTGAAAGGTTGTTTGTAATAACCTTTCAAAAATGGACACTACAGCAGAAGAAGAATAAAATCCCAGGGCCAAAGATTTGGGAACCACTGCTCTCCAGGGCTTCCCTGATGGCTCAGACATTAAAGAACCAATGTGGGAGACATGAGTTTGATCCCTGGGTTGGGAAGATCCACTGGAGGAAGGCAGGGCAACCCACTCCAGTATTCTTGCCTGGAGAATCCCCATGGATGGAGGAGCTTGGTAGGCTACAGTCCATGAAGTTGCAAAGAGTCAGACATGACTAAGCAACTAAGCACAGCACAGCTCTACATACACTTAAAATTTTTTCAGTTTTCCAAGTGCTTAATTGAGCCCTTGAACACATTTTGTTCAATTAAACCAGCCCACCAAAGTGTGACCCAAAATTATATTATTCACTTTCACATGAAGGACAGAAATTAAGGACAGAAACGATATGGACTTAACAGAAGCAGAAGAACACACAGAAAAACTGTACAAAAAAGATCTTAATGACCCAGATAACCATGATGGTATGATCACTCACTTAGAGCCAGATATCCTGGCGTCCAGAGTCAAGTGGGCCTTAGGAAGCACCACTACGATGCTGGATGGAATTCCAGCTGAGCTATTTCAAATCCTAAAAGATGATGCTGTGAAAGTGCTGCACTCAATATGCCAGCAAATTTGGAAAACTCAGCAATGGCCACAGGGCTTAAATGTCAGTTTTCATTCCAATCTCAAAGAAAAGAAATGTCAAAGAATGTTCAAACTACTGCACAACTGCACTCATCTCACATGCATAACAAAGTAATGCTCAAAATTCTCCAAGCCAGGCTTCAACAGTATGTGAACCGTGAACTTGCAGATGTTTAAGCTGGATTTAGAAAAGCAGAGGAACCAGAGATCAAATTGCCAACATCTGCTGGATCATTGAAAAAGTGAGAGAGTTCCAGAAAAACATCTATTCTGCCTTATTGACTATGCCAAAGCCTTTGACTGTGTGGATCACAACAAATTGTGGAAATTCTGAAAGAGATGGGAATACCAGACCACCTGACCTGCCTCCTGAGAAATCCGTATGCAAGTCAAGAAGCAACAGTTAGAACTGGACATAGAACAACAGACTGGTTCCAAATCAGGAAAAGAGTACGTCAAGGCTATATATCATCACCCTGTTTATTTAACTTATATGCCGAGTACATCATGTGAAATGCCAGGCTGGATGAAGCACAAGCTGGAATCAAGATTTCTGGGAGAAATATCAATAACCTCATATATGCAGATGACACCACCGTTACGGCAGAAAGCAAAGAAGTAAAGAGCCTCTTAACGAAAGTGAAAGAGAAGAGTGAAAAAGTTGGCTTAAAACTCAACATTCAGAAAAGACAGACCATGGCATGCGGTCCCATCACTTCATGGCAAACAGATGGGGAAACAGTGGAAACAGTGGAAACAGTGACTTTATTTTCTTGGGCTCCAAAATCACTGCAGATGGTGACTGCAGCCATGAAATTAAAAGATGCCTGCTCCTTGGAAGAAACACTATGACCAACCTAGATGGCAGACAAAGGTCCACCTAGTCAAAGTTATGATTTTTCCAGTAGTCATGTTTGGAATGTGAGAGTTGGACTTTAAAGAAGGCTGAGCACCAAAGAATTGATGCTTTTGAACTGTGGTGTTGGAGAAGACTCCTGAGAGTCCCTTGGACTGCAAGGAGATCCAACAAGTTCATCCTAAAGGAAATCAATCCTGAATATCATTGGAAGGATTGATGCTGAAGCTGAAACTCCAATACTTTGGCCACCTGATGTGAAGAACTNGACTCCTGAGAGTCCCTTGGACTGCAAGGAGATCCAACAAGTTCATCCTAAAGGAAATCAATCCTGAATATCATTGGAAGGATTGATGCTGAAGCTGAAACTCCAATACTTTGGCCACCTGATGTGAAGAACTGATTCATTTGAAAAGACCCTGATACAGGGAAAGATTGAAGGCAGGAGGAGAAGGGGATGACAGTAGATAAGATGGTTGGATGGCATCACCGACTCAATGGACATGATGAGTAACGTCCGGGAGTTGGTGATGGACAAGGTGGCCTGGTGTGCTGCAGTTCATGGGGTTGCAAAGAATCAGACATGACTGCATGACTGACCTGAACTGCTGTGACTATACACAACTGCCAAAACTCAAACTGTGTGTTTTTAGTGCATATAAATTGTTCCTTAATTTTTAAAAAAGGGCAAATTGATTGAGTTGACTGAAAAGAAATATTCAACAAACAACAATACAAGTGGTAACACAAGTTCACAAACGGTATATGAATAATGGCTATTTTAAAAATGCAGACCTAAACCTTCAACATTTGCATTAGACATAAAAAAGTCACTACACAGACATTACCACAACATCGTAAGTCAAGTATGGTGGTGGTGGTGTAGTCCCTCAGTCATGTCCAACTCTTGCAATCCCACGGACTGTAGCCTGCCAGGCTCCTCTGTCCATGAAATTCTCCAGGCAAGAATACTGGAGTGGATACTCAATCCCTTCTCCAGAGGATCTTCTTGACCCAGGGGTCAAACCTGGGTTTCGTGCATTACAGGCTGACTCTTTATTGCTGATCCACCAAGGAAACCCAAATCTACTATACTTCAATTAAAAAAAAAAATCACTACCTTTCTTCACTACTCTTCTTCAAGGCAATCAGATAAAGCTCTGAATTGATGTTTTTAACATTCCACCTACTCTTCAGCTTTCCATAGCTTTCTAAGCAGGTTTAATCCTGGATAGTGATAATCATGCAAGTATCAACTCTCCAAACACCATACATTTTCCTCCCAGGTGAAAACAGAAGAGAAAACAGAGAATGCCTGCTGTCTAGCACTAAAGAAGCACCCCAAATACTACACATCTCTGAGAAGCAGAGTTTCGCAGCAGCAGCAGCTGCTCCACGAACACAGCTGTTCCTTTCGGGTTAACCATGAGAGATGACAGGGACCCTCCAAGCCGACAGAGACCTTGCAAATCTGACTTTCTCACTGGGGCCTCAGTTTCTACATTTCTAAATACTTTTATGTAGTGCCAACAGAAAAGAATTTAATTAAGAACCAGGTACTCTCATCTGTTTGTCTTTTAAAAATTGGACACTCTTGGAAAATCTTTTATTTTTAACTATCATAGACTCTATGCGTGAGTGTGTGAGAACATGAAGACATCCTGTACTTACTGGCTTATTAAGCAAAATATTTTAGTTGAAAGGGGATATACAAAGGTGGCATAAGGTGTTAGTATGTAACCTTACAAATCCCTCAAGAAAAAGAGGCAAAAAACAACAGATAGGAAAAAGAAGGGGCAAAAATACACAAATAAGAGGGGAAAACTCTGGTATCAGTAGGGATGAAACACAGTGACACCAGATCAAATCTGGCATCAACAGATGTATGCACAAGGAAAAAGGGCCATCAATTCACTGCCATAAGATATATGCTGGGCAGGCTTCCCTGGTGGTTCAATGGTAAAGAATCTCCCAGCGAATACAGAAGACACTGGTTTGATTCCCGGTCTGGGAAGATCCCACATGCCACAGAGCAACTAAGCCCGTGAGCCACTGCTGAAGCCTGTGCACCAAGGGCCCGTGCTCTGCAACAACAGAAGCCACTGAGATAAGAAGCCGCACAGTACAGCGAGAGAGTGGCCCCCTATCGGTGCAACTAGAGAAAAGCCCGCTCAGCAAGAAGACCCAGCACAACCAAAAATAAATACATAACTAAATTAAAAAAAATTTTTTTGAGATACATGCTGGGAAGACCAGGGATCCAAAAATTTCAAAACCTGTATTCCAAGAGACTACTACTTCTGGAGAATCAATTCACTTAGACATTTTATTATGAGTGCCAATAACTACAAGGAAGGAAAAATACCACAACAAGCAAGCTCTAGTTCTAAAAAGTTTACCAGTTTATTTGGAATCACATAGAACCACATACTTAACTCTGGAACAAAAAAGAAAACCGCCTCAAGAAAAGCATGCTATAGTCACTGGAAAAGGCACTGAGACATGCTTCTTTAAGAAGGTGTTTCCTAGGACTTGGTGGGGGGATTAATTCAGAAAGATAAAGATATCCATTGCCCTTATCAATACAATTCCTTCCAAAACTGAATTGGAATTATGCATATTTAANGCCCCCTATCGGTGCAACTAGAGAAAAGCCCGCTCAGCAAGAAGACCCAGCACAACCAAAAATAAATATATAACTAAATTAAAAAAAATTTTTTTGAGATACATGCTGGGAAGACCAGGGATCCAAAAATTTCAAAACCTGTATTCCAAGAGACTACTACTTCTGGAGAATCAATTCACTTAGACATTTTATTATGAGTGCCAATAACTACAAGGAAGGAAAAATACCACAACAAGCAAGCTCTAGTTCTAAAAAGTTTACCAGTTTATTTGGAATCACATAGAACCACATACTTAACTCTGGAACAAAAAAGAAAACCGCCTCAAGAAAAGCATGCTATAGTCACTGGAAAAGGCACTGAGACATGCTTCTTTAAGAAGGTGTTTCCTAGGACTTGGTGGGGGGATTAATTCAGAAAGATAAAGATATCCATTGCCCTTATCAATACAATTCCTTCCAAAACTGAATTGGAATTATGCATATTTAATGTTGTCAACTGGAGAAGGCGATGGCACCCCACTCCAGTACTCTTGCCTGGCAAATTCCATGGACAGAGGAGCCTGGTGGGCTGCAGTCCATGGGGCTGCTAAGAGTCGGACCTGACTGAGTGACTTCTCTTTCACTTTTCACTTTCCTGTATTGGAGAAGGAAATGGCAACCCACTCCAGTGTTCTTGCCCTGAGAATCCCAGGGACAGGGGAGCCTGGTGGGCTGCCATCTATGGGTCACACAGAGTCGGACACGACTGAAGTGACTTAGCAGCAGCAATGTTGTCAACCTTATCTTAATAAGAATTCTCAGGAAAGGAAAACGTCAATCCTTGAAGCCTCTATGTGTCTTTAGGCCTTTACTGAGTAAAACTGTGACTCTGCTAATATTCAGCTATTTCCAGGGGCCAAAACCAGCAGTTTCATAGGACCCCACCCAACACAATACCCACTCTAATAAGCAATTCAGTCTCAGTAGGTTACTGAAAGCCTTATAGCAGCAACGTGCTCAGTGTAACTGAGCTACACCTTCAAATTGAAGGCTTTATTTTGCTGTTTCTACTTTTTATGCATACAGAAAAAAGATCTTAGAAAAGTTTTACTGCCCCTTAGTCATTTGAAACTCAATGCCTTTTCCACAGGCATTAGAAAACATTTTTTAAAAAGTAGATAGGGCCCCAGGCTGGACTCAAGAACTATCTAACATTAAGGCAGCTAAACACTTAACATTTGCCACAAAGGAAACAACAACAAAAAAACTATTGTGATAGTAACATAAATTAAACAAATATTAAACTCAGAATAATTTTATAGCCCTTAAATATTGTTTGGAGAGAATGGATTCGATTTTAGCTAGATAAATTTCTGAAAGGAAGTTCTGGTTATTTTCAATATGATTGGAGGCATATAAATATACATATCTTTTAATATCTGATTTAACTTCAAGAGACAAAATGACTTCTTTTCTCTTAATTTATATTCTACCAGCAGTAACACTGGGAGCTTCCCTGGTAAAGAATCTGCCTGCAAAGCAGGAGACCCGGGTTCAATCCCTGGGTAAGGAAGATCCCCTGGAGAAGGGAATGGCAGCCCACTTCAGTATTCTTGCCTGGAGAATTCCATGGACCGAGTCTGGCAGACTAGTCTGTGGGACTGCAAAGAGTCAGACACAACTGAGTGACTAACACACACTTAAACAGTAACATTAGGCACAAATATAAAGCAAAAAAATGCATTATATTTACATTTAGAACAAATCTAGAAAAGTCGTGATTCTGAACTAAGTATTCTACCCAAAGAATCTCCTCCACATAAACTTTCCGACCACTCACTCAATGCCCTTTGTTTCTTAATGCCTGTGCTTCTTTTCATCCCTCTTCGCTATACAAAGTGCTTCCCTGATAAATCAGTTGGTAAAGAATCCGCTTGCAACGCAGGAGACCCCGGTTTGATTTCTGGGCCAGGAAGATCCCCTGGAAAAGGGATAGGCTACCCACTCCAGGATCCTTGGGCTTCCCTTATGGCTCAGCTGGTAAAGAATCTGCCTGCAATGCGGGAGACCTGGGTTCTATCCTTGGGTTGGGAAGATTCCCTGGAGAGGGGAAAGGATACCAGGCCAGTATTCTGGCCTGGAGAATTCCTTGAACTGTACAGTCCATGGGGTCACAAAGAGTCAGACATGACTGAGCAAACTTTGACTTGCTATACAAGGCTTTGCCTAAACTTGTATGCCCCTTACTGTAACCTCTTCCAGAGATCATATCTTATGAATCTTGTGTCTCTTTCTGAACTCAGCACAGGGCTTTGACTGTAGATGACCAGCAATAAAAAACCTGAAGTCAAAGTAGGTTTCTTCTCTGGGTGAAAACAGATGACAATAAGCTCAAACAACTGCTATCTATAATTATAACTCAAAATCCTAGATAAGATGGAATACCCAGGCCTGAGGAACACCAATAGCTCTACTGTTAACTATTGCACATCTTGAATAAATTGCATCTGAAATCTTGAATAAACCAAGAAACACAGATGTCACAAATGTTTGGGATCAGGAACTTTGTGCCATGTTTCCCTGATACCCAGCATTTAATAATCACTTACTGCTCTAGGCACCATGCACCTACATGCAAAACCCTCCATCACAATAATGCAGAGGTCAGCTTTAAATGAACATTATAGGTGATCATCTCCTCACGGAAGTCTTCCTTTTCTCCGTAAGAGTGGGATCCACAAAGGCATATCACAGAAACTATTCACGTCAAGTTTGGCTCATGGGGGGCTCTTTCTGTGAGCATTTAAGAGCAGGGATAAAAATTCTGATAGTTCTTATCAGTAATGGTCAGCAATGTTCCCACCATGCAGCTTCTGCTGCTCCTCATAAACAGTGAGGTGGGAACAGAATTTTCCAAAATCAAATCCAAGGGGTAGGGGACACTTAGCTCTGGATGAGCACAACGATCAAAAATGGGCTTGGTAGTAACTATTTAGGTTAGAAAGAGGCTCCAAGTTGCCTCTCTTAGAACCAAGAGTTAGATATACAATAAATAAACTGGCCCCGCTCTACACCACTGTCCAACAGAACTTCTGTGGCGATGGAAATGTGCTATTGTCTGTGCTGCGCTACAAACCGCACTGTGACTGCTGAACGCTTGAAATGTGGCTCGTGTGACTGAGGAACTGAATTTTAAACTTACTCCATTTTAATTAACTAGATTTAAATTTAAACAGCCAAATATGGCTGTTGGATGGTGCAGCTCTAGATTCTGTAAGTCAGTGGTTCTCAACCAGAGGGAATCCTCTCACCCCCAGGGGACAACTGCCTCAATTTGAGATGATTTTGGTTGTCACACTGAGGGGGAGGAGGTGCTACTGGCATTGAGCAGGTGGAGGTCAGGAATGCATCCTACCCCAGAGCATAGGATGGCCCCCACAGCAGAGAACGACCCAGCCCAATGCCAGGGCTGTCAAGGAGGAGACATCTGCTCTAAGTTTACTCAAGGCTGGAATTAAAGTAAATGCAAAACAAACTGCAATACACCTTGTCTAAACATAATACCCAGGAAGAATGAGATTTTTTTCCCAAGCAACAGGAAAAGGTCTGGGCTGTTCTACAAGTTTAAAGTAGCAGGTTTTAACTAACAGGTGTATGTAGGTGTGCTGAATACCTCTTTAAGATCTTCAGCATCAGTGTTATTACTTCCTGTGGCATTTTTTAAACTTGGATCAACATTTTACTTAAACATAAGTAAACACTGTGACACTCGTTCCTTATGAGTTGGACATACAGTATTGATGGTTTGAGGCTCCTGCTCTTCTAGTTTGAATTTCTTGCCCCTTGAATTACACTGGGCTTCCCTTGTGGCTTAGCTGGTAAAGAATCCGCCTGCAATGCGGGAGACCTGGGTTTGATCTTGGGTTGGGAAGATCCCCTGGAGAAGGGAAAGGCTACCCACTCCAGTATTCTGGCCTGGAGAACTCCATGGACCATACAGTCCATGGGGTNCTCCAATGCATGAAGTGAAAAGTGAAAGTGAAGGCGTGCATCGTGCCCGGCTCTTAGAGACCCCATGGACTTCAGCCTCCAGGCTCCTCTGTCCATGGGATTTTCCAGGCAAGAGTACTGGAGTGGGGTGCCATCGCCTTCTCCTCAAGGACCAGAGTTCCTCACAAACTACACAGGAATCATGCCTGATACAGTGCCAACCACAAAGTTGACAGGGTCCATGAGGTCAGGGCCTAGAGGACCTGAGAGCAGGAGCTGCCTGGTTTATCAGAAATCTGTGCCTTATCCCGGGAGTGACGTCCAGGCCAGGTTTGTGAAGTTTCCTCCTGCCTGCTGCAGCAGTGGCCTTGTGCTATGGTGATGGGGTGGAGGGTGGTGGTGTTGGCTTTTGGGAATCAGATTCCTGTTTGATTCTCAAAATTAAACAGCAAGGCAGGTACCGTTATTCCCATGTTACCTATGAGGAAGGGGCTTCCCTGGTGGCTCAGACAGTATAGAACCTGCCTGCAATGTAGGAGTCCTGGGTTTGATCCCTGGGTCGGGAAGATCCCTGGAGGAGGGAATGGCAACCCACTCCAGTATTTTTGCCTAGAGAATTCTATGGACAGAAGAGCCTGGCGAGCTACAGTCTATGTGGTCACAAAGAGTCAAACACAAATGAGCGATTAACACACACGAGGAAACTGAGGCTCATAGGAGAAAAAATGATTTGCCCGAAACAAACACAATTCATGGCATGGTTTTCATCTCCCTGGGGAATGTCAGTATGCCTGAAACCAGAAAGATGCTACAGTCACAGGACTGCTGGGGCTTGTGAGTCAAGCCCAAGGATCCTGAAACAGATTCCTGCCCACGGGGCTTGTTTTTCTTTTCGCATTTCTGGACCCTGCTTCCCTCTCCTCCTGTAAAAATGAAGTTGGGGAGGTAGGAGCGGGGTAGGTTGGATGTCTGTTCAAGGCTCTTTAGACTTGTTTGAAACTGCCTGTCTTAGATAATACTTTGTGCTGGGCATCCCTTGGAAGCTAGAATAGTTGTGATTATGAGACCTGGTTCAGAATCCACGCCTGGGTTGCTCTTGGATCACTATCAGCCTCCCTGAGCCTTTTTCCTCCTTTGTAACTTGACCATCCTTAGCCCAGGGTTATGAAAGAAAGCACTAAGCATAAAATGCTTAGCCCTTAGTTACTGCTGTGTAAGTTGAGTACAGTATTACCAATATTGGGCTCAGTTTTCTTGTAAGTCCTGTTCTAAGAATCCCCTGCAATTGACTTAAAATATTTTATTTCCCCTTCCTCTTAATCAGAGTTGGGGGAAAATTTTTTAAAGCACTCTTATGTTTACACCCTTCCTAAAATAAGAGGGTTTTATTCTTTTCCCCTGACCTCCTTTTTCGGGTTGTTGAACATCAAAGTTTTCCACATGTTTTTAGGAGCACTGAATTGATGTTTTGCTTTCAAATTCCAATTTGAAAGCCTCTTTAGATGGTAAATCTGAAGTTGCTAGAACATCCAGGGTCTGGCAGCCTTTCTGTAAAAGGAGGAAATTAATTTTTTAAAATTTAAGAATTTCAAAAAATCTTTTGAAAGGAGAGGAAAAATGTCACCAATAGTCCCATTGTGATTATATTGAGGTTTTTTTGTGAATTCTCTTACAGTTTAAAAAAAATAATAATTCTGCTATAACCTCATACCCTGCTATTGTCACTTCATATTAATCATCACTTTAAAATGTACCCAGTTTTAGAATGCCTTGTTTTCACTGTTGAGTCAGATGGGACATACTGAGTGAGTGATAGCGGTGGTCACCTTGCATATTGGAATAGAAAACATGAACGTGAACTGTTACACAGTATTCTTCCTATTGAATCTTATTAAAATTCTTTTGGTGTGTGTTTTTGCAAATAGGTATGAGTATTCTCCAGGGAAAGGATGACATATTTTTGGACATGAGACAGAAATTCTGGAATACGTATAAGGTAAGACAGACTTGAAAAATGCAACCATGATCTTTCTGTATCTTTTTTTAAAACAATATTTATTTATTTGGCTGTGTCAGGTCTTCGTTTCCGCATGAGATCTTTCATTGTGGTGTGCAGGCTTAGTTGCCTCAAGGCATGTGAGATTTTAGTTCCCCATTAGGGATCGAAACTTTGTCCCTGAACTGGAAGGCAGATTTTTAACCACTGGACTACCAGGGAAGTCCTTTTTTGTATCTTTTTAACATAAAATACATTTAAATAAAAATATTCTTAAATTAGGGCTCCAGATGGTTGACACAAGGGTACAATGTTTTGACAGATCTTAAATTTGTTTTAATGGTTAAAGGAGAAGCTTTAAGAATTGTCTGTATGTGTCTCTAAATTTTATTCAATGTTCACAATGATTTCTGACATTCTTGTATTTATTCTTGTAAGTGATTACAGTGATTTTTGGAGTCAAAGAGGTTATTGCAAAATAGGAATTGTAGAATGTGAGTGGCTTAATGGAATCATTGCCACTTTTAGAGCTGATGTTTCCAGGTATGCATTCTGCTGAGTCCCCATGAAATGAACCTTCTTAACATCACAATGGTATTTACAGAAAAGGAAACTTTCTCAGGGTTATTCCAGGGCTTGCAACAAGTCACCTCTTGTACTGTATACTCAGTTGTTGTTTAATCGCTGAGTCATGTCTGATCGTTTTGCCACTCTGTGGACTGTAGCCCGCCGGCCTCCTCTGTCCATGGGATTTCCCAGGCAAGAATACTGGAGTGGGTTGCTTTTTCCTTCTCCAGGGAATCTTCCCAACTCAGGGGTCGAACCTGTCTCTCCTGCGTTGGAAGGCAGATTCTTTACCACTATTACCTGGGAAACCCGAACCAACAGGTTAAAGCCTGTTAAAATAAATCCATCTTAAAAGCTAAACTTATTCTCTAGCATGAAGTAGCTAGAATACATTATCAGAAAATCACCATAAAGTAGGTTTGGTCTATAGTTTCAAAAATTCATTGACGATCCTGTTTTATCAGTATTTCCCTGAATCATTTGCATGAGCAAACAGGAAAACTGCAATATATAAATATATGTTGTTAACAATGATTTGAAAGTAGTTGTCTTCCAGAATTGGTCCTCATTCAGGTAGACTTTTCTATAGTCTAGATCTATGACTACAACTAATAAAAATCTTTATTCCTGTGCCTAACAGCTTTCTGTACAACTTCCCACCCTCTTCCACTCGAGAGACCATAAATAGTCTAATTTAATCTGCTTAGTCTGAAATATACTCCCACCTCCACATTCTTCCTGTCCGGTATTTCTTTTTTAAAACCATTGTTTCATGTTTGTTTTTATTTATTTATTTTGTTGTCTTTTGTTTTTAACGCTTTATAAAACAAACTGTTTGAATACTTTGTACTATTTAAAAGCATCCTAATAAAGTTTTCATTTATTCNCGGTATTTCTTTTTTAAAACCATTGTTTCATGTTTGTTTTTATTTATTTATTTTGTTGTCTTTTGTTTTTAACGCTTTATAAAACAAACTGTTTGAATACTTTGTACTATTTAAAAGCATCCTAATAAAGTTTTCATTTATTCCAGAGTGGTCTGATGTACTGGCCTTTTGTACAGGTGAGTTTCAAACTGCTGAGAATGCTAATTCGTGGGTCTGGTTTGTAGGGAGCTCTCACAGATGTGTTCTCTCTGTTACAGCTGACCAACTTCAGCCTCATTCCCATTCGCTGGCGAACAGCTTACACTGGACTCTGTGGTTTTCTGTGGGCCACCTTCCTCTGTTTTTCACAACAGGAAGGTGACGGCACCTTCAAATCAGCTTTTACTTTCCATCGTATCAAGGGGACAAATGAAGTTGAAAGGCCCCCAGAGAAATGACAAGTCAAGAACTCCCTGAAAGGGACTCATTTTTTTCCCCTTAAGTAAGCACAGTGAATTGCCTGCAGATATAATACTCTGCTCCGTTTTGAAGATTTACTTTCCTATAGACCTGACTGCTTTTTAATTAGCAATGATAACTTTCAATTTTATCCAAATATCCTTCCCCCCACCTATTCTAATCTGGAGCTATTAATTCTCTAATATTCTCACCTCTCTAATGCTGGTGCTCAGTTGTGTCCGGCTCTTTGCGACCCCATGGACTGTAGCCTGCCAGGCTCCTCTCTCTGTGGAAGTTTCCAGGCAAGAATACTGGAGTGGGTTGCCATTTCCTACTCCACTTTGACTCCTCTACCACCTTGGTTAATATCAATGATAGTGGCAAAGTGGCATTTTATAATCATTACTATTTCTGGTCTAATATTTTATTGCCAGTTGATGTAGAAAACCCCCATTTTGATGGTATACGTCTCTTCTAAAATCTCAGGTTGTCTCCTAATCACTTTTGGATCAGATTATTTTTTATACCAAAAATAGTCCTTACAGTAAATGTTTGTTTACACCACATTCAATCAGAAAGTTTGAATAAAAATATTGCATAATAATTTATTGTTATGCTAACATGAAAGCTTTGCAAATACATTTTATATATTAAAAAATAGTGTATCATCAGTGGTCCTGAATAGAGTATATTTTACTGATGTTTTCTATTTTTACAGTTTTTAAGGTTTTGGTTTNAAATATTGCATAATAATTTATTGTTATGCTAACATGAAAGCTTTGCAAATACATTTTATATATTAAAAAATAGTGTATCATCAGTGGTCCTGAATAGAGTATATTTTACTGATGTTTTCTATTTTTACAGTTTTTAAGGTTTTGGTTTTTTTTTTTTTTGGTTAATGTTTTTTATTAATGGTTAAATATCCCATTTCCTAGATATATGAAATGTACAAAATATTTGGTTTTAAAAAGAAATATATTGAATGAAGTTTCTAAAAAAAAACACTTTTCTTCTGGAAGAAAGAACTCAATTCCATAAAGTTTCAGAGAAAATATTTATCCCGAAACTCACACTGATGATATATTTTTTAAGTTACTGCTTTAACATAAGTCTTTATAGGTAATTTTTAAGGTTGACATGAGAAACTCAATCCAGTTTTTCATTTCTATCTTCAAAGTCAGTGGATTTAAAAATTATGTGATTATTTTAAGAAGTTTTAGCAATTTTCACCCAAGAATTGCATCACTATTCAGTTCTTTCCAATGGAGTGTTTCACAAATTTAAACATGTTAAACATTGCAATGTTAATATATTTATCTTGAGACTTTATATTTAAGATTAATTTAAGCTTGTTTGTCTAAATATTTAAGCATTTAATTTATGTAACCTGTAATTTGAATGTATATGTCATAAATATATAACTTTGAAGTATATGAGTTATTTGAATCTAATAGATATTAATATATTTTACATTACTGGGGCAAGAGTAAGGACATTTCTAGAGAGTTTAATTCTAAAATAATTGGGTTTTTGTATAGTTTTAAAAGTAGTTCATACAACAAAAGAGCTATTTTACAACATGTAAGACATGTTTTATCATTTAAAAAGTATATCCAGGACTTCCCGAGTGGTCTAGTAGTTAAGAATCCACCTGCCAGTCCAGGGGGCATAAGTTCAATCCCCGGTCTGGGAAGATGCCACATGCTGAGGGGCAGCTAAGCCCTACCTTGTGCTGCAATAACTGAGCCCATCCATGCTCTGGAGTCCACACGCCACAACTAGAGATCAATCAATCAATTTATCTATCAAAAAGAAAAGCATATCCCAAGTAACTATAGTAAGGACTGCTTGACACTGTTCTAGATCAGTTTCAGCACTACTTATGGTGGAAGAGTAGTGTTTGGGAAAACATTTGAGAAAACAAACCTTGGGGGAAGGGCGAAAAGCTTATTATTCATAAAAGTTTGATAATCTTGACTCAATAATATGTTACTTAGTCAATAATGTGTTACTTAATCAATAATGTGTTACTCTGTACTGCAGATATATGTAGCATGTATTCTCTGAATTTTTGCAAATGATACCATTTTAATTTTCCTCAAGAGTCTCTTTGTGCTTTAGTGTGAGAAATGGAACTCATTTGAAATAATGCAATGTTTGTTTTAAAATGCTGCCATCCTTGGTAAAACATGCTCTTGACCTTCCAGGGTTTAGAATAGACCAGATGGATGCTATTCTTTTTCCAGATTTCTCCATTCCATAAGGCTGCTTCTTCTCTTTTTTTTTTTAATCATTATTTTTGGCCGTGCCTTGCAGCGTGCGGACTCTTAGTTCTCCAGCCAGGGTCCTCTGCTTTGGAAGTGTGGAGTCCCAGGCACTGGGCCATCAGGGAAGTCCCCCATAACGTTTGTGCTTGTGTGTTGCCCCCTGGCCCTCTTTTCTGGCCCCCCGTTGCTCAGGCAAAGGCAAAACCTTTCATTCGTTTCCCATGACAGAGCTGAAGAAGACTGGATTGTCAAAACAACTTCACCTAATACATGTAGAAAACAAAATGGAAATTTGGAGGATGTCAAAACTTTTGTTTTCAAAGCTTACAGACTACTGCTTTCTGATCCTGGGTCCATTTGCCCTGTAGCTATAATGGCACCTAGCCAGTTTTCCTCCTTTTCTGGCTCTTTGATAGTCACCTTGTCTTCCTGGCCCTGCTGCCATTAAAATCAAGGGTGCCCAGTCTTGACTTTCCTGGTTTCCATTTCCAGTTTCAGATACAGGCCTTTTACTCAGATAACTAAAAAATGAATTCTCAATTCAGGGGAGATCTTTTCCTTCTACATGAGTGGATGCAACCAGTCTTATAGTCCACTAGGATAACTGTAGAAGATAAAATTTCATAACCCTCATGTAAATAGTAAAGGTTATTGAATGGCTACTGTAGGGATGTGAAGAGGATAAATAGCACATGACAACTGTTAAGTCCATGGTCTTGGGACTTCCCTGGTGGTCCAGTGGTTAAGAATTCACCTACCAATTTAGGGCACTTGGGTTCAGTCCCTGGCTAGGGAACTAAAGATTCCATAAGCCACAGAGCAACTAAGCCTGAGCACTGCAGCTACTGAGTCTGCGTGCCACAACTAGAGAGTCCATGCACCACAACAAAAAATCCCTCATGATGCTACAAAGATCCCACATGCCACAGCTAAGACCAATGCAGCCAAGTAAATCAATATTTTTTAAAATTAAAAAAGAAGTCCTTGATCTAGTTGCAAGTATAAGTATTAAAAAAATGACAATCAGGTTCTCAGGAGATCTAATCCAGTTCACCATTCAGTACCTGAACAGCATCCATTACAAGTGGTCAATAGAAAGCTTGACTGTTACGGTAGTAATGCCACCCAGACATAGGCTGGTGACATAAGCAGTGAAAAGTGAAAGTGAAGTTGCTCAGTCATGTCCGACTCTTTGCAACCCCATGGACTGTAGCCTGCCAGGCTCCTCTGTCCATGGGATTCTCCAGGCAAGAATACTGGAGTGGGTTGCCATTTCCTTCTCCAGGGGGTCTTTTTGATTTAGGGATTGAACCCGGGTCTCCAGCATTGCAGGCAGACTCTACCGTCTGAACCACCAGGGAAGCACATAAGCTTTTAAAATCATGGTGCCTGAGCAATCTGGGGAGGCTCCATGGAGGAGATGCCACAGCTGGATGTTGAAAGATGGATTCAAAAGACTGAGGGTCTGTGAACTGGAGTGGTGATGGTAGGATCAGATGACATCTTTTTTAAAAATATTTTTTATTTGACTGTGCTGGTCTTAGTTGTAGCACTTGGGTTGTTTAGTTGAGGCTTTTGGAATCCTTAGTTTCAGCGTGCACACTCTTAGTTGCAGCATGTGGGATCTGGTTCCCTGCCCACTGATTGAACTTGGGCCCCCTGCATTAGGTGCATGGAGTCCTAGTCCCTGGACCACCAGGGAAGTCCCAGGATGAGACGTGATCTTGAAGGAGAGAGCAAAGAAAAAAAAAAAAAAAGGCATGTAGCTTCTAACATAGAAATATCCATAACCATTCCTCAACTTTGAATAATGTAGATACTCTGTCTAGCTTACTTGTAATTGAAAACCATGCATAATTTGCAACCTATCACTCTTTCATTTGTAGGAAAATTAATGAAAGTTACTCCATTTTATCTATATCATAGTTGGTTTGGTGAGAAAGAATTAGGCAATGTGAGAGTTTGCACGTTTTTAAAATTTTCTGCTGACAAAAGTCCATCTAGTCAAAGCTATGGTTTTTTCTAATAGTCATGTATGGATGTGAGAGTTGGACTATAAAGAAAGCTGAGCACCAAAGAATTGATGCTTTTGAACTGTGGTGCTGGAGAAGACTCTTGAGAGTCCCTTGGATAGCAAGGAGATCCAACCAGTCAATCCTAAAGGAAATCGGTCCTGAATATTCATTGGAAGGACTGATGCTGGAGCTGAAGCTCCAATCCTTTGTCCACCTGCTTCAAGGAACTGACTCATTGGAAAAGACCCTGATGCTGGGCAAGATTGAAAGCAGGAGGAGAAGGGGACGACAGAAGATGAGATGGTTGGATGGCATCACTGACTCAATGAACATGAGTTTGAGCAAGCTCCAGGAGATGGTGATGGACAGGGAAGCCTGGCGTGCTGCAGTCTTGGAGTTGCAAAGAGTCAGACATGACTGAGCAACTGAACTGAACTGAACTGAATGTGTTGTGATTTAAATGGTTAAATACCACTCAATGTCACTTCTTTGGATAATAGTTTAAATAATTCAGTGGTTTTTAGTATGTTCTTAGAGTTATGCAACCATTGTATAATTTTATTTTACAATTTTACATTTATTTTTCAATTTTACAATTGTACTTTGTACAGTTTTATTTTGTTTTTATTGTTTGGTTTGCATAAAACTTAAAAGCGTATTATTTCCAAGTATTCAGAGAATATATGCTATATATTCTCTACAGTACAGAGTAACACATTATTAAGTAAAGATGATCAAACTTTGATGAATGATAAGCTTTTCTCCCTTCCTCCAAGGTTTGTTTTCTCAAATATTTTCCCAAACACTATTCTTTCACCGTAAGTAATACTGAAGCTCATCTAGAAGACCACCGAGTAGCCCTTACTATCGTTACTCTGGTAGCCCTTACTATAGTCACTCTAAAACTATAGTTGTAGTTTTAAAAGACAAAACTTGTGTTACATGTTGTAAAATAGCTCTTCTGTTGAATGAACTACTTTAAAACTATGCAAACCAATTATTTTAGAGTTAAACTGTCTAGAAATTTCCTTACTCTTGCCCCAGTAATATAAGATACATTAATAATCTATTAAATTCAGATACTTAAGACATGACTGAGTGTACTGAATTGAAAATTTTCTGAAGCTATGTGTGAGAGTGGCATGGAAAGATGTTTTCCTCAAAATCTATCACTAAGGAGATTCAATAGACAAAGTTATCGATTTGCCCAGTATACAGTGAGTGAAATTTGGCACGTAGGGGTTCATAAAAATGATGGGTGCTTTAGGAAAACTTTATCTTATTGGCACTGATTTTTTGGGGATCCAGAATAAGAAAACTGTCCAGTGGAGGAAAGGAATTAGAGCTACTAAAAGATAATTCAAAGTGGAAAACATTTTTCACATTCTAATACTTTGTTAATAATTGCAATTTGGATTTATTAATACTTTTAAGAAAATTTTGTTCTGTTTCTTTCACCATAAAACATGTAGATGTAGAAATTTAACTTTGCTATTTCAGGTTGTATCTAGGTGCAGGAGATGCAGGTTCGATCCCTGGATTGGGCAGATGCCCTGGAGAAGGAAATGGCAACCCACTCCAGTATTCTTGCCTGGAGAATCCCGTGGACAGAGGAGCCTGATGGGTTACAGTCCATGGGCTCGCAAAAGAGCTAGACATGACTTAGCAACTAAATAACAGCCCAGAACTACAATTTCTAACTCATCCATGTTTTATTTCCCTTCCAAGGATTGTCATCCTTTAGAATTCTTTTGAAGCTATTGAAAAAAAATTTTTTTCTAGGTGGGCAATTTACTGTTAGTTCAGTAGAGTTTCATATGAATTTCTACACTGTTTGCCAAAACAAATTATACCCAGAAAATACTTAACCATATATTCTGGAGGCAGCTTTCATCTGAAATTAGGTTCATCTTCTGAAAGTATTAGAACATTAATTGATTTTTTGTGCCTGAAGATCTTGATCTTGCATTGGCTATACTTAATCTAGTTTTGCCTACAATGCTTAGAATCTAAAGAAACCAAGTCAGAAAATGCAGTTTTAAACCTATTGAAAATTTTTCTTTTAATATTGTCAGTGGCGAATAAGTGAAATGGGAAATCTGGTTTAACAATAAATGATGTACTTGGGATTTCAAGCTATTATAAACTGTAGTCAACCAAGTGTATAGTTAATAACTGATTACAATTATGGGCATATATCAGAAGCTTATCTTTTTTTTAGTTTGCTTCCGTGTTGTAAGTCTGTCTTTCCTTAAATCTTTATTTATTCATACCTTCCTCTCTCTGTCAAATGGCCATAACAAGCCCCCTTCTGTCCTTCATTCCTCCATAAACCTGACCTCGCAGACACTCCTAGGGGATGGAAACTGTGATGAAGTTAGAGCCCACACAGTTCAGTGACAAGACAGCCATGATTCAGAGATGGAAGCAGAGCTTGCTCTGTGGGTCTCTTCTTCCTTTTGGAGAAAGAAAAAGGAGGAAGCTCAGCCCTTGGGAGAATTTTGAAGTGAGTAAACAGTCCATTCGAAAGGAGATCAGTCCTGGGATTTCTTTGGAAGGACAGATGCTAAAGCTGAAACTCCAATACTTTGGCCACTTCATGCAAAAAGTTGACTCATTGGAAAAGACTCTGATGCTGGGAGGGATTGGGGGCAGGAGGAGAAGGGGATGACAGAGGATGAGATGGCTATATGGCATCACCAACTCGATGGACTTGAGTTTGGGTGAACTCTGGGAGTTGATGATGGACAGGGAGGCCTGGCGTGCTGCAGTTCTTGGGGTTGCAAAGAGTCAGACACAACTGAGCGACTGAACTGAACTGAAACATTTTGGAGGCAGGTTCCATCCGAAATTAGATTCATCTTCTGAAAGTATTAGAAACTTAATAGGTGCTTGTGCCCAAAGACTTTGACCTTGCAGCATCCCCTTTCTTTTCCGAAATCCTCTTCTATCTCTGGATGCCTGTTCTCTGCATTCTCTCTGTGCGTGCGTGCTGTTGATTCAGTCATGTCCAGCTCTTTCCGATGCTATAGACTGTGGCCCTCTAGCACCCTCTGTTCATGGGATTCTACAGGCAAGAATACTGGAGTGGGTTGCCATACCATTCTCCAGGGGGTCTTCCTGATCCAAGGATTGGGCCCACATCTCCTGTGGCTCCTGCGTTGCAGGAGGATTCTTTATCGCTGAGCCACCGGGGAAGCCCACATTCTCTCTGGCTTAGTGCTGTATCTTCCAAATCAGTTCTCATTTCTTTTCCTCACTTCTCAAATCTCCCATTTTCTTCATGTGACTGATTTCAGCTACATTTAGAAGAGTAGGTTTATTAAACTAATTTACTAAGATGTGGATGACAGCCTTTGTAGTTGAGTTTTGCTTTGCTTTTTAAATTACGAATGCAAGTGAATCTCTGTATGGAGTTTTAGGGAACTATTGCTGGGTGGGTGGGGGTGGAGAGAAGGTGTGTTTTGGCAGAAGATTTCTGATATACTTTACATTACACAGTCTACTTCCCATTGAATTAAACCCAGATGGGCAGAGATCATTGCAATTTATTGTAAACTTTCCACAATGTGTGATTATTATCTGTTTGCATATTTATAATCCCTACTGAAATGAACTTCTGAAAGGAAGAACATAGTTCTTATTTATACTTGTTTCTGAAATGTCTAGTACAGTGTCTGGCATGGAGCAGAAGCTCTGTAACACTATTGAATGAATGAATGTTATTTGTGGATTTCTCCTGTTTTTTGCCTCTAGACTGCTGCTAAGCAGTCTGGATGGATGACCCTTTCATTTTCATCCCTGTGTGCAGGTAGCTGTCCTGTCTTAAGCTGCATACAGCTTAAACTTTCACTTACTTTGGTCCCAGGCCCCGAAAATTGTGTTTTCTTAGAGATGATGAGGACTTGAAGGCTTTGATGCCCCTGGTCCAACTTACAGAAACCCTCTGAAAATCATCTCTTTATACCTCTCTCTAACTCTCTAAAGATTGGATTGTTTGTCTTTAAGAAATGCGTAGGACTTCCCTGGCGGTCCAGCGATTAAGAATCCATCTGCCAGTGCGGGAGATGGATTCAGTCCCTGATCTGGGAAGATTCCGCATGCCCTGGAGTAACTAAGCCCATGTGTCCCAACTACTGAGCCCATGCCCTAGAGCCCATGCACCACAAGAGAAGCCACCACAATGAGAAACTGTGCACAGCAACTAGAGAATAGCCCCCACTTACTGCAACGAGAGAAAGCCTGCACAGCAACAAAGCCCCAACACAGCCAAAAAGAAAGAAAGAAAGAAAGAAAGAACTGGGTAGAATCAAGGTAGTTGGCCTCCTTCAAACCAGTAAACTACAATTGAAAGAAAGGGAAAGTCACTCAGTCGTGTCCAGCTTTTTGCAACCCCATGGACTATACACTCCTTGGAATTCTCTAGGCCAGAATACTGGAGTGGGTAGCCTTTCCCTTCTCCAGGGGATCTTCCCAACCCAGGGATTGAAACTAGGTCTCCTGCATTGCAGGCGGATTCTTCACAGCAGAGCCACAAGGGAAGCCTAAGAATTAGAGTTCTAGAGTGGGTAGCCTATGCCTTCTCCAGTGGATCTTCTCAATCCAGGAATTGAATCAGGGTCTCCTGCATTGCAGGTGGATTCTTTACCAGTTGAGCTATGAGNGATTCTTCACAGCAGAGCCACAAGGGAAGCCTAAGAATTAGAGTTCTAGAGTGGGTAGCCTATGCCTTCTCCAGTGGATCTTCTCAATCCAGGAATTGAATCAGGGTCTCCTGCATTGCAGGTGGATTCTTTACCAGTTGAGCTATGAGGGAAACCCTTTTGTGATGGTTAATTTTATGCATCAACTTGACTGGGCCATGAGGTGCCCAGATATTTGGTCAAATATTATTCTAGGTGTTTCTCTGAAGGTGTTTTTGGATGAGAGTGACATGTAGAGTAAGCCCTCCCTAATGTGAGTGGGCCTCGTCCAATCAGTTGAAGGCCTGAATAGAACAAAAAGCTTGGCATCATGCTAAGTAATAGCATTCTTACTGCCTGACTGCCTTCAAACTGGGACATTGACCTTTTTGCTACCTTTGGACTCAAAACATCGGCTCTTCCTGTGTCTGGAGCCTGTCAGCCTTCAGATGAGAGCTACACATTGGCTTGTCTTGTTTTCAGGCCTTCAGACTCAGGCTGGAACTAAAGTGTGGCCTCTCCTGGGTTTCCAGCTTGCTAACTCACCCTGCAGTCTGGGACCTGTCTCCATCATCATGTGAGCCGATTCCTTTTCATAAATCTCCTTTTCTCTCTCTATACACAATCCTATTGGTTCTGTTTCTCTGGAGAACCCTACATAATGCCTCCTGTTTAAGTATACGAATATTTATGTGACTATTTCATAATTTGTGGCTCATGCAGTGTGGTTGTCTGGGTGGTGA
Organism: Neotragus pygmaeus; assembly: GCA_006410875.1. Taxonomy (NCBI): domain Eukaryota; kingdom Metazoa; phylum Chordata; class Mammalia; order Artiodactyla; family Bovidae; genus Neotragus; species Neotragus pygmaeus. The sequence continues at coordinate 2,317,518 of SJYV01003368.1, forward strand.
CACCCAGCTCGCAACTGTTACAGATTTACTCTCGACATTAATTTCGGGGCCCCTGAAATCATAATATGTAGGTGGTTATATAGGGGCTTCCCTGGTAGCTCAGCTGGTAAAGAATCTGCCTGCAATTGGGAGACCCTGGTTCAATCCCTGAGTCAGGAAGATCCTCTGGAGAAGGGATAGGCTACCCACTCCAGTATTCTTGGACTTCCCTGATGGCTCCGGTGGTAAAGAATCTGCCTGCAATGTGGGAGACCTAGGTTTGATCCCTGGGTTGGGAAGATCCTCTGGAGGAGGGAATGGCAATCCACTCTAGTATTCTTACCTGGAGAATCCCATGGACAGAGGAGCCTGGCGGGCTGCAGTCATGGGGTTGCAGAGAGTCGGACACGACTGAGTGACTAAGCATAGACAGGTGGTTGTACACGCCTATTCCCCAGCCTCCAAATATGATCTGGAAATGGAAATTCAGTCAGGTTACCAAATAATTGCCAAAGAACAGAACTGACTATATTTTCACTTTAGATTGACAGTGGATGCAGTATGTATGTTGTGAATTCTGTGAATTTTAGGGGCTGAGAATTGATTGCCATTGGATTAAAAGCCATTTCAGAGTTGAGAGTATCACAGTGTTTGATGATGCTTCCTAGTGAAGGACTCAGTCAGTATGATGGATAGCCTACCTGAGTACTGAGGTCAGACAGTGGAGCAGACACGTGCTGTGTCTGAATACTGCCTTTTTAATATTCATAAGGAAGAACTATTTGTTCATCTTCTCACACTTGTGTCAGTGTCTTACCCATCTGAACCACGGAGCCAGAGTACTCTTCATGTTTTGTATGGAACGGGTTGCAAAAACAAAACCAGTTGCTTCATTTCTAAATTTAAAATTTATGTATATTAAATTTTTAGGGTAATGTGATTTAATGTATATGAAAAATAAATGAATTTTAGTTAAATACAGAAAATTACTGTTTTATGTTATTGGTGGTATGAATATTCTGGGAAATATGTAAAGGAAGTGAGATTTACATCCTGTAATCTTTCCTAATCGTCTTTATTGCAAATGTAAGATTTATGTCTTTACTCTGGATTGAGATACAGGTTGTCCTTATCTAATGTGTGCTCTTTGTCACTTACTGAATTCTTCCAAATGTTTGGTCTACATCCTATGAATGTATGTACTCTGAAAGAGCTGAAAATTTAGATTTGGTGTCATTCCCAACTGACTTCTCAAGAGCTATTCTGTTTTAGTATTAAATAGGGGAAAATCCGTTATTAAGATTCCTCTTATTAATACTATGGAGGCCAACTTGGGCTTCAGCTGGAAAATTACTGAAACTGCTTTGTCCACCATCCCATGTTCTTGTGGCACCTTTGGCCTGGACTCCACTCATTCCTTTTTTTTTTTTTCCCCCCACTCATTTCTTTTTTCCTGATTTAAATCCTTTCCTACTGTGTTGACTGAAATAGATTTCCCTGAACACAGTCCATGAAGGAACTGCAAGTATGTATCTGAAAAATATGTTGCTTTGTTCTGGAGTTGACTTCAGCAAATGTATACATTTATGCTATTTGTGAACATGTGTATGCCTTGGGGTCACGTTAGATTTTTCCATGGCTCCCCATACACTACACCTTCTTTTCAGGTCCCTTTCTTTACCTTATTGTTTTATTTTTAAACTTTATTCTTTATTGAAGCTTTTTTATTGAAGTATAGTTGATTTACAATGCTGTATTAGTTTCTGGTGTACAGAAAAGTGATTCAGTTTATATACATATACCCACATTTTTCTTCATATTCTTTCCGTTATGGTTTATTACAGAATATTAAACATAGTTCCCTGTGCTATGTTGTAGGTCCTTTTTTTCCAATTTCCCCATCTCTCTTTTTTTTCTTCTTCAAGATTTTATCATATATAAATAGCATGTATAATAGAATATATATTTCAGACAATTTATGAAGTTTTGCCTAGCTAAAACATTTATGACATTTTGGTTCCACTTGTTTGAGTAAATATGGATAGAATGCTAGATTTCTAGGTTATATTCACTCAAAACTTTGATATAGTTCCATTTATTCTGTTATCTAGTATTATTGCTACAAGTCTAGAAAGATTATTATCTTAAAGATTTTTAAAGATTTTGAATGAGGCTTGAAACTTCTGATCCAATTCTGAGAATATAAAGAAACGGCCATGTTGTTTAAAAAAAAACAAACCAGGAAATTAACATGGTATAGTATTATAACTAAAGTACAGATTTTGTTCAAATTTCACAGAATTTTATGCTAGTATCCATTATTTGTTTTCATACCTCATACAAGATTCCACATTGTATTTAGCAGCATTGAGCAGCTTCAGCCATATACAACAAATCCTGGTAAATACTCTTTTCATATATATTCTGTTACAAATATTTTTAAATTTTCCTTGTTATGGCTTCTTAGATACAGCCACCATTTAAAAGTGGACATTTAATTTCCACTTTAATTCCCCAAGTATGTGGGGTTTTAAAAGTGTCTTTGCTATTAATTTCTCATTTAAATGCTTTCTTCTCTGCAATCACCCTCTGTATTTCCAGTCTTAACTTTACTGAGGCTTTCCATGGCTAAGCTACAGAGCTTCCTGGTAGCTCAGATGGTAAAGAATCTTCCTGCAGTGCAGGAGACCTGAGTCTGATGTCTGTATCAGGAAGATCCACTGGAGAAGGGAATGACAACCCACTCCAGTATTCTTGCCTGGACAACCCCATGGACAGAGGATCCTGGCGGGTTACAGTCTGTGGAGTTGCAAAGAGTTGGACATGACTAAATGACTAACAGTTCTACTATGGCTAAGTCAAAGATCTCTCTTGGTAAATGTCACATTGCACTTGAAAATATGTAGGTTATTTTAAATTATCTTTTGATATTGATTTCTAACATAATTCCACATTGATAAAAGAAGATATTCTATATGATTTCAATACCTTTAGGCCAAGAAATTTTTGCACCTTGTTTTATGTCCCTGGATATGTTCCAGTGTCTCTTGGTTTATAATCTATGGGAACTTGAACAGAATTTGTATCCTGCTTTTGTTTTAAAACATATATTTTTTCATTGAAGTACAGTTGATTTACAATGCCGTGTTAGTTTCTCATGTACAGCAAAGTGATTCCATTTATATACATATATATACACACATATATGTATGTTCTTTTTCATATTCTTTCCATTATGATTTATTACAGAATATTGAATATAGTTTCCTGTGCTATGTAGTCAGTGTGATGTCATAGCTCCTCATTGGTTATCTATTTTATATATAGTAGTGTGTATCTCTGCAATGTGGGAGACCTGGGTTTGATCCCTGGGTTGGGAAGATCTCCTGGAGGAGGGCGTGGCAACCCACTGCAGTATTCTTGCCTGGAGAATCCCCATGGACAGAGGAACCTGGTGGGCTGCAGTCCAGTGGGTCAAAAAGCACTGGATGTGACTGAGCGACTAAGCACACACACAGCACAGTATGCATCTGCTAATGTCAAACTCCTCATTTATCCCTCCCACCCCTTCCCCTTTGGTAACCATAGGTTTGTTTTCTATGTCTGTGAGTCTATTTCTGTTTTGTAAATACATTCACTTGTATTATATTTTAGATTCCACATATAAGTGATATCATGTGATGTTTTTCTCTATCTGACTTANCCCCTTTGGTAACCATAGGTTTGTTTTCTATGTCTGTGAGTCTATTTCTGTTTTGTAAATACATTCACTTGTATTATATTTTAGATTCCACATATAAGTGATATCATGTGATGTTTTTCTCTATCTGACTTATTTCACTTAGTAGGATAATATCTAGGTCCATCCATGTTGCTGAAAATGGTATTATTTAATTCTTTTTTTATGCCTGAGTGGTATCCCATACACAATGGAATTTGAATTTGAGCAAACTCTCTGGTGGCGTAGATGGTAAAAAATCTGTCTGCAATGGAGGAGACCCCAATTCGATCCTGGCATTAAGAAGATCCCCTGGAGAAGGGAATGGCTACTCACTCCAGTATTCTTGCCTGGAGATGAACAGAGCTTGGTGGGCTACAGTCCATGGAGGTCACAAAGAGTCAGACACGACTTAGCAACTGAGCAACAACAACAAAATATATATATACCACATCTTCTCTATCCTTTCCTCTGTTGATGGGCTCTTAGTTTGCTTCCATGTCTTGGCTGTTGGAGACAGTCCTGCTGTGAACACTGGGGTGCATGTATCTTTTCAAATTAAATTTTCTCCAGATATATGTCCAGGAGTGGGATTGCTGGATCTTACAGTAACTTTAGTTTTTTTGTAAGGAACTTCATACTGTTTTCCACAGTGACTGTACTGATTTACATTCCCATCAAATCCCTTTAGGTTTTTCAAAATTATAATCAAACTGTTGTGAATATAATGGGAATTATATTATATATATATGTAATATTATAAATTAATTTTATATAAAAAGTAATATAAATATATTTGATTATATTATATATTTTAGATTCCTAAAATATAGGAAGGTAACTTGGATGGTAGGAGATGGAATTCCCTTCCTTGTACCCAGCACTTAGCTATTAGTTCTAGAATCTGAATAGCTATAGAACAGATGAAATCAAGTTACATGTACAGTTCAGGTTTGTTAAATTTTCACAGGTCATTCTTTCTGAATGTCTTCTGCATAAGGGTTATATTAATAAATTGGAAAGTTGAAACAGAAACTACTGAACCAAAGTAAAAATATTCCCTGTTCACTTGACTTTTTCAATCACAGGTCTCTAAATGAAAGATTAGAAGAATGTTCTCAGGGGGTGGAATGGTGTGTCATTAAAGGTTCTTGCATGTTTTGGCCAATTTTACTTTAATTTTTTGCTACTAAAGGGAAGTGGGAAAAATTCAGTTTATACATGGGTTGAATGCCAGAAAAAATGCTTTATAATATTTACAGGACTTAATAAAGGGACAAGAAGTATTAATATACTGAACAGTAAGATATAAACCCACTAGGCAAAAATGGTAACATGCCAAGTTTTTGCAGACTGTTTTTGCTCCATAATTATAAGTATTACTAAAGTGAACTGCAATTTCCAGGCTTTTGGCCAATAATGAATCTGTGAGAAGAGTATTAGAGAATCTCCTGCAGGTGATGTGTGAAATCTCTGAAAAGAGTTAATGAACAAAAGTAATTTATTTTACCCTCTGGAAGAAATTTTAAGGAGCAATATATACATCTAGAGTAATTTCCCAACAGTTTGGAGCAATTATGCTTTTCTCTGAAGAAATGAAAATTATTTCACTCTGTAAAAAATAAAAAGAAGGAAAAAGGTATATAAAATGGTCCATTGTAAAGCAAAAGCTAGAGGAGGCAAATTGTATTTATATTTATTTATTTGTCTGCACTGAGTCTTAGCTGTAGCATGCAGGATCTTTAGTTGTGGCATGTGAAGAGATCTAGTTCCCCAACCAGGAATTGAACCTAGGCCTCTTGCATTGCAGGCCTTTCATCTTAGCCACTAGACTACCGGAGAAGTCCCAAATGAAAATGTGTAGAAAGAATGATGAGCAATACAGACAAATGGTAAAAGCGAAAACCAATTTTCTGTTACTCCCCACTGTGCTTTCCCTGCTACAGACTGGTTTTTATGTTGTCCCGTTTGCTTGTGTGTCATATCGTAGGATGCTGTGTCCTTGCCTTCTCTTTATCCAAATTCCACTTGTTAATCAAAGTTGAAAAAAAGTATTTTTTCTTATTTCCTAAGTTCATATTCATCCCCATCCTGGCTTCAATCAGAATGGCAAGGCTTTCCCTTCCGTTCTCTACCCAGGATTAAGGAAAACAGGCTTATGCACACAGAACAATTCATTTACTTATTTTGGACATGCTGGTGTGTTGTGGGATCCTAGTTCCCCAGCCAGGGATCAAACCCCTGACCTCTACAGTGAAGTGTGGAGTCCTACCACTGGACTGCCAAGGAATTCCTACACACATAGGATAATTTAGAGGGCAGGATCCTGTCTGAGCCACAGATGAGTTTGTCTGGCTGGAAAATGAACATGCAGGCATTGGGGAGGACTACCACAGAGCTCCTGGGTATGGACCCAGGCTGGACTTGGCTTAGGCAGTAACTTGGGTGATTTGTGAGCCTTGACCTGGCGCCCCTTTGCCAATGAGGTCCAGTGCTTACCCCAGAGAGGCTGGAGGCCTTTCCATGCTGACTCAACCCTCCAAGCCGTCTTTCCAACCTGAGGGACTCCTCTCCTAGGGCCCCCTGCAGCCCTCCTTCTGTTAAGGAATCTATCTCCCAGGGCGAGGTCATCTGACTCTTCATTTGTTCTTCACAAATCAATCAATCATTGCAGAAACTGTGCTGTGAGCCCTTACTGACTTGACTTTCGATACTCAGAAGTTAGTTTTTGGACTGTAAGAGCTTTTGAAAATCCTTCTATGATTGGTTTCCAAAGACTGTTTTGAAATCCAAAAGCTAATAATTGACTGACTTCTGGATTATCAGCATTTTTTTAAAAATTGTATTTTACTTCCTCAGAGCTGCTGGCACAGGGTAGAGCCATGGATACAATAAATGGTGGTAGGGGACTAAAAATTCACGATAGTACTTACTCCTCATTCATTAATTTATCCATTTATTCAACAATTGTTGAACTGAGCACCTACTCTATTTTAAAGCTGGTTTTCAAAGCCCCACCCCAGACACCTTGCCATAAAGCCATCTCTTCCAGTTCTGGCTTTTATTATGCTTTTTTTTCTCCCTGACTCTCACAGGATTTATAGTCAGTATCATACACCTTAGGGCTTCTCAGATGGCTCAGTGGTAAAGAATTTGCCTACCAATGCAGGAGAGGCAGGAGATGTAGATTCGATCCCTGGGTCGGAAAGATTCCCTGGAGGAAGGCATGGCAACCCACTCCAATATAAGGAGAAAATCCCATGGACAAAGGAGCCTGGCGGGCTGTAGTCCATAGGGTTGCAAAGAGTTGGACACGACTGAAGTATGACTTAGCACATGCACGCGCACACACACAGACACACAGACACACACACAGACACACACACACACACACACACACAAGCACAACAGTTAGGGTCTTTGTAAGGGTCTATAAAGATCTTTGAAATGTGTGTGTGTATGTATACATATATACATGCATATATATATACACATATGTCTATAAATACATAGATAAGGCTTCAAAATACAAAAAAGAATCTTAGCAAATCAAAGTGAATAAGTTTAAAGGTCTTTAAAAAGGAATGTAATGTTGGTCAGTCATTTGCAACTCAATTTTCCTAAGTATATCATTTATATTAAATGTGGGATGCGGGTACATTTCAATATGTTTGATACACTGTAGGGTAATCCTCTAAAAGAAAGAGTGTCTGGGTTTTACAAAGGTTTAAAAATAGCTCTGCTGATGTCAGGCAGGATCCAAAATATTGTTTCTGGATGCAAGCCTGAAGGGAGAAGGATGCGGTTTCCAGACATGGAGGATGCTAGAATGTAAGACCGACTTGAAAAATCCAAGGAAGGCCTGAGTGAAAACACAGCGCTTACAGGATAATCAAGGTCAGAAATTGGAGGCAAGGGAGAAAAGAAGAGTTTCCCTGAATTATCATGAATATGAGATAATTTATTATACAGTGCTAAAAAAAAAATCGTACCTTTTTTTTCAGTGGTCAAACCAGTTAGTCATCTCATGTCACTCCTCTGAGAATGACCCTGTCAGTGGCTTTCCATCCCACTCTGGGGAACAATCAGGATTCTTACAGAAGCCTGGAGATCCTACCAGACCTTGACCTTGACCTTGACTTTGACCTTCTGTGCTCCGTTCCCACCACTTCCCTCTCTGCCTCACGTTCTCCAGGCACAGTCTTGCTTTTAGGGTCTACATTACTCAGTTGCTGCTGTGTAACATATTACCCCAAAGTGCAATTAAAACAAAAGCCATACATTATCTCACAGAGTTTCCGTGGCTCAGGAACCTGGGGGTGGCTTAGCTGAGTAGTAGGGGCTCCAGATCTCTCACAGTCGAGATTACAGTCGAGATGGCAAATGGGGCTGCCGTCGGCGAAGAAGACTTAACGGTCTGGAGGACCTGCTTCCAAACTCACTCAGCTGGCTGTTGGCTGGGGGCCTCGGTTCATCACCACATAAACCCCTCCATTGGGAAGCTCCCAACATGGCTTTCCCTCGAGTGAGATCCAACACAGAGAAAGAACACTCGAGAAAACCCCAACACAGGCCTTTTGTGACTTAGTTTTCAAGTCGCACACTTTTACTTCCACCACACTCTCTTCTCTCTTCTAAATCCAGACCTCAAGGGTGTGAGCCCCCGGAGGCAGGCGTCACCCTTATGGAGGCTGGAGACTGCAGGATGCTTGCATTGGCTCGTCTCTATGATAATCTCATGGCCAACTCCCTTAACTCCTTCAATTCTTTGCTTAAATGCATCTTCTCAATAAGGTTTACCTCTACCACTCTGGTTAAAATTATCATCACTGCCCCCCTCCCTTTCCTCTATATTTCCCACCCACCACCCAATCCTGCTGACTTGGCTCTACTTCATTTTTCCATAGCATGTAATATCTTCTGTCCTATGTAGTTTACTTATTTATTACATTTGTTGCGTATTGAATGTTTCCACCGTTCTCTTCCCCCAAGCTCCAGGAGTGCAAGTTTCTTTGTCTATCTTGCTGACTGATGTATCCTAAGCGCCCAGAAATATACTATAATACATACTGTGATTGAGTAAATAAATGAAGACCATAAACAGAAATACTTTATTTTAAAATTGCATTATTTACAATAGGCAAGATATGGAAGTAACCTAAATGTCCATCAACGGATGGATGAAGAAGGTATGGTATGCAATGCAAAACTACTCAGCCAGAAAAAATAATGAAATTTTGACATTTGCAGCAACATGGATGGACTTGTAAGGCATTGTCCCTGCACAGTCACTTCAGTCATGTTCCAAATCTTTGTGACTCCTTGGATTGTAGCCCATCAGGTTCCTCTGTCCCTGGGATTCTCCAGGTAGGAATACTGGAATGGGTTGCTGCCATGCCCTCCTCCAGGGGATCTTCCTGACTCAGGGATTGAACCTGTGTCTCTTATGTCTCCTGCATTGGCAGGTGGGGGTTCTTTACCACTAGAGCCACCTGGGAAGCCCTTGGAAGGCATTATGATAAGTTAAATCAGTCAGATAGAGAAAGGCAAATACTGTATGCTGTCACTCATATGTGGAANGGATTGAACCTGTGTCTCTTATGTCTCCTGCATTGGCAGGTGGGGGTTCTTTACCACTAGAGCCACCTGGGAAGCCCTTGGAAGGCATTATGATAAGTTAAATCAGTCAGATAGAGAAAGGCAAATACTGTATGCTGTCACTCATATGTGGAATCTAAACACTACAACAAACTAGTGAATATAACAAAAAAGAAGCAGACTCAGAGATACAGAGAACAAACTAGTGGTTACCAGGGTGGGGGGTGTGCAACATAGGACCTGGGTACTGGGAGGTACAAAGTATTGGATGTAAAGAAGAGTACAAGGATGCCTTGTACAAAATGAGGACTGTGGTCAATATTTTGTAATAACTGTAAATTAAGTGTATCCTTTAACATTGTATAAAAATAATACAATGAATTGATTTAATTTCTCAATGTCTCAGTTCAGTTGCTTGGTCGTATCTGACTCTTTGCGACCCCATGGACTGCAGCATGCCAGGTTTCCCTGTCCATCACCAACTCCCAGGGCTTACTCAAACTCATGTCCATTGAGTTGGTGATGCCATCCAACCATCTCACCCTCTGTTGACCCCTTCTCCTCCTGCCCTCAATTTTTCCCAGCATCAGGGTCTTTTCCAGTGAGTCAACTCTTCGCATCAGGTAGACAAAGTATTTCAGTTTCAGCTTCAGTATCAGTCCTTCTAATGAATATTCAGGACTGATCTCCTTTAGAATGGACTGGTTGGATCTCTTGCAGTCCAAGGGACTCTCAAGAGTCTTCTCCAACACCACAGTTCAAAAGCATCAATTCTTCGGCGCTCAGCCTTCTTCACAGTCCAATTCTCACATCCATACATGACCACAGGAAAAACCATAGCCTTGACTAGATGGACCTTAGTCGGCAAAGTAATGTCTCTGCTTTTGAATATGCTATCTAGGTTGGTCATAACTTTCCTTCCAAGGAATAAGCGTCTTTTAATTTCATGGCTGCAATCACCATCTGCAGTGATTTGGGAGCCCCCCAAAATAAAGTCTGACACTGTTTCCACTGTTTCCTCATCTATTTCCCATGAAGTGATGGGACCAGATACCATGATC